>VXBQ01007197.1:0-34375 GCA_013400175.1 Phainopepla nitens | reverse complement strand
TTTGTTTGTTTGTTTGTTTGTTTGTTTGTTTGTTTGTTTGTTTAATAAGTCTTAGTAGCATGGACTGTATCTATATCAGACTGGCAAATAGACCAGATAAAGGAAACTTTGTCCTACTTTCCCTTCAACTCATATTCTTTGATACATGATTTGTATAAATAAGACAGAGGCTTTCTCTCAACTGCTGACCCAGGCATTGTTATCTATCATTTGGTTGTGTAGTCTGTGACCACTAGATTTTAATTTCTGTAGATGCAGGGGTGCCATTCTACAGATTCCAGTTTCTTTATGTAGACAAATTACTATTTCCTGAGCTATCTGTCTCTTTAATGTTCTTATCATATACTCTGTTATGGATTGCATTACAGTGTGTGTGATTTTCACAACACTATTCCAACTTTTGCTGGTTTATTAACAGCTGGGTTAGACTGTTTGCAAAAATCAAGAATTTACTTTACTTTAAAATGGCAAGACTAAAGAAAACATTTGAATAACTTTAAATCCAATTAAATGTGAATAACTGTGCTTTGGAAATTCTCATTATCAATTCCTAGTATCATATGGTATCTCTATTTTATAAAATTTTAGCACCAAGAATATTTGGCTCCTAAAAATCTGTCTGAGGACTATGACAGACATATACTCCTTTTTGGGCAGGAGAACATTCAGTTCCAATACAGGATGGTGGCTTATTATCTTGCCCAGAGCTGCTGTCACCAAAAGCAGAAAGTTGTTCAATAGGATTTTGATAAGAGCTTTTGACAATAATTCTGTTCATTGGGTGACACAAACAGTCACCAAACCTTCTCTGTCCATTATGATAGGAAGAACACCTTCCACCTTGTGCAGTTGAGGAGTGTTTTGTCAGTGTAGCTTGCCTTCTCTGGCAGTCGGAACAGACCCTGCAATCAAGACTTCCTTTTCACCAGGGTTTGTGAGTTCCTTACAATCTTGAAGAAGCATCAGACTAGCCTTCTCTTGCTTACCACCCCCTTCCGTCAGCAGTATTTATCTTTTCTTTGGAAGTCTTTATTCCAAGAATCTTGCTGTCATTTGAAAGGCTACTTTGGAAACTGTTTCCTGAGCCTCCCTGATTTAGTTTATCTGAAACAATTCTGGACCACTTCTATTGCATGGTTGCTTGAGAATATTTCAGGCAAATTTCTTTTCTCTCCCAATGAGGCATCTTGTGAAGCCTTTTAAGAAGTGGCTGCTTAAATATGTATAAACACACACATTCTCTTTGAAGAATAAGGCTTTATACTCAAGCAAATGTTTGAGATATTACAGAAAATAAATTTTATAATTACATAATGAGAATATTTGTTTTCTTTATGGCTACCTTGCAGCTCATTGATCTATTAGCTTAATGTGAAGGATTTTTTTTTTATTTATGTGCCTGTTTTAGACTATGGGAAAGACTTGTGGGGGTTTTGAGACAAGAAAGGTAAGAAAAATTTTTGAAAAAGGAGGTGCCTGCTAGCGATCTTGTTGTCATTACTTCCCATTTCCTAGTCTACATCCCTTTCTGCTTCCACAAATAGAGATTCTTTGGGCCAGATATTTGGGTTTAGACCTTTTGGTTTGAAGAATGTGGTCACAAACTTGTTTTGGATAGCCAAGGCTATGTTGGAGTCATTTGTACTCCCTATCTCCTGACCGTGGAACTGTAATTTAGCTACAAAGAAAAAACAGTGATTGTTTACAGATGGACTTTGAAAATGAGGAGGAGATTATGAGAGACTAAATTAGTTGTAAATAATTATTTCCAGAGAAAAGTGGTTTTGTGATTCTGTGGAAAGAACTTACAGTCATCTCAGTAAGTTACTAATTTGTTTACCTTCAAGTAAAATCATCTCTCTAGAGCCAGCCAATTTTTATACTGAGGCGTAGAAGAGCTGTCCTATGTGGCAATGTGATGGATAACTTCATTATACAACTTAAGAAGCTCTTCTTCCCTTTCTTGTACCTTTTCACACTCTAGTTAATCACCTCACCCTGGTTAAACCAACTGACTACTTCAGCATTAAAAGTATGCAAAATTAACATTTTACTGCACCAGGGCCAGATAAAGGCAGTCTTTTCCATCTGGAAAACAGACAGCCCCATTTAAATTATTCTGGCTTCTCTGTCTGATGTGTAGTCCAGCTGATGCCATTTCCAATCAAGGCATTGAGTCATGTGCTCAACTGCCATCCCTTCTCCATCTTTTTCATGATAAGAATACAGTGTAAGGATGGCTGGTCTGGGCTGTCCCCGCCTTCAGTAGTGGCAGATATTGACCGCTGAGTGTTTATGAAGAGATTACAGAGATTTACAACTTCCAGTGGTCTGTGGTTCAAGCACTTTATGGGTCCAAGATGATGAAGTTCTGGTTAGAGTTACTGGGCATGATCCTGATGTGCAGGCTGACATCCTGCCCAGCCTCAGCCCATCCCACTCCTCCATTGTATCTAGTGTGAAATGACTTTGATGTTTCTTTCACCTTGCTATGTAAATTTTCCATCTTTTTGAGATGGAGGGCAGAATCCGACCTGGGCACAGCATTCAGCATATTGATTCACTTTATATTTATACAGTGATATACCAAGATTTTTGAAATTTTTGTTATTTCTTGAAATTATTTTATAACTATGATTTTAGTTTGCAGTTTTATAAAATTCACAAAATTGGGTGAAAACTTTTTTCCTTCCCTTAGTCCTAAATCATGTACAGCCCTTTTACAGAAATTGCTGCAATTTTCAATAAAAAACATATCTGTTTGAGAGATTGCTCCTCACCACTGAGAGCATCAGGATTTTCAGTTTTTTAGTCTTCATAAGAGCAAGGACTTGTACCTGTAAGACCTTATCTGCCCTTCCTTTAGATATTGAGATGGATTTTCCCACTGCAGCACAGGGTAAAACTCACTGCCGCACTTTCTCTGTGTGAGCAATGCTTCCCATCTCTCCTTAAATTCTGAGATTCTGTTGTCAAACAGTAAGAACAGTGCTGAAGCACTATTTAATGGTGGTTATTAAAGGACTCTTTTTCTTGTTACTTTTCAATTGAAACATTTTTTTCCTCAAAGCTTCTGCATGAACGCAGTTGGAAAAAACCCAATATGACATCACATTTTGTCATCATCAATCATTTGCTATGCAAATTGAGATGCCTACAGGACTTCAGAGTTCAAGGCCTGCCTGCACATGGGGCTTGTACAAACAATGAAAGATTTACTATGTGAGTAATAAGTACTTTCAGGAAAAGACTGATTACAAATGAAAGTAGGAAAGGTTATAGATAGAGAAAGAAGAAAGAGCAAATGTTGATCACAAAAGGAAAACAAAGNGGAAAACAAAGGGAATAGTGATAACTTCTGGTAAAATGGTTTAATGAAATACATTTATTTGGAAAATACACATCAAATTCTTTTGCCTGAAAACTTGTACTCGCTTTTAAAATCCTGAGCAGCTTTGAAAATTAAGTTTTACAAATAAAGGTCATAAGTTGAGATCAAAGATTTGTTTCAAAGAGGTTCACAGAGGACACCTGTGCTAAAATATAGCGCCAGGGAAGAAATATAGTGATATTCTCTCAGGCTACAACCATCCTCAGATCAGGATCTTTGATAAAGGTAACACCTCTATGTTTAGTGGTCTCTGATATTTTTTCCCTTTGCAATAATTCCTGATTCCTTTTTGACTCACTCTGCATTTCAGCAATCCTGTAGCCAGGAATTCCAACACTTGTGCACTCACTGATTGAAGTATTATCTTTTGCTTGTTTTGAACTTGCCACATGCTGATTTCATGCTGTGATTCTTGCCTGCTGGCATTCACTGGAAAAGTACACTTAGGATCTAGTAACAAAAGAATGGAGACTACTGTATCAGGACAAATCAGGATGGTAATATATTTCCCATTAAGACAACACAGGCTAGATTGAGGTCATGTTAAATCAAAGTCTCAAAGCTGCCACACTCACCAAAAGACAGAAGATGCCATTCCTCCTTCTGTTGCATTAGTGTCCAGTGATCTTGCCTAAATCTGTTTCTGAAAGGATTTCCCCTCTCCTTTGAAGTGACTGGCATAGTTGGGTTAAAAATAGGCTTCGTGTGCGAAAATAAAATAGACTTTAAGTGCAAGTATAGGTTGAATGTAGAAGATGATGCTCATTACCAATATGGCTGAGTGGCAAATTGAGGAGGAAAACTGTCAGGCATAAAATTACCTCTTATTTTCCTGGCTGCTTATGCACCCATTGAGGAGGCTGTATTTACAGGCATGTTCTTTCACTCTGCCCTGCTGTTATGAGTGACTTGATAATCACAATAAATTCTGATCAGGCTTATGACATGTAGAGTTTGTAAGGAAAAAAACTCTCACTCCTGTTGTTCAAGTCACAAGAAGGCTGGAGGCTAAGAATTTGAGATACCATTTTTCAAGAAAGAGGTGTTTTGATGTGTAATGAAGGACACTAAGCCATGTCCAAAATTATGCTTGAAAAATTAAAATGAAGAATGCTATGAGAACAGAGTAGGTTTTGAAAAAAGGTTTGCACTCAGATCCTTGATGGCAACATTAAGTTCAGCTCCCTTTTGTAAAAATAACTTTCCACTTTTCTGATAACAAATTGGGCAGAATTATATGGTGAGGTTTAATAAGTAGTAAAATCCATATGAATTTAGGGCAACCTATATCAGGTCTTGGGGAAAACCCAAGAAATCATATATAAGAGTACTGTGCTACTTACTGCAAAAACAAATTGTTCATGGCACTGGCCACTATCTATCAATGAAAGCTGTAAGAATAACCTTCTTTGAAGGTAATTGTCTATTCTGATTTTAGTCAGACACCTGTTGGTTAATACACTGAATAATGATGTGTTCTATCCTTAAGGAATTTTTACTCTGTGGAGATGACCTTAGTGTCCCTGCTGGTCTTTGTGTGCTTTCAGCACAGTGCATGTCTCCTGTAGGTTTTCTGTCATATTTGCCACTCTTAGGATACTGTTGGATCATGTTAAATGTCTCTTTGTGCCATCTTCAGGCAATTGAATGCCCCTCTTCCATCTTGTTCATTTTTTATCTGTTGGGTTCAACTGTATCTATCACAGTAACTTCTTCTGCTTCCCTTCACACAAGGAAAGGGTGAAATTACTTTTCTAGGTCATTAATGTTCCTTCAGTTTATTGGTTGTTCGTTATTTTTTTGCAATGAGGAGATGAATGAGAGTTCACCAGTTGCTCTTGCTTTGCATGTATAATTTTATTGGTCTCTTACACATTTCCTCCAAAGGAAGGAATCCTGATGCCTAGTAACCCTCATTTCACAAAAATCTAATATTATAGTAGCATTTACATTCTCTGAACACCTTCCAGTTCCACTTTGTTATTTGTTTTAAATGAGATGGTTAGACTTAAGCACAACATTCAAAATGAAAGCAAATGACTGGTTCTCAGTAGTATGCATTAATTTGTGGTGTGTTGGTGTCCACAAGATTCCAGGCTGCATAAGGTTCCTTTGGGCTGTGTGCTGTGCAAACATGGAGGAGCTCTTGCTTGGAAGATCTTCCAATGAAATTTTAAAACAGATGTTAAAAAGGTGAATAAATTACAGAGATGAGAAAGGAAATAAAATGGTTTATGAGCAGTAAATGCAAGCCCAACTAATCTTATTGATGGCACTGTATAATTTTTCAGGAATTATTTTAGCCCAAATTTTTACTACATTGTAAAATTTAGTCCCCCAAATAGTTAATAATTATATTAAAGGAGATGCCAACAATGACTCAATTTCTCCTGTGCCCCACTCCCAAATGATTACGATTCACTTAGAGCTCATGAAGGTGTATCGTCAGCTCAAATCATATTGAATGTTTTACCTCCCACTGTACATTAACATGCCTTTGTTAACACAGAGTTTTAACTGCAGTCAGGCAGCACAGTTGTCTATCTTTTAAAGTGCATCTGGAATTCCACACAGTTCCTCCTGGTTTTCAGTAACCTAAATTATTTTGACATCTGTGAATATGCCACCTTGGACTTCACCTTTTCCCGAATAATTAATAGACACATTAATTAATCATTTCCCTGCAGTTTTAAGAGAGTTCCAATATTAGCTCTATTGTTTATGTGAGGAACACTGTACAGGGAAAATCACAAAGCTGAAGTGCTAACCTGCTTCCTAGGTTATTGCCGTTAAAAATAATCATTAGCTGGTATTTTTGAAATTAGAAATTATTGCTAAATAAAATCTAGAGCTATTTCCTTACTCTAGGCTTGCCTTAAATAGAACGAATTTGCAGTCTCTGGTTATTCTATGCCAAAGGGGAATAATAATGCCAAAATGAAGATGTCTTTAAAGAGAAAATGCTGATTGTATCTTTTCTGTTTGAAATGAAATGTATCTGCAGGTCTCAAATGCAGGACCGTGTCCTGAAAAAACTGTATCTCAGATAGGAAAGACAATTCAGTACACAAGTGAAAAACAGTGTCTTAAATTTCACTCAGAAGTAGATCTTGTAACCCATTGACAAGAGCAGGGAGAGCATTTAATAATAAAGCTCCAAGAAGTGTTTTTCATTCAGAGAACAAATTTAAGGATGTGTAGTCTTATGGATTTCACTGCAATATTCTGATTTAGAAATGCCAGGTTTAGCTCTGGACTAATAGTAACAGTAATAGCAGTAATAGTTATTTCAGATGTAAGATCTTAGGAAAATATAGCTTAAAAAAAAGGAATCTGGTCAAAGTATCTTCTTTTACATATTCAAAGAGCAGAGAATTTCTATTTTTGAATTAGCAGCCTTTTGATGCAGAAGGTGGTGCTCTAAATTACCTCATGAGACTATTCATACTTGCTGTGGTTTTCAAAAGCTTGAAGCCTATGAATTCCTATGGAAAGCATCAGAGATAAGGCAATTTCGAAAAATCCACAAAGCATCTATTTGCACGTCCCTATGTTGAAATAGTGGTAATGTAATATTAATTTCTGCATTTTTGGTTCCATTTTTAAATTATTTGCAAGTTTTAGAATTCTGCCTTGCACACTTCAGTAGATTGTGGAACAATGATTGAAGATTCTCTTTTTGCCATGACAGATAATTTCAGTTTATGAGAGTAAACAAAACCCAGCAAAACTGGGAAAATTATCTCTGAACAATTAAAGATTAATTAACGGATTTTCTGTGGAAAGTAGATAAAAGTCACTTTTCAGATAATCCCTTCTTGTTTCTTTAGGAATGAAATTTACTTTCTTATACACCTCACCCATTTAGAAAGACAAAGATTCAGATGGTTGTAATATAGCTGGCACATCAGTTACTATCAGTAACTTTTGTCAGCTCTAATGCCTGCACTTTGTTTTCTGTCCTGGAAGAGTTCCCAGGTATACAAACAATACTTTACACAGCTTTGTTGGTGGCAGCTGATATTCTTTCAGTTCAGAATTTCATATTACTAAAAAGACCCTGGGAGAAAAACTTAGGGAACAACAAAAATAATCCAGATGGAAACAATGGGAGACAAAATTGGTTTGTGGGGACAGACTATAAAAGTGAAGCATACACAGCTTTGTCAGGAGGTGACTGCAGAGGAAAGCTGGTAGGAAACAGAGAGCAGTGTACTAATAGAATATAGTGGCTGAAGGTTTTTCAACTTCAGGAAATCCACCATGGTTTAAGAGGATACAATTATAGGTAATATAACGAAAAGGAGAAGAGAAAAAAAGAATCAGGTACATGGAGAGTTTAGTTTGTGAAGCAGTTTCACAATTAAATGTTTAAGTTAGGATAGGATTCCTTCTAAGAAAAGCTATGGTAGATGTGCTGGGTGAGACCGTGGGTGGCATTCAGCTCCAGATTCAGACAACTAGCAGAACTGTTGATAGTGGAGATGCTCCCATGTGAGTGGGAGCCTGTGTCTTGTTGGAATCAGTGGGGTTCTGAGACTTATTCATTTGACTATATGTGGGCACCCATTGCCATTTAAGTTGCCATCCAAAAGATCTGACAGATCTAGCACAGGTTGTAGGGAGACTTGTGTCCCACTGGACTGGGCAGATTTCAGTACTGGAACCTGCTCTGGGGCTCTGTGTGCTCCCAACTGTGTCGCAAATTCTCCTTCAATTTTGTGGAAGCTGAGCCTCCCCCACACCTGGTTCATGTGCACACACCTACTGTAAACACCTAAAGTGATGCTTCAGAGTCCAGAGCTGAATCCTGCCTTAGCTGTGCTTTTCATTTAATCTGTCTATGACAAGGTTATTTCTGTGGTTAAATCCTAAAGTCATCTACAGGCTATAAAATAACCTCATCTAATAGAGGATGTGGAAATGAATTCTGATGTGTAATTAAAATGTGTTGTCTTTTCTCTTAAAATGATCTTAGAATAACATGGTAACATTTTAGTGTTTACCTGAATGAGATTTTTACAGTTTTGAAAATTATTTGCATCTTTCCAACTTCTGTGAAATCTTTTGGGGTAGTAAAAAAACTAAGAAAAAGCATTCAAAATCTTTTCCTATTACCATCTCTGTTTATATTGGTAATGTCACAAGTTCCATAATTCTAAATACCTTAATTATTTAGCATTATCTGAATAATATGTAATAAAAAGAGACAAATCATCATGTTTTTTTCAGTAGCAAGTGCATCATACCTGAGTAAATGACCTGACTTTTCCATTAGAGATGACATGGCATGCTCAGAGTACTCACACTCAAAAGAAATGAAGATTTATTTTTAACAGTTTGATGCACATTTAAATACAGAAATGCTTCAGCAAATCTTTCCAATAGCTTTTCTCTTTTTGTATCTAGTTCATATTATAAATAGATAGCACATGATTTTTACTTTTAAAATATCCTCATATTTTAAGAATCAAAATATAAGTGTGTGTCTCAGAATTTAGTACATGCAATCTTTAGGTCAAATGACTTTTCACGGTCATTATCTTCCATGGGAAAATAAAGTTTTGCTAAAATTTTGAGGACAGATGGGAAGAAAAAAACAACACTAAAGCAGTTTGCTTATTTTCAAGTAAATTTTAGTGAAATATGATTTATTTTACCATCTACTTGACATGCAGTGAAGTCAATTGCCTATTTTCTCTGAAAACTTAATCTATTTGCCTAACTTGTGAACAGCTGCTCCATAACAACACATCATCAGAAAAAGCTGAACTTAACAGCTCAGCCTTAGTGGCTGGTCATAAAACCACACTTCAGAAAGATGACAGAAGCAAGATAAACTGTAACTCACAATGTAAAAACAAACCAAAAGGCTCAAGCCTTAAAACAAAATGTTTTATTGTCTGAGGCTGAAAGAATTGACACGTTAATATTCTGTATTGTGCTTTGCTCCCGCTTTTATCTTCAATAAAGGATGACAATGTTACAAAGTTCTGGAAGAGGTCGAGTACTGTCACTTTTATCAAATGTGGTATCAGCATTTTTCTTCAGTGGTTTTGGAACAATGTTAGGTGCTCTACCTCAGCTTCGGAAGTGCACTGACTGCTCACTTTGTACCAGCATTTGATTCTTGCATTGAAATTTGAGGTAGCACTGAGGAAACCAATTAAACACTCAGGAGACAAGGGAAATCCCTATTTGGGGCGTATAAAGAAAATGGCAGTTGCCTTTGAATGTATTTGTTCATTGGGTTGCCCTCTTTGTCAGTGTATTTCCAAGTACTGAATCATTATGTAGGTTGAAATCCTTTATCGTGCAGTTTCACGGAACGGCTTGTTAGGACTGGAAAATGAGGGACTAACCTAGTTGTTGAATTAATATGCTGGCATTTTCTCATGGTTGGTTCTCAGGTGGGTAACCCTCTGTCTTAAGTTGCATTTAATATTACTTTTTTATGTAACTTGTTTAACACTTAAAGGTAGTAAAAAGAAAAACTCCTATGTTAAATAAGAAAGCAACAAATTCTCTCTTTGTAACAGCTGTCAACAAAGCAACCTTGTGAAGCAGGAATTACCTGAACATTTTAGCTATGTATAGTAGCTGGGGATATATGACCTGGTTTTTTTTTGTAATTAGGTAGCTGTCTTACTTCAGCACATGTACAGTACATGTCAGTGTTTGTTTTGCACAGGGATCTTTGCTGCTAATTTCACATGACAACAAGATTATGTAGCTTAGTGCACAGTAGAAACATAAAGAAAAGGGCTTCGGTTTTTCTTTTCTGATCTCTAAGTTAGTAGAACTTGTCAGATTAATCTGAATGAAAGACACTGTGATCTATATTTCAGGAATATAAAAAATGTTGAATTTCAGTGGATACTTGTGGAAAATTCCTCACAGAGCAACCTAAGAGTCATAGTAATTATTGAATTATTGAATAATTTTATGTAAGTAATTTAATGTCACATTCTCTTACATCCATATATGGAGCCAGGAAAAAAGCTTTGTTTTTGCATACTAGATTGCAAATTATACATTTAAAGGTACTGGATTGATATATATGATATATATATAGTACTGGACTGATACATTTGTGATGCTAATGCTTCTTAAAAGAGGAGAAAGGAGCAGAAGTAATCAGCCAATAAATTTTTATTTTGTGCCAATCCACTAAAGAAATCTCTTATGACTCTGTTAAAAAAAAAAATTGTAAGAGAGCTTGTTTAACAGTGATTGTACCTATTAGAGGAACACAGAAGATTCGATTGGAAATAGGATACCCAAAGCACTTGTGTATTTAAGTTTGAGGACAGGCTTGTGATATGATGACTCCCCAAAGTCTTCCTCTCTGTAAGTAGGAGCTGAACAAATAACAGAACGAGTGGGATGCCAGGGGTTAAGCAGCCTTTCAACTCCAAGATATTTGGCAAGTGAGAACAGAGGAAGCACTGATGAAGGCGGGGGTTGGGGGGAATAAAGTGCACTGGTAATTTAACGCTTCCTTTGATAGAACAGCGCTCTCTTATTGATGAAAAAGTTACAGATTTATTGGAGAGACCCAGATGGATTTTTGGTGTACTGTACAGTATGAACCTATTCAAAATTTTTTGCTTTTTAGACCGTGTATGTTCAGTCTACCAATTATTACTGAAGTCAGGATATTTCAGGTAAGTAAGAATACAATTCAGTGTTTATTGTTTCAAAAAGATCCAATAAAATAGCAAAAAAATTCTGTGCATTTTCAACAAAGAAATTACAATTTGAAAGCATAAAACTATATATAGCAATTGCAGTGGGAAACAGAGTAGAAAAGGAAGCTTAGTTCCTTCAATCAATAGTCTTCTCTGTACCTTTTGTGCATGCTCCAGTAGTTCTTCCATTCTTCTGTATTAAGCCACTTTGTAGGATTAGGACAGATGAGTGATTATAGCTAAAATCTAAACCCCACTGGGATTAGGTCAAAACTTTCCTAATCTCTTCCTACTCCGTCAGTGATAACATTTGTTGCGTTTTTCCTTGAAATGGCCCAATGTGGGGATCTCAGCCCTGTATACCAAGTGTACTGAGGGCTTTGTAGGACACACCTCAGCATATTGTACTCAATTATGCCTCACTCGATGCTTATTCTCAATGGAATTTCAATAGGATTACAGTCACTCTAACAACTCGGAAATACCTGAATTTTCACTGAGCACTGGCCTCCAAGTCAAGAAAGCTGCAAACTCCTATAAGAATGACATAACTTGATACTGGGCTAGAGTTCGTGTTTTGGGATTTTTTTTCCCCCAGAGCCAGAGTAGTCAGAGTAATGCAAAAAGCTTTTCATGCAAATGAAAAACAATCTATACAGGAACATTTCCCAAAGGTAAGCACAAAGGGAACATATTGCAGCATGCATTTGGTAAGTCAGAGGAACACTGGCCACACTCTTGTATTTGTGTAGCAACTCATCTTCCTCCATGGATAATTACACTGATTTCAAATAAGTAATTATGTTTATTAATATAATTATGTTAGCACAAGAGCTCTCTCTAGTGGAGCCAATGATGCTTTACTGGTTCTGTTGCTGAGATACTGAAAAATAGTAGGAATGTTTAATCCTAGTATCTCCCAAATACAGCTAATGTCAGAATGGCATTACAGCCACACAGCATATAAAGAATGATGTGTTTATGAAACATTTTCAAAAAAGTTCACAAAAGGTGATGGAATTAAGTTTTTGCCACTCGCCAACATCACTGCCCTCAGCAAAGCTTGGATTTTTATGAAGGTCTTAATGAGTCTGTTCAAAAAGAGCATGAGATTGTTTCTGAATATTTAATAGTGTTTGTCAATTCTCATTTTCCACTTTTATTTTCCAAGATATGGTGACTCGTACTGGAAAAATTTCAGAATGTATTGATGCAGTGTCTGTTCCATAAAGGTACTATGACCCCGTTACAACCATGTCTTTCATCCTTCTTCTTAAAGAATAGACCAAGCCCCACCGCCAGATGTGGCAACTTTCAAGGAAACATTGTAGTAGGTAGAAAAGTTCAGGAGAAAAGTGATCCATCCAAACACCACTTTCTGTCAGCCACGTAGCTGGCTTTTGTATCCAGAAAGAAGCAGACATTGAGAGAAAAATCTTAGAGATGTGTGCAACATAATAGCTCATTTTACATTAACCAAACATTGGTTCTGCTGAGTTACAGGGTTTCCTTGCACATACTGGTAGTGGGTAAAGGGAAAGAAAATTTTATTACACTGCTTTTGGAGAAAGCAAGAATCAATTTACACTGCATTTTTTTATTTTTAATACATCTATATTTTTATTTTAAAGAAAGTTTTCAGATTCTGATATGTAGATTTCATAGGTACTGTTATTTTTTTTCCCTGGATTTTGAAAAACCCCTTATGAACTGCTAAAGAAACAAACCAGTTCTGCTGTGGAAACTATATTGCTTGGCTTGGAAATCAGTTAAACTGACTGTAAAAATGGCATGTTTCTCTGATGGAATATGGTAAACAGGGAGGTGCCCCCAGGTTTAGTGTAACGGTCAGTGTTGTTTTAACAAATCAATTTATGCTAGTGAGTAGTGAGATGATAACATCTGTAGCAGAGAGTTATTTGGATTAGCTGCTATCAGGAAGGATTATGACAAACTAGGTAAGCTGTAAGCTGTGGAGTAGTTGAGGAAGTTGAGGTAAACCACAGCTGGAGGAATCAGAGATCTCTTATAGCCTGGCTACTCCATAGTCTTCCTTTCAGATCAGGCAAAGAAGGGTAGACCTGCCTTGGATAAAAATCTTGGTGGGAACAGTTAAAAACAATTCCACTGAAGCAAAAAGGAAACGCCTAAGGAGGCCAGTGCTGAGGGCATAAATCACAGAGGTCTGAGGGTTTTCTTTTGGCTTTGTGGTCTTCATGGTGCCACCAGAAGAACTGGCAGATATTTCGTGAAGGATTTGCAGTCTGGAAACCTATCCTAGATGTAAGCAACTGTGCCCTATTCTTAAAAGAGGTTGATTTAAAAAAAAAAAATATTTCATATAGCACAATGTGGATCCATCTTTCTAGGCAGTACCCTAGTTGAACTTCATGTAGTTTCAGATAATTGAGGAGCCGATGGTCCAGTTCCCTCATTTTCCCCAGAAATCAAATATTTTCAAAGAGAGGCATGTATTTCTATCTGTCATGGTTTCTCCCACATCTTCTTCGTGTGCCTGGCCCATGATGGGACTTGGGCTGAAGAAATTATCTACTCACAATCAGTAATTTTTCTGAGGAGCCTATTTGATGAAGAATTCCTGGGGAGCCTGTGAAAGTCTCAATGTCTGCAAAACAGAATTTATTTGCCTCCTTCTTCCTCCTGCTTGCTCCATGCTGTATCTAATGATGTTTATAACTTTGGGTGTTAGGTTTTTATGATTTGTCTTTTCTTATTAACCTTTAAGGCTCCTTCAGTAGGAATCATCCTTCTTGAATATCATCGGGGCAAATGGGATGGTATCCTTGCAAACAGTTTTGCACACCTCATCTCCGGCTTCTTTTAGAGTAGAGATATGTACACCTCTAAGGGCTCAGATCCTTGTAAAGTAGGTCATGTGAATTCTGAATTAAAATGCCTTATTTTATGCTCAGTTTGAGTAGGAATAGAAAAATGAAAGGACAGTCTGCTGCTGCTACCGTCTTCATGACCAAGGCGAGAGTTTTCTTTCCTTTTTAATGTGATAGCACAAAATGACTCAAAGGTGTTACCATTAATCTAATAGAATGCATTTTGGAGGACTGAGGAAATGCAACTAAGAGACTGATCAGCAGCATTATTACTGGTGAGGAGAAGAAGAGCATAACCTGTCTGTCCATCCTGTTTGATTTTGGCGGGGCCGGCAGGTGGAAGGTTATAGTTTTTCTCTAAGACTGAACACAGGGGTATGGCCATCACTTGAGTCTGAAACTTCAGCTGTTGAAATGGTTACTTTTACACCTTTACTTCCCCAAATAGGTGTTCACTTCAGATTTAATTTTGCATGTTGGCATTTGAAGGCGAGTAAGCCTTCTTCACGCCTGCCGTCTTTTATTCCTTTTCTTATTCGATTTCTGCAATACAGAGCCAGGAACCCTGACAACGGCAGATAAATTTCAATTTCTGGATTGAACAGTTAGTGTCTCGAGTGTTTTATTCATGGGCACCATATGCAAAAAGTGTGTAGTTTTTCCTATTGTAGAAAAGTAATGTTATGTTCAGAACTGCCACAGTTACTTGAATTTGACTTAGCTGTGTTTTCAGGTGAACCTAGAAATAAATGGAAAGTTGAAAAAAACAGCTACATGTTAAATACATAGTATACCTGCAGTTTAAATTATTTTAGGTCAAAAAATATTCAAATGCATTCACTGTATTTTTGATTGAAAGAATTTGTAATTGGATTTCCAAACATGCTGCTTTCATCTTGGGCAGTACAATATGCACTTTGATAATAACATGGCAATGTCATTAGAAAGAAGTCCATTTACTAGTTTAGGCATAAAATGAGATACAGAAGAAGACAATAAAATGCTTTCTAACATAATGCACCTTATTTTTTATTGTATTCAATAGAAACATGATGAATAAGTAATCTTATAAGTGCCTCAGAAGCACACCTTGGTTGATCTCTTAGAGGTGTTGAGTTTTTCTTAGAGATTATTGAGATTATTCATAACAACCCTTTAATTTCTAATAAAGTGCATAGAACTTTATAATAGATCAAAATATGTGCCCACAAGGTGCTTAGATCACCATGCTGGAAGAGGTTAACTTCCACACTTTAGAAGAAATCCAAGAAAGAAAATTAAATGAAGATGAAAAGTAATATCTCCAAAATTACTTATTTTTTAAATATAAAGCCCATAAATTATAATTTCCTTATTTCCACTTATTCACACAGTTTTACTTGTAGTTGAGCTATATATCTAATAGCTGTTCTGGACATAAGCTACATTTCCCCCTATATTTAATGGCATCTCATGCAAATTAGATTTGCAGCAAACTAATCTGGTCCAGGTAGTAAACGTCACTGCTTGAATTATTTTATTCATCCATTCCTTTTTTTTTTCCTATAACATTTATGCAATTACCACTGCTAGTGGGATTCTCCCCTCCCTCCCCCCATGAAATCAGAAAAAATTAAATCCAAGGAAGCTAAATAAGGTTTACAATTTTTTCCCAGCCCTTTTGAAAAAATTCTTTTCTCAGAGAAAGAGGATCTTTATTTGCTTTCAAGACATTCACAATTTAAAATTTAATAACAGTATGCAATTTTCCTGACAATAACAGCACTTACTATATTTATAGGAAATTCTTGAAAGTGGATGATTTTGCAAGCTCAATGACAATATCAAAGGCAGTGCAGTAGCTCTTTGTCAGAAGGTGTGCATCTCTGGATTTGGACTTTCAACATTTCTTGTATGGCAGGTCCGTCTGCTCATTAATAAAGACATTCTTAGAACTGCAAGTCCTGATTACAAATGATATTTGTTTTGAATTTTGTTGTTTGTGGGGAGGAAAGGGGGCTTTTGAACTGGTCTTCATTTCTTTTTAAAAACACCTTTGAATGATATACTTTATTGGAAAAGGTATTGCAAAATGAAATCTGATAATTGTTCTAGCTTTTGAATATATGCATTGGTACTAATGTTTTTCATGTTAATATATTTTCTCTAAAACTGGTGAAACTGAAAATGGTTGGGGGCTCATTTAGCATACTGAGCTTTCATATTCTGAGACTGACTTGATGTTCAAAACTGCATCTACTGAATGACAGATCTTTATGAAAGCCATGTTTCCTCTTGAAAAGATTTCATTTGAAACCTTAATGAATCAGTCGGAGACTTGTTGTACTGTTTCTTGCCAAATATAGTCTCTGAGGGTCCTTTTCTGTTAAATAAAAGGCTGGCTATGAATTCAGTTTAAGGATACAAAAACTCAATTGGGATGTATTGCGAGAATTTACAGTGGAAAATATCAGCTACTATAATGGCTGATTAGTAGTAATTTATTGCTCATACAGAAAGTATATCATAGTTGGATAGTTGCTATAGTGAATTGAGTCTTCTGTAAACAATAGTTAACGTTTTCCAAAATAGAGTCTTTTAAGGCAAATAAGGGTACCAGGGATTTTGAGATAATTTTATTTGCAAAATTTGATTTATTTAAAAATAAAAGGAGTAATTTCAATGTTTTCAGATAATCTTTGTTTTCCATGTTGAAAGTGTTTTCATATAGAAAATTGCCAAAACTGATTAAAAAAAGAGATTTAGATTATTAAAGGTTGAGCAGCAGCACAGAGTAATAATTTTAGAATTTAGAAACTCCTCTGAAAATTACATATTTAACTTATAAACATAATATTATCCTTCTTTCTTATTTTGTGAGTGAAGATAAAAATCAATTACAAACAGTACTGGTCCAATTGTGTACATATTTCACTATTTCTCTTGCAAAAATCTTCTTTATTTTAGCTGTTGTGCCCAGATATTAATGTTAAATTTATGTGACCAGAGATTTTGTAGATCAGAAATTATGCAAGATGTAAAACTCAGGGAAGAGAAATAATCTGTAATCAATAAAACTTGTTTCATTATATTTCCCCCTACATATTAAAAATCAAAAAGTCTTAGTTTGTGATAGGAACAGATTTTTACTCGTTGCACTGTTTCCTCTTCCCAGAGTGTGAGAAGAAATCCAGTAGTGACCTGTTTTTCTCAGTTCCTTTGTTTTACTGGGAGGGTGGACATTTTTTCCCCCCTTAGCAGATTCTATGGCAGATGACCTTATATATAGAAGCAGTCCATGCTTTTGTTTTCAAATATCTCCCATGATCTGCTAAACCAAATAAATTTTACTCTTAAAACCAACTTAATTTCTTAGATAGACTACAGCAGAAATGGTGTGCTGTGATATATAGTGTGATTTGTAATTAATGAAGTCTAATATTGTCTTCAAAATATAAAAAACCAAAAACTAAATCACACCTCTCTCAGATTTTCCATACTGACATGCAAGTGACCTGAAAAACTGAGCAGAGAAATTATGTGCCCTCAGTAATGTTTGCTTTCAATAAATTTTAGAAAACTAGGAAAAGTTCCAGGAAAAAGAGTGTCCCTCTTGTTACTCTGAGATGATGAGAGGACGTGTGACAAGGGCTGGGAATTGGTAGGGTGGGTTTCATGCTGTGGCAAATTATGAGAACACCCTGTGGTCACAGCAGTTCATAAATAAACAGAAAGTTCAGGATAAAATTAGTACTGGCCAGAATGGTTTCATGCAAAATTGATCTTTGTTAATCAAACTTGCTTCTGCTCTTTGATGATGATAAATATGGTGGATAAATAAATAGGTGTGATGCATGCAGGCATTTAAAAGGTGTTTGACTTTGTACAGCATGCTGTTCTAATTTTAGAAACTCCTATCATGATAAAATGTCAATAAAACACATGTTCAATAGATTAAGATCTCTCTGTCTGACAGGTAATGCAGGAAGCTGTCAATGGAAAGCTGTCTTGGAGTGTAGGTGTTTCTCATGGTCTTCTGCAGACACCAGGCTCAGCAGGATGTAAAGTCTCAGTGTTTGTAAAGCTCACATAAGATTACTCCTGAAATATTAACTGAATGGTAAATTATCATGAGGACAACAGTCTTGTGTAGAGTCTGGGCCACTTGTCCAACAACTAATCTTGATTTATTTTTCTCCATAGGGAGCCACTGGTTTCAAATGTGGTCTGTGTCGTACATTCTCATTCACAAGATATCAGAGTAGTTCAGCCATGACTTGTGGCCTCAAAAATCTATGAATTTATGTAGTGGTGGCATCTCTGTGCTAAGAGCCACAATGGAATAAGGTTAAGGGATTGGTGGGACGATTTAGTGAATTTCTAATCAGTAGGTTAGGGAGATCTGGCAGATCATGTGGAGATACCTGGAAGAGGTTTTCAAGCGCATCATAAAGTTTATCTCTGAGATGAAGATCTGTTGCCCTTGCTGGGACATTGCAATTCTTCATGAACATTGAGATAAAATATAAATTCTGATGAGAGACATCAATTGCCAATTACATAATACTTCATGCTGGTGGTATTTATTTTCAGCATTCAAGAATGCTGATAAGTAAATAATATGCAATGGAGAATATCAGACTTTGCTGCTACTGCTGGCATTAATCTTAACTTTTCATTTCCTGGGGCTCTGTGTATGCAAAGCTGGTGGGGCTTGTGACTAACATTTTGGGTTCTGCTCCAATAATTTATTCATAATTTTGTAGAACAATGTGTTGATGAGGCTCCTTCTGTATCAACAGCATCCAATGGAAGTCCTTTTAGCAAATAAGGCTTCTAGTGTTCTGCAGTATTATATTGGCAAATATAAGTTCTATGATTCATTTATTTAGAGATAGATGGATCTAGATTATTATCTTAAATGAGGGTCTTACTGAATCAAAATAAAAGAGCACAAAACGTATTAAGTGTCATTTCCTAGAAGGAGGAAGCACATGCCCCTTAGAGTTTTGGGATAGCCAAAACTGATCTTGCAAACAGGTGTACAGAGAAATTCAACCCTTAAATATTTCTGAACCTCAACACTATTTAGTTCCAAACTAACCTTTGGAAAAAAAAGAAAGAAAATGAAAGAATCAATTGTTTTTGAGAACATATTGAGAAAATAGCGTTCCACTGCTAGTGAGATAGAATTTTTCTTTGATTACAGAGAGCAAGGAAGATTATTTTTGTTGTTGTTGTTTTATTTATTTAATCTGAAATAATTTCTGTGCCTAAAAGGGAGGCCAGCATTTTTCCTCTGCTGTTACACTATCTCTATTGCATTTTAAGTGAAGGCAAAGGGCTTAGAAGTCTGAAACAGATATTCTTTTGCTTTAATATGTTGCTGTTGGCACCCACATTAATATATTAACCTCTATCAATATTTAGGATTTATATTTATTTTCTTACTCTATTTTTCTCTTCCAGTGACAGCTACAACACTCCACCATGCTCTTCCCTTGAAACAAAACTGATGAAATCTGTGAAGATGTTCAGCACGTACAAGTGTTTCTCACTGAGTTTAGCGAAATGTAAGATTAAAAAACATTCAGAAGGACAAGCATATTTTGAGAAGTCATAAAAGAGGCAGTGGAGAATATCTTTGTTCAAAAGTAAAAATTTCTATTGATTCTCAGGAGCCAGCCCTTTGGTCTTAATTTTCTAACATATTGGAGCAAGGCTGAAAGGGATACGGTTTCAGAAAGGCTGTATATAAAACTAGACGCTATACAAATAATTTGGAATTTTCCTTTTAGCAGGAATAAATGCTTATAGCTGTAATGCTATGTGTCTATGTACGGTCAACCTGATGGGATTTTTTTCAGCATTTCACTGGACGTCTGGTTTCCAAGATTATTTTTGCTGTTGCTTTCTTGGTATTTGTCTTATAACACAACATAAAGGATGTAATTAATGACTGCGCATGTATTGGAATACTTCCAGAGCCTTGTTCCATGCTTGGACTATACATTTCATCAGAAGTCCCTGGTATCTAAAAGGTGGCTGTACCTATTAATAGCTGGTGTACTTTCTGTAGAGGAACTACAGAATTTATGGAAGAAATTACCTTTTTTTTTTTTGCACATTTTTGGACCTATTATTCATGAAACAAATAAGTTGGAGATAAGTTCCATAAACAGAAGAGTAATCACATCTAATTTCTATCAGTCATACATGGTTTGCAAATGGCATTGAAAAGAATTGTGTTGCAATAACAGAGTCAACAATAAACACAATAATTTCTGTCATTTGTCTCCTATTGTGGCTTTTCAATACGTAGATTCTTATATTTTTGGCTCAAAATCATCATGCAAAAATGGCAGAATTCAAATTTACTTTTAGTCCATCCATTTTCCATCATGTTTATTCCCTGGGAAATATTTTAATATATTCCTCTCACAGCATTAAAAGATCAACAATCATTGGTTGCCCAAGTGCTGGTTCTCTGGATCTGTTTGTATGGGCTTGGTGATATTTCCCCCAGATAATCAGTGTACATACCAAAAATTTTGTAATTAAAATTTTGTGTGTATATACCAAATCTGGGCTTCTCTCTTCATGTCATCCAGTGGCTGCTGTCCAACTATTTGGTACTCCCTCTACAAATGTGCTAAAAAAGCCCTCAGTGCCGAATAGACAGGAGATAAGCAGACAGGGAAATAAGATTCGCAAAACTATTCGTAGTTTTCATTCAAGTCAGCTGTGCTGAGGGACATGAATGTTTTTTGGATTCCAGGTTCAGGCTAACTAAAGAATTCCTGTCCACTGAAGCTCTGGGCTGGGACACCCAGCACCAAGTCCCTGACTTCAGAAGGGGCATTGACACACAGACTTGTGCATTACGAGATACCATATCTGGCACTTGTTATCTCCCCATCAAACAGGGGAAGAGCCTGTGGGATGTTGTGCTTTGTCTCTGGAGTCACTCCAACATTCTGGCAGCATTGAAAGGAGCAGGCCCCTTTTCCAGCCCAGAGCCCTGCTGTTCTCCTTATGTCAGTTGAATTCAGGTAATGGGAATGAAAGAAAACCAATCCAAGAAAACAAGCGCTAATGGTTTGGATTTTTTTAAAAAAAAAAACAGGTGGATGAGTCAGACTCATTTGTACGTAGCCATAGTGATTGCTACAGTAAACTAGATGAAGGAAACACTTATTTAATGAGTAAGAGACCAAAACTTCATTATTTTCTCTCTATAGTGTCTAGCATTTATTTAATAAAATACAGATCTTGCCAGAGCAATTTGTGTCATGGTGCCTTTGGAGTGTGTTCTCGCAGGTCACATTTGGACATGGAAGAAAGTCCTTCCTCCATCCCAGGGTCTGGCTGCAGACCTTGGCCTTTGTGGGCTCTGTAGGAAAGTCACATCCTTCCTGCTTGCCTTCTGTCAACACCTAGGTGCCTCCATTCCCACAAAAGAAAACCAGCTTGCAAGCTGACAGAGGTCCTTGGTGTTTCTGCCAGGTCCACAATAGGGATGAAAAGCAGATGAATGGCCCACAGCATGTACTGACCTAGGAGTTGGGGGTGAACAGAAGTGTAGCAGGATTCAAATGTACAAAAAGCTTCTGACAAGACAAAAGAAGCATTGCATTTTTTTAAACAAACAAACTTTTTAAATTTGTGGCAGGTAATTCAGGGAGTAATCGGTTTAAAATTCAGAAAGGAATATATAGGGCACATGTTAAAACTGTTTGCTTGTGGTAAAGACAGAGGAATAAATTGGCAGTATGTAAAGACCTCCAGTGATGAAGGTTGCCAAAGCCTACACAATATTTCTCAAGAATAACTTCAGTGTAGTAATTTTCTCTTGAGAATGAGACTGGACAAGATGATCTCCTGAGGTACCTTCCAGACCTTCTCTGTAAACTTTATTTGAGCTCACCTGGAGACCACAGGCAGATTGTTTTAAAGGAAGCCCATTACCCAAGTTGCCTGGGGATCACGTGCCCCCTTATTTCCTGAAGCAGTTCTGGGCTCATCTCTACAAGATTCTGTGCTGTCTGGACACTAACTGCCTAAGGCCAACCCAATTTCTGTAGGAACACCTGGCATCAGCCATTGGATTGAGTCCTCCTGATTTTACCCATATGAAAGGCAAAAGCAATTATTTCTGGTTCTAATGCTAGACTCTAATGTCCAGAGAGGATTTAGATTTACAGAATATTACTTATAGATAGGAGCAAATATCTCATACTTAAGGCACCCCTAAAGCTTCATTAGCAAGCTTAGACTGGAGTGATTAAGCAGAAACATAAATTAAAATGTTAAGTTTTGTAGATGTGCAGCAGGATGGGACAAAGCATATGTTTATATCCTATGAAATAAAATGTGAAATAAAATAATGAAAGAAAATAAAGATTACAACAAGCCTGTAAGAAACACAAAGAATTTGTTGCTGCAATATTGTTTGTCTTGTGAAGGAAACCATGGCGTTTATTTCTTAGTAATGTCAGCTGATGGAGCTGAGACCATAAAATGTTCCTTGCCACTAGCAGAACATTTCTATTGCCAGTTATTGATCGGATTACTAGTTATTGTGAAAAACATATATTATAAATTGCATTCCTTTTTTTTTTTCTTTTCGCTTATGTGAAAAGTTGCTGTGCAGTGAGCAGAGGAAGCTAGTGCCACAGAAATTCTCTGGAGAAACAGAGGGGCATATTTCCTCTCCACAGCCTATGTTTAGAATGCCAAATAACAGGCAGGCAAGCAGACAAGACTTGTCAAGTGCCTTGCTTTTTCAAAAATCCTTGTTTGTATATGGTGGCTGCCCAGTTCCCACTGATGGCCTGCAAGTCCCAGGCTGGCTGAAACAGCATGCTATTCCATAAGAATATCTCAGTACTGCAGATGATGAGCTTATACAGAGGCACACAGAACTGCAAACGCTTCTGAACAGCGCTCAAAAGCACTGGTTACACTCAAGTGATAGGAAGGTAGGCAAAATAGTTTGGCATTTAAGCTATGATTAAATGCGCACATAGGAAAATCCAATCACAAATGGCAAAATACCAGGAGGTAGATCAACTAAGTCTGGATAAACTCTTTGCTGATATGGCCGCCACAGATCAAAATGTTCCAGACAAAAGAAGTCTCTATTGTGTTTCTGATGTAATTTAAATTTAAATTGTGGCCTTCAGTTCCATAGCATTTGATTTCTACATTTTTCCTTCTAATCAGGATAAGAGATTATTTTTTTTTTCCAAGCTGTAAGAATAACAATAAAATTCCACCTCTCCACCTCATCTTTTTCGAGGTGCTTCTAACCCCCCAGCTTCCCCATTGTAAGGCCTGTCTCCTCCATCCAGCTCTCTGTCTATTGCTTTCTAAGCACAATAATGTAGGAATATTAATAATTCATGTTCTTGTCTTGCTTTCATTTTCCTCTTCCCAGGCTCAGCCACAGCTAAGTTTCCGGCCCTGAACAAAACCCTGGCTATCACTGCACACCAATTGCCTTGATGTGTTCTTCGGCTTCTCCTCAGAAATGACCTCCCTGAAAGGGCTAGTGGAGCATCCTTCACTCCACAGCCAGGTGCTGCATCACGGAGCTGTTTTGCCTTTGCTGCCTCCCTGCCCACTCTTGCTGGTTCACCCAGCTCTGGGTGACATGGATTCCCCTCTTGGCACAGGGACTGACTGGGGCAGAGGCAGGCAGAGGTGCAGTGACTCGTGCTGCCTTCCTCCTCTCCAGTGATGCTCAGCTCTGGAGCACTCCTTCTCCTCCCTGATCCAACGTGTATCTACACATCTGACTGCCACTTCCCAGGCCTTTTCACTACCCGATATTTTTAAATGCACTTTATTAGTTTTCTTTCTCCATGGGAACTCAGTGTTTTTTTGTTTGATTCCCACCACCTATCCACCCAGTTGCCCTCTCCTGGGCCCTCCCACAGCTACAGGTTTCCCTTTATGTCCCAACATCAGTACAGTTACATGTCTCCTTTGCCATCCCTTGGATTTCTCTGCCTTTTGGACCCCTTAAAATATCTCTCTCATCACAGAGGTGTCCAGCTAGAGCTGCCTTCTTGCTAGAAATAAGTCAATTCTTGTTACTCCCTTTTCCACTGAGTTTTCTCCTAGAGGCTCATTACTGCAGATCTTGTCTTTCAGCAGTCTCCTGCCTTTGTAAAAAAAGCAAAATGTGATGTTAATGTTTATGTTTTATTTAGATCAGAATACCTTAAATCCTGGTTTACAGTACTGACTACAGGCTTCCAAGACTGAATATCAAAATATGCTTTCAGTCTGAATGGGTTTTATTGTTTTTTTTTTCCTCAAAAAGTATCAAAAGCAGATAATGCTGTTTATCATACAATAATTTAAGATGATTTTAGAAATAACCCAACAGGTTTTTCCAAGCTGTTCCTTTCATGTGCTGAGTTCTTCTGAGAATGAAATTATTTTCACCCACTTTCTAATTGTTTAATGATTTGTACGAAATGCAGGCTTATTATTTATAGCCATTCCACATTTCTCAGAGACAGATAAATATATTTTGAATGAAAATGCTCCTGAATAAGTTATTGAAAGACCACTTACCACTACTAGCTCTTATTACACAAAAATGAATATGTTGCTTTATTCGTCAATATCTTGTGAGTTTAAAATTGGCCTTTCACTGGCTGGCTTTGTAGCTGAGCATTAAGAATTTCTTCACAAAAAAGTGAAAATAATTTGATTTTGTTTTAGTAGCAAAATGTGATTTTTTTATCAAGTTGCTTTCATTGTTCTCATGCCTTTGAATAATAAAAGAAAGACATAGGTATAGAAAGTAAAGTTATCGGGAAACAGAGGTTCCTGGTCAATGATAGGTCAGGAAGAGGAAGCAAAGTCAAAATCAAATATGCCTAAAGTAATTATGCTTTCTAGCATTATATTGTATTTCTTATAAAATATTTTACGTGACTCAGAGAGTAGGATGCTAAAGGATACACTGACTGGAAATCGGTGCCAGTAATTATCAACCTTGGATCTTGAAGGCCTGGCCTTATATGTGACGGCTTTCCCCTGTGCCAGGAATAATGTTCTGAGAATAAATGTTAGCCAAAATTTTTTTTAGCTAAAATTTTGATTAATATCTCTAATTTCTTCCAAGTAGCCTACAGACAAATAAAGCATTAGAAAAAAAAATAGTGGTTTTTTTTTTTTTAATTGCCCCTTCCCTCCAAGATGCGCAGATAAGAGAGGTCAAAATACAGTGCTTCATGTCTGGAGCACAAGCAGAACTGGATAAAGTTTCAGTATCACATTTATTCTGTGTGCAGCCAACCCCACCTTTCACCCCAGAGCTCTTCCCGCCGCTTGGTTCTCCCTTTCCAGCCTCTCATTAACCAGCACCACTGCATTGCACTTCACCTGCTGCTTTTCAGGGGCAAGATAGCAGCTCTGCAGTCATCCAAGATTACTGCTGATCTCTTCCAATCACTCATTTAACTCTGATAATGCCTCAAATGTCCAGTTTATGTGTTACTTTAAAGACATCTGCTCCTACTCAACAGATTTAAACTCTCGGTGGCTAATCTCCCTACACTCACCCCCACGGCTTGACCGCTGCTCTGCTCCGCCATCACCCTGCAGTTCAGCTGGTCTGGATGGCACCTTTCTCCTCATTTACTTCCATCTGTGCAGGGCTGAGGGTTCTTCTGCAGCCAGGAGTAAGCAAAACTGCAGATCCTATGGTGAGGTTCACCCTGGATATTTAATTTTGCTCATCCTCTTTCAAAACCAGTAGCAGAATTTGTAAGGAGAACAGGAAGGGAGAACACTACTACCCTGTACATTGTTCACATGGGCTTTTTCAGGCACCTACTGTTAGGAAGGTGATGCTGGAATAAATTGTTCTTTGGTCCAGGTATAGGTTTTTTGCCTTAGAAAAGATATAATGACTTCCTGATTTCTCCTTTTCCCTGAGACAGGGAGACTTCAACCGTATTGAAAGAACACAGAATGGTGCATTTTCTCCCTTCTCCAGAGTTTTTCTCACTACCTGTGTGACAGTAAGCTCAATTTTTTTGAGAACTCACAAAGCATTTTGATGGTACATTTATCAGCCTTCATCTTAAAGCAACACTCTAAGCGCAGACTAACTTACAGCTGCAGTTTTGCTTTGTCTAATGCTCAACAGTCTCAAAATCAGGCACTCTGTGAGCACAGAGACGATTCATTCTTGTGGCATTTCCTGGTTAACCAGTGCTGTGCCTTGAATCCCCACAGCTAGGTCTGCACAGTTTTCACTTCCAGTAGCTTTTTACTTCTGTGCTCCTGGGATTTCAGATTATTCTCCACTGCTGTGGAAATGTGTGCAAAGTCAGGTAATGGTCAATGGATTTTATCATTTTTGTAGTACAACGTTACATAGCCTTTAAAAATGAAAACTGTAAAAAAAGATCAAGAAGTTATTTGGATTCATCACTTATATTTAATATTAAAGCTGTTCTTGGGATGATTACACAATGATAGAAAGGTGCAAGGGAGATCAGAACCTGGTCCATCTGGTTTTCCTCTCCTAATCTCCATAAGAATGTAATTTCCTACCTTTTTTGGTCAATCACAGTGCCCTTTAAGCTTATTTCCTTTTTTTCCAGATTGTGGGAAAAAAAAAAAAGAAATTAAATTCACAGAATCCTGCTTGTACCAGTTATAATATCAAATAAAAAAATTAATCTCCCTGATTCTAAATGCTTACAGAACACCCTTTCAGACACATAGCAGGGCTGTAAGTTAAGCCATATCTGAGGGGAAAATGGCAAGTTTTTTACCCAGTGATGTATTTGCTTAAGCCTTCTTTCCATTAGGGCACCTGGATCTATAACTTCATGTTATAAAATAAGTGTTATTCATTTATGAGTGAACATACTGTACTGTTCCTTCTTGTGGGACTTACCACTGCTAGTAGGGGACTCTTTTCTTTTACTGGAAGCAGTCAGGAAAATCTCAGCAGGCCTTTGTACAATTATCGCGGCCCCAGGTTTCCATCTAGTGCACTTCCAGCTTTGCTGTTCCTAGCCAGTGGGAATTTAGCAAACTACTTGGAAGGAGATCTGGTCACTGAGGCATCATAATCTACCTTCTTCTAGCATACCAGAAGGTACGGCTGCAGCCTGAAAGCTGCACTGTGCCTTTTCACACAGAGATCTCACCAGGGAGAGAGTCCCAGGGTTGGGACACAGTACCCAAAAATAAACACCTTTCAGTGCTTTCATTATGGGGACTTGTATTCTTTGCTCCTTTTGTCTTGGCTTTGGAAATTGGATGAGATATCTTGCCTGTTTGGCCATGTAGAGGAGAAAGTGATAATTTCCATGGATGTCCTAAGTTTATTAACTTTCTCTGCCATGAGCAAAGGCAAAAAGTGAGGTCTCAAAACATCTCTTACAAGCAGATCAAACCTATAGATGTCTGTGTCAGAAATATTTGAAAGCATGATTAAATAAAGTCAGCTGAGCCAGGTACATTAAAAAAAAAAAAAGCACTATATTACTTCAAGTTGCTGTAAATAGTAATTTACTTTAGTTATTTCCTTTAATTACAGTGCTCCATCTTTACACAAGGTTGTATTTAGGAACAAAGGGACCAGTGTCACTGCAAGGTGTATGCTATAATAGAGACATTTATATTAGGTTTCAGGAGAAGCCTACAGTATATCCAGCAATTCTGTGGCTCTTGTGACCACCAACCCTTCTCTGGTTTTGTTAATGTGTTTTTTCCTTTTATATATGTGCTCATTAGGCTCTTTCTGATTCTGCTATGAAGTCCTCCCAACACTTCAGCTATTACCCTGCACTGTTATTACTTTTCTGACAGATAGTATCAGGATAAGACAGAATTAAAATAGACTCTCCTCTATTATATAAAATGTACAGATTTTAAGGGAAACAATGCAACCCCAAACTTTTCACCTAACAAGAGTTATAAATGAGCAAATTGCTCCAAATGTTTTTAGAAAGAAACAGTAAACCAAGTTATCTAGCAAACCTATTTATACACAGTAGGTAACCCTGGGTTGCAGGCAGGACTAATAAACAAAGACTGACAACCTATTTCTTTTAATGACAAGCTGACATATTTATTTTTATTATTTCACAAAAGTATTCACCAGACTCATCTTTCACACTAAAGCCCCATTCTCCTTTCCTCCAGACAGAGCATGTAGCCTTACTGCACTTAGGTTGAGTAAAAAAATAAAAATTAAACACAGCACTTTTGGAATAAAAAAAGATATTTGATGGCCTGTGGTTTAGTGCACTGGAACATAAAATTTAAGATTTTTCCTGTCTGTATAAAGTTTTATATGCTCATTTTTGTAAAGTTAAATTATAGCTACCAAAAGTGATTTTTATATGTGTAAGTTGAATTTCTACTTCTCCATGAACTGGAACAACATTTTCTATAAAATATGACTGATTGTTCTGCCTAAATAAGATGCTTTAATACTTGTAGGGCATTAAATCACACAGTTTAGAAATAATAGAGCCCCTTACAATATATGAAAACTACTATAATGATCTTCAAATATAAACTAAGTTACCATAAAATGGGCTTACTTTTCCATGCTTAGTGTGACATTTTCCAATAATAGCATTTTCTACAACAAAAGTGACAACTCGCTTTTGCTCAAAAAAATAATCTCCTTAGTTTTGCTAAATTTTTTTTCTTTTTTTTTTAATGTGTATAACAGGAACATGGATATATAAAATAATTTACATTTTATTGAACTAGACTTTAGAGAAGCTACAGATCAAGATGCACTTTCCAACTGTGAGCATGTAGACACTGTGTATGCAAACCTCACATTGGAAATCAATCAATATCTATTTTGCATGTCACTTAATTGAAGGTCTATTAATTAAGTCTTTCAAATATAATTATGTTAAACGATGGAAGTGTCTAGACCACAAAGATTTTTCTTCTTACTTTCCCTTTTTATTTATATTTTGCATAGGCATTGAACATGTCCTGAAAATGTAGGAAGACAGAAATATAATGGTAAAAGAAAAATAGAATGACAGTATAATGGGATATGAGTGGTGGTTTTGTATTTTCGTGCATATACGTTTTCTTTCTGCTCTTTACAACAGCTGTTTGGTCAGGAAAATATGTTACTAAGAAAGAAAGTTCTATTCTTATTCATATAATTATCTTGTAATAACTGGAGGACAAAATAAGGACTTCTAACCTTACAAGGTTGTTGTTGGTTTAATAAAAAAATTCTATACTGTTAAAAAACCCAAGCCCAACCTAAACCAACCTAAATAAAGTGCAAAGAAATAGGAAAAATATTTTTAAATGCTCCCAACCTCATATTTTAGTTTCACTGTACAACATAACCCATTCAGGAAAGAGATCTTTTGGTTTCATATAAGTGCTGCTCACATTGACGATACAGCCAAGTGACTAAACATTCTAAAATTCTTGTGATTTTATACTTTTAGCATTGTATATAAAGCCTTCTGAGAGTGGATAACAATTCCGTTAATACAAAAGGAAAAGCAACCTACCTATTTAAAAATTATGTCACCAGCGTCCTCTTTATTTAATGCTTGGAAACATCTTATGTCATGTCCATATTTCTTGCTTGAAATTGTGCTGGGTTTGAATGCGACCTAATATAAAGCTACTGTCACATTCTCTTGTGAGAATTCAAACTTTGTAGAAAATACAGTTTTTTTCCCCCCCCCATACTTTCACTAAAAAAACCCATTTTACTATTTTAGGTGTCCTCCATCCTGCCAGCTCCCTGCACATTGTTTTATGATACCTGCATTTTATGGGGAAAAAAAAAAAAATCAACCCAAAATGCCAACACAGTTTTTACATTACCAGGGATATACTTGAAGAGTGCTGTTATTGAGTTCCCAACCTATTCCTGTTCATTCATGAATGAATAATGTTAGAATTAACATGAGCTATAGTGCATTATTTATTATTGCTCTGAATTTGATGCTTAGCAGAGGTGTTAAAAGTCTGATGCCTTTTAAATATAATTCATTTCCTTTTGTTATGTATTTTGCTGGCTAAAAGAGCCCTTTCACTTTTATTTTGCTATTGCTGTTTTCAGGTAATACTTAAAATTAGAGAAATATTAAAATTATTTCAAGTTATTAGTTAAATAAATAGAGCAATTAGTTAGAAGCATGCAATTATTTAGTGTCAGTCAATAGATATTGAAGTAAACTTGAAATCTAGACATTTGACTAATATCTGCATGTCTACCCTGAAAATGAAAACAAAATTATGCTCTCATACTCTTTTACTGTGATTTTTATTTCTGAAATTTCAAGAAACTAGCAAGAAAGGATCCAGGCTGGAAATCTGACACCATCAAAGTAATGGGAAATTAATTCACAGTAGCATAACTGTGTGGTGATTGTTTGTTCTTGTTTAAACAAGATTCTTATTTATGTTGTTAAAGGCTCAAGATTAATATTTTATGATTCATAATACATGGTGTTGAAGGTTGGCGAACTAGGCAGCGAAACAGTAATTTCCCGAGAAGCCTTTTCAGCAGAAGCAAAACTGTAAAAATGCTGTGCAAAAGAGGCTGCTTCCACGGACCTGAACAGGAGATGGATCCATACAGAAATAATTTTTACCAGTTAGAAGCTGGTAAAAGCAGGAAAACACCCTGTCTGACAGCAAAAATCTAGCTATTGTGTATCAAGAGCAAATTGAACAGAAAAAGATTCTTACAAGGCAGTGTGAGAATGCTTCTCACCTGTGGGTATATCTGATTATCAGACTTACAGTTATGAGGGTTTTGGCAAGACTTGAAAATTCCTGCCATGACTTCTGTCTACTCAAAACAAGCTGTTGGCTAGTGTTCTTGGCAAGCTTAGCATTTGCTGCAAGGCTTCTAAAAAAAAAAATAAATGCAGTCCTTAATCACTTAAGTGAACAATTGCTTCCCTAAGGCTTCTGTCTGCAATTTAAGTTGATGCATCTCTTCTGTAGAGATGCCATGTGACACATCCCACAACAACCTTAATTTGAATTTGCAAACCATATTTTCGACGTTTTCAAAATACCTCTGAAGTTCCCTATGCATCTCTGTAGCTATCCAGATTATAACTTTCCAGAGTCTAAATCATAGCCTGGAATATGGGTCATAATGCCTAAAAGAAAACTGAAAGCAACCAGACCTGCAGTGGGCAAGAGCTGGGCAGAGCTAGAAGGAACTTCCCACTTTGAATATTTATGAGATCCTTGATGATTGGACAGAACAACATTAAGTACCACCACACCACCCTAGTTTTTCTCTCAGACACTGAGTTATCAGGCACTTCGGCTCGCATCAGGTTTTGTATTAGTATTATTATTAGCAAACGGTCTAAACATAAACAGAAGTTGTGAAATGCAGCCCTTTGCGCTCATGCAAAAGCTGGACTGCTTGATCACCCTACCTGGACTCGGCAGCTGGCTCCTCCTGCAAGCACGGTGCAGTATCCCATCTCACTGCAGTGGATCTTGCACTGCCCCAAGCGATTGTTTGTGAATCTCAGCTGGAATTTCTCAGCTTGAAATCTGTGTTTCAGGCTTTGAATACCCTCTTCCTTCTGCCATCATGCCAATACGAGAAGGCAGTGCATAAATTAACAGTTATTAAACGCACTGATGAATCCAAAGCAAGACTAATCTGAACCTCTCTTCTGTAGAAGCGGGCACAAGAAGGAAAAGCACATTTCATAGTCATTAAATGCCTGCTAACTTCAGACATGTGAGCTGAGCAGGAAGGATTTGGAAGGCAAAGAATGCCAACAGTCACAATTTACGTCTGGACAGTTTCAACCCCGTTTTTATAATAGACAAAGACTTAAACCCACAGTAGCTTTATTTAACTCTTGTTTATTCTAGGGGTAATTATGAATGTAAGTAGGGACCAGACAATGAAATGCATTTCTTAGGAAACTTGGTCTGTGTGGTTTGAGTAGGATTGTGTTGCAGCTTGTTCCCCTAAGGCTTCAAATACCTCTCACCCAAAACTATAAGGTAAAGTATGAAACTGTAATGAATAAATAAAGAAATTTAAACTACCTAATTAATTAAAATCCTGGAAAATTAGTATTAAAATTACATCCCTTGACATAATAAGATTATTTACAGGCTCTTTCTACTCCTTATTAAAACTGTAAACCGCCTTAATAGGAAAGAAATTTTGGAAAATGTACTTTCCATACAGCATTTTAATTGAGTTGTTGTACTGAAATGATTGTACACAACTGCATAAAAACTTTTTCCTTTTAATCCATCTAATTATTTTTGCATGTGTGTATAATTCATTTTTCTGAAATTCTGAAAATGAAAAATGTTTACAGAGGACCAAAAACTCCACCCAGACATTCCCAGCAATACAAAACATGCCCTGATTAAAAAAAAATTTAGTCAACACCCATTAACAAAAACAAACAAATAACCAACCAACAAAACCAGAGGCTAAGCAACAGAGCAGTGAAGTCAGCATCCTAAAACATATTTGTGTGTCCTGCATCTTGTCATGACTGATGTGTTGCACTCATGTGGCATTTGAAAAACATTGTTTTTCTGGTACTTAGCATGATGACAAATTAACAAATGGAATAAATGGATTACAAAGCAGTTACATTGTCATTTATGCCTTTTTCTTATCCAGTCTGGACTACTACAAAGTGATCTGAGGCTAGTTACAAAAAGATACACAAGCTTTACAAGGTGCAGCATGTAGCAGGGTGATTAATGCAGAAAGATTAATGAACATAATTTTGAATCAGTAGGTTTTGTCTTACGCTAGTTGCTCATTTTGTTATTAATAGGCACAGAAATCATGACTCTTATTTCATAAATCCTCAAAGGGCTGGCACTGGGCTGCCACAGATAGCATTCTTGAAGCATCTTTGAAACAGCCTCTGATAAACAGGGGTAGAGAAGATGATCATCTAGGACCAAACCTCTGAGAAACAAGGTAAATTAACTTGGGTGATGGTCCACTGTATCACAGCAGTGGTGCTTCTGGATACTCCACACCCTACTGATCTGGCACTGTAAATCTCAGTGGGCTCAGGTTTGAAATGACCTGAAATTGGTTGCTTCCCAAAATTTCTATGGTGGGGAAATGACAGGAGTGTTTTTTCATGTGTGCATCCCTGGAGAGATATGATTGCTAAGTAGTGATGCTGCATTTGTAGACAGTGACAAAAAGTGCTTTTTTCTTGAAGAGACCTCATGGGATTATGATGTTCTGCTGGGCTACAGAGTTTTCTGCAGCATGACTACACCCCTCACTTCATGCAGGTGCCATCAGGGCACAGTGCTAAGCTGCTGCAGCTGCCACTACACTGTATTCCTGCTGTCTCTTTCTTATTCTGTAATAAATTTTTTAAACCTTGGTTTATCTACTCCTCACCACAGAGATCATGATCCCAAATATATTCTGTGAATACTTTCCTTTGTTCTGTTCTGGACAGGTAAACAGAATGAAAATTTGTAGCCAAAGTGTTTTGGGTTAATAATTTTTTAATGTTAAGTCTGATTATTTAGATGATGCATGGTAATTTTTAAAGTGTAGTAAAAGTGTACTGCAAGGTGTAGAAAACATTTGGTCTTACACATGCAGCCTAGCAAGTTAACACGTGTCAGCTGAGCTGTGCTAACTGCCCAATTTTGTGTTCTTTGCCTGTGGCAGCTCTATAATGGTTCAATTTAGCTGGCCCTCAGAGAAAGCACCTGCAGAGATTTGTTGTACCACAGACTGTCTAACCCCTTACAGGCATGCAAAAGCTGTGAGTTTCTCAGTTTGCCCACCACTGTTTTCTTCATACTTATATCACCTTGGGTTACAACACTTGTAATGTGGGGGATGTACCGAAAGCCAGAGGCGCTTCCCAGATGTGAAGCACTGAACACCTGTAGGATGAGCTCCTTCTGGTACTGCTCAACTCTGGGAAAAGATAATTGCCTCCCTTTGCCTTTATGACTGCTGGAGCACGCATTCTCAGTCGTGGATAAGTTTCACATTTGTGGCTGCCTAGGTGATGGAGGGCAGAACAAAGAGCTGAAGTGTTGTGGGGTTGTCCTCTTTTTAGCTAGGGTGGAGTTCATTTCTTCTCAGTAGCTGTTACAGCACTGTGTTTTGGATTTGGAATGAGAATGGTGTTGATAACACGCTGATGTTTTGGTTTTTTTACTTTGTCATGTTTATCCTAAGTCAAGGATTTTTTTCCTTATCTCATGCTCTGCCAGTGAGGAGGTACGTTAAAAAAAACCCACATAAACAAGGGAGGGAACACAGCTGGGAGAGTGACTTGAACTGACTAAAGGGATATTCCACACCATAGCATGTTATGCCCACTATACAAACTAGGAGGACTACCTGGAAGGGTGGCCAAAGGTTTGGGAAGGGGAGTCCAGTGTTGGTCAGCAGGAGGTGAGCAATTTCATTGTGCATC
>VXBQ01007194.1:136756-259202 GCA_013400175.1 Phainopepla nitens | reverse complement strand
ATATATACACACATATTTATACACTCAGACATATACATATAAGTACATATGTATACATATATATATGCATTCACAGAGACCCATACACACACAGCTTCAGGCCTTCCCACACATTGCTCTGCCCTGGAAGTTTGTCAAATGTACAATATAATAAGATGAAGTTTTATAGTTGCTATTATCATCATCATCATCCTCATCTTCATCATCCTCATCTTCATCATCATAATCACCATCATTATTGTATTCAGGTACAAAGTTTGCTCTAAACCTAAGCTGTTTTTTTAAGCAAAGCCATATGTCTTTTTTATTTTGCCTTTTTTTTTTTTTTTTTGTACATTAGCAAATATAGGAGATTGTGTATAGGAGGATTCTGATCATAAATTCTGATCCATCCAATATTCTGAAAAGCAAGATTGGTGTCTCCTTTTGTTTACAAGTTGTACATGCATGCTGCTGTGCTCGAGCAGAGCTTTTCAACATTTACAGTTGCTGGTTTACAGGTGTCCATAATTTCTTTCTAACCAAAACACAGAAGTAAAATTGTATTCATTGAACAGCTGCATTTTTCATTAATTTCAGAGAGTTGCAGGTTTCTTAATAGCCACCAAGTCCTCATCTGGCTTGAAGTCTAAAGTGAATTCAGGAGTTAAAATCTTGTCATCCATCCGCTGTAAGCCACAAGACAGGACACAAAGCCATCACATTCTTTCCAATGTGCAAAAACCCCACATTTATCTGTTACATTGTTAAAATTACAGTGAGAAGAATAGACACAATAGAAATGTTGGTTCATGTATTTCAAAAGAGACTAATTGACTTTGAAGAGTAAAGATCAGAATTTTCTTTTAGAGCAAATTCTAAAAGCAAATGTATATTATACTATATTCTGAAATGTAATATTAAAAAAAATCTATATTTTGTATTGTATCATAATGTGCCTCTGATTACCACTCCAATTAATTTGGAAATATTTTGCTGCTGTTTATTTGTTTTCAATCTTTTTTGTCATTGTCTTATGTCTTTAAGTAAATGGGAAATACAGTAGAAGAATAGCTTAACAAAAGGAATTTCAAAGGACAAGTGAGTAAAAATTTCAAGTCTAAATCAGATGGGGCTGAAAAACGTGATCCTACAGCTCTGTAGTATTAATTTGTGAACTCCCTGCTGTACTCTTGCTCCAAATCAAAACCAGTTCATTTAAAATGACATCATGTATTTGAGGAAGAGCAAAAGGGTGGCACAAATCGTGTAGGAGGAAAAGTGCAGCATGTTTTGGTTTCCCTTTTTTTACTAAGTTTAATTTGCTGGTAATAATGCTTTTGAAGCAACTTAAATTAAAAAACTCATAGGGTAGATAATAGCTTAATCTCTCAAACTAGAGAATTGATTAGAAGAAAATATGCAAATCTGTATGTACATGAATCTTTTTTCCAGGAAAATTACATGGGTTATTCTTCTGATATTTTGAGGTTCATTTTACAATCGTGAAACTAATTTTTTAATTTTTAAAAAGAATTTGTAGTATTTAATATTTTTCTAAAATTATGTTCCTTGTCATATTAGATGTTTTCCTATTATCTTTATATATATTAAAAAGAATAACATAAACCCCTGTATATAAATTCCATTTCTCTGGTTCAACACCAGCATCAAGTCTGGAGAAGGAATTACCAAATGGTATGGATTTTACTGTATTTCACTTGATTTATCCAAAGTTAAATTTTTATCAATTAAAAAATGAGGGCTTTTAGTACCAGAATCAGTGGGGTCCACCACAACCATTAACTCTACAACCTGCTGACTCTCTCCCAGACTTAATTCCTTCTTGAGCTGAATGCACTGGTACTAATTCTGTCCGCACTGCATGCAGAAAGAAGAGGCCCACGATAGCACAGGCAAGATCCTGTGTGACAGCTCAGGAGCCCTCAGGGTGGCAAGGAGGGAGGGAGAGGTGGGATACTCAGCAGCTAAGATATTAGAAACAACACAGAGTTAAAAATGAACCAAAAGTAAATATACAGAATAAACTCTCCTGTTCAAGAATTCAAATAAAAACTCGAAGTTCCCTGAAGAATAAATGAACTTAAAAATATCACAGAATGAGTATTTTACAGATTTTGTGAAGCATCTCAAATTTTTCAGTTTTTCATTACTTAGTATATTACTTAGTGTAAACACTGTGTAAACAAAAGGAGCTGCAGTATCAGTATGTTGTCTAAAAAGGAGATGTAGCCATGTGACTTGTTTTCCTCAAAAATTATTTTGTGTTTGAAAACGCAGCTGTCTTTGGACACTCCAAAAATATACCAGACATCTATGTTGATCAAACCAGCATAATTTTAGTGTTAAGATTCCTCACAATCCACAGAGAGAATCAGCCATAATATATATATATATATATATGAATTCTACTAAAATCTGGTTGGAAATAATTGAACTACCTACTTATTTAATAAACGATATTTACTTTTTGCCTTAATCCTGGATTTAAGAGTTTTATACATCCTTTCCACGATTTGTTTACCTGTGCTGACTCTGTGTTTTAATCCATGCGAGGTTCCAATCCCTTTTTAGTCTTGCAAATTCATTTCAAATTTTACTCATTAGTATCAGTGGTGCCACAGGCTTGAAAGGCACTTCTGAATGATTTACAACATAGGTTAGTTGGGATAAAGATGCTGGGAACTCAATTCCTAATACTGGTGCTTTATTTTTGAGAAGATTCTCCATGTTCTTGGTAATAGTATTTTCTTCTCATTCATTTTATCCTCTATTAAACAGACACATGTTGAAACGTGCTGCAAGTCCATCATACTTCTCCAGCTGCTTCTGACAGTTCTTATAATGCAGATACATCAACAGCTCTAGACTACTGTCATTCATGGTTGCTGTGCTGTAAATGACAACAGCTATTACAGAAGTTGATAAAATTCCATATAGTATCAAACAGCGCATTTCTTTTTCTTTTTCTGGATAGAAATGTGGTACCTTCTAAAACTACTACCTAAGGTCATTAAAATAGCACAGCACCACTAGAGAATATAGGTTTAAATTACTTTATAATGCGTCTCAGAAAATTTTTCTATGGCCTCACTACATTGAACTAATATTTTGATATTTCTTTCAGCTTGGCTTTTCCAATTACAAGACTAGAAAAACTAATTTTCCCTTATATAGTTTCTTTTCTTTTGCCTCTAATTGGATGAAAGAAAGACTATTCTCTCAGTTTTTCTTCAGGCTAGATCTATAAAGATGATGTGGACATTATTTTGCTGTCACAGATGACACAAATCTGCCTATAGATTAAACAAAAGACAAGAGGATCTCATACTGCAGAAGGGCAAATAATGGAGGAGATGTAAGAAAGTTTTTTTGAAATACTAGCTGTATTCACAAGTCCATTCAAACTGCTTTTGTCCTAAAAAATGGAGCCCATTTAGTTTTATAAACAAAAAATATTTATGCTGTTAGGCAGTGGGACATGAAACTTGGAGTCAGTGGTCACTCTAGGGAAAGTCAAAACAAAGATGAAAGGAAAATTAACAAGGCATATAAGAAACACTGAGGGCACCTCAGAATGCTTTTAAAGATATATTTCCAAACCAAGAAGAAAGCTGGACAATACAAGGTTTGGATTAGTGCATATTAGCATACTTTGGAACACTGACCTCTGGGACAATTATAGAGAGATATTTAAATTATCTGCCAGTTATTGTGTAAATCTCTTCACTACAGACATGAATACAGTCTAATGATGCATATGGTCTGAACAGTATTTTCTTTTCTTCATTCATAATAATTTGAAGCTTACAGGACCTTAAGAAAGGTAATACAAACCAAATCAGACCAAAAGATTAAAAAATCAGGGGCTTTAACGTACAAAGAAATCAGTAAGACCACCCCTGGAAAAGCCCAATGCCCCTTGGTACTCTGTATAAGGGCAGGAGTCAGCCAGTGCATATCAAAAGGGGATAGTAGATGGAGAAGGACTTACTGGTTAGGAGGCTTTGCATGGACTGTTTCATCAATTTGCCTTTGGCCATACAGCAGATGTGCACTTTGAGCAGTAGCTGTTAAAATATATCATGGAGATGACCCTAGTGAATGTAATGCTCATCTCTCTGCAGAGCCAGCTGAGATTCCAGCTCTACAAGGTGAGAATAAGGCATAGCCCAGTGAAAGCAGAAGTGCTGCCAGATGCAGTAAACCAACATCTGAGCAGAACACAGATGGCACTTTGGAACAGACACTTACATGATGTGTATCTTTGCTTCTAGGTCTGGGAAGCCCAGCAGCTGAGACACAACTGAGCAGGATGAGATGCTATGGAGAGCAAAATAGTTATAGTCCTAGCAATTGTACAGGCCATAAGTAATCAGGTCAAAAAACAGCTGTGAAGGAAAGTTGGAATTGTTTTTACAAGTAAGGAAATATTAATTCTATTATATGCCATAAAAAAAAAAATTAAAAATAGAGCAATTCTTGAGAAGCTAAACTTTAACTAGAAGGAATTCAGATTTGCAGAGAGTGAATGACAACAAAAGACAAGACTCTTTTTTTGTGTTAGTACTCAGGAAGTATCCAATGGATCTTCTTTCTGCCCTTCTGTTGTCTAGATGTATGAATCAGACTGTAATAGTATAGTAAGGAAAGACTTTAATACACTGTATTAGTCCCTTTTGTACTTTGTTTTTCAACAATCACTTTGTGAAGTGAAACCTTGACCTGCTGGAAAGGTTCTACATGAAATATAAAGCTCATAAATTTTGTAATATATTTAGGAAAGGAATTTGCAAGAAAGGGCTATTGATAAAACTAGCATATAAACAGTGATAGTGTATCATCAGCACTATTACTTTAAGAAAGATATCAACCAATAAAATTTATAGGTGAGATTTTTTTTCTTCATTATTCTCTGCCTGTTATTTTCCTCATACTTACTCAGTAACATGCAATTTTAAATATAATAAGCAATTTTTTTCAGAGAATTTTATATGATGGATTTCAATTTTCTAAAACTACTTAACCTCCAGTGACTTAGTTATATTTGGAGTTGTTATATCTTTGTAGAAATAACCAAAATAAATTGTCTTATCAAGAGAAATTATGAGCCGATTAATTAAAGAAACCCTTAATAATAATGATCCTCATTTCATCATGCTCCCCACTTCAGCTAGAGTGTTATTGATTTAGAATACTGGTGTTATGGTTTTACCCATGTATTGCCATGGAAGACTTGGAATAGTTAGTGTCACAATTAGAGGAATACAAAAACATTCAGATAATTTGAAGAGAAATATTGTTGGAAAACGACCGGCAGTGTGATGGCCAAGAATCATTAACAATCTGGTGCTTATTTTTGAACAGGTGTACAATTTAATTATCAGAGCCAATGGGCAATATTAATGCCAATTTTAGAGAAGCAAAATACTGCTGAAGGTTCTGAGCCAACGAGCAAATAAATATCTCATTTCAGTCAGACAATCTAGGATAATCAGGAGTAGTCAACAGTGCTTTGGAAAATACTGCAGGCAAGAAATAAAAATGATACTTCAATTCTTTGTAGCAAAAATAAGCAGTACTTGTCATACAGACACATTCCTGCCAAAGTATTTTGCCCTTCATTAGCTCCTGAGACAAATCCAGGCCTCATGCAGAATTACAAGGGGCAAGATCTAAACACATAAGATAGTCATAAGTACTATATGCTATTATTTGGATTATTTTCCATGTTTATGTAATTGTTATAAGTCACAAGCTTCTAGAAATTTTGGCAAAGAATAATTTATCCAAGAAAAATATATAGGATCTAGATGATGGAATTTGTTTAGTGTCTTAAAGAAAATCTTTCTAGATGCTGGAATGAAAGAGCTCTTTCTTGCAAACCTCATAATTTTTTTACAAATATTATTACACTGTAAAGGAAATAATTTTAAGTTAACACTTTTTGAAAATTTCTAGTAGAAATAATATTAGTAGCTTTGGATATTGTTCATACCAAGAAGAAGTGCTACTGATAAAGGAACAACCTGAAATGAAGATTTTCCAGAAACAAAAGTCTTATTCCTACAAATTCTTCTACCTTAACTTTTTAAGATTCTTTCAAATTTCTGACTTGGTCTGTTCATAACATGTAAAATATTTTTGTACACTTTTTAGTGAGTTCTTTTAAAAAAACACCCTCTCCAGTCTAGTTTCATATACCAAAGTCAAAATCATCATTTTTACACAGAGTGTTTTTCTTAAATATATGTCTCAGTCATGTTCACAGCATAGAGCTAAATCTTCATCTAATGGACCTGAAACTTAGATTTGAAAGCCTCACTGGAGTTTTGGGGATCAAATAACATGAAATGTGTCCCTTTTGCATTTCTGCTTAAGAAAAAATACACATCCTCTGGCTTTTATGGGCAAGACACATGACACTTTAAGGCCCAGGCAAGGTGTAATAAATTTAAATGACCAATCATTTGAAGCAGACAGCATGGGTCACTGTTCTGAGGTCTGTATGAGCTTTACATAAACAGGGATAACTCAGCTGAATTAGGAACTCTGTGGTCTATAATCTGATTTCCCTGTTGCCACCATAGTTGAAAAACAGCAAGTACTGAAGCTGGTAATCCATGGTATTAAAAAAATTAAAAATGAAAAGAGGGAAAGACAGAGTGGGAAAGAGAAACAAAGAGTGAGTGAGGGGAGGAGAATGATGGGAGGGAAGAGAGATTGAGGGGAGGAGAGTTTGAGAGATAGGAATGACCTAATAATACTTCTCTCTTAGCAGCTCCCTATTTTTGCATTCTTGCTTTGATCTGGCTGAACTGGGATTTTTCAACTTTTAGGACACACTGGAAAAGAAAATTTCCCCTAAATGTTCAGCAGTGGTAGCTCTTTTCTGAATTTATATGGCTGGTGTGAAACCTACTGCATCATTACTATACTTAATTTTTAAAACTATTTGTAAGTGCATGTAGGTAAATACTTGTTTCTATGTGGTTGCACACTGAACAATTACATAAATTCTTTCTGTACACAATATTGTCACCAAAATGTTCCTAGAAAATATGTTAGCAAACAGCTGTCAGGTTAAAGACCAAATTATTTTTACAAGTTTTTCAAGGGTTTTCTTATCTTAAACTGCTTTGCTAAAGACCTGCCAGTTTCCTACATACTTGAAAGATGGTTTGGAATCTCTACCAAAAAAAGTGCACTAACATAGTCCTTAAGTGAGGAAAGGACCTCCTTCAAATCACAGAGAGAAAAAGATACATCATAGAATCACAGAAGGTAGCAGGAATCTTAAAGATCAAGCAGTTTCAATTTCCCTGCCCTGGGCAGAGACACCTTCCAATAAGATCAAGTTGTTCAGGGAACTGAGATTTGGTGACAGATTATACCTTTATTCCAGCCAGACAAGCTTGGTCAAAGGGTATCACTCTAAAAGTGAGAGAGAGAAAAAAAAGTATTGTGTCAAGGTTACAACTAAAGTTAGCCTTCTGCTCTCTCCACTCGATTTACATCAAGGAAGCTTAGGGATGGTGCTGTCATTGATGTATATTAGTTTTTGCAGATACCTACTCTTCATATACATGTATCAGTTCCTCGTATATTCAAATCACTTCTTGTCTACTATTGAATATTATTTACATAAGGGTACAGGAGAGATATTGTTTTAGGAAACTTGGAGAATATTAGTTTTAGAAAACTTTGAAAGCTATTTCACAATCTAATGTGGCATCATGCCCTATGTTTTTGTATAACTATGAAATTTCAATCCCAGTTTGCTCTCATATTTGAGAAAATGGACTGTTGTCTTAAATCAGTGTTTGAACTACTAAGAAATGCACTTCAAGCAACTATGCTGTGACTGACTAATAAATTTGATATAGAAAGCGTAATATTATTTTTTTAAAAATAAATTTAATATGCTATAGTTGTGCCACTAACTGCTCTTTATAAAAAACTAAGTTTTATTTTAAAAAACAGAAAAAAACCCCAACTACCAGACATTATGGATAAATGTCAGTTTGTTTTTATTATTATTCACTTGCTGTTTTTATGGAAATAGACTACAGCCACAAAGTCTTAGAGTTCAATCAAAATTTGATCACAAACCAAGAAAAGCTGCTTTGTATTATCTCTGTTATTGATAGTCTTGGCTGCAGTGATCACAAGACTGTAGACTTTGGGATCCTGCTGAGCACACTGAAGGTTATTTCTAAGACAAAAGTTCCTGGGTTTAGAAGAGGAAACTTCAGCTTGAGGTGAGCTCAGTAGGGAGGGATTCTGCAGAAAGCTTCGTGGAGGATAAAGGAGTTACTGAGTACTGGAAGCTTTTCAAGAGCACTCTTCTGGAGGCACAAAAACAGTTCATCCTCTTTAAGGTATGGGAAGTAGGCAAAAGCAAGAGACTCCCTTAGCTTAACTGCAAGCATCTGAGTCTGCTCAAAGGCAAAAAGGATCATAGCAGCGATGGAAATGTGCACAAACACACGTTGAGAACTATAAGGGCATTGCCAGGGTATGTAGAGATGGAGTTAGAATTGCAAAAGCTCAGCTCAAATTGAAATTGGCCAGAGATGTCAAAAAAACCAAGAAAGGCTCTTCAGGTATGTAAATAACAATCAAAATCAGAAGTAAAATATTAGCCTGATGTTAAAAAGGAGATCTGAAAAGATAAATGTCCTCAACAGTCCCTTTACCTCTGCCTGTTGGCTTCCTGGCCTTGGGAACAAAAATCCAGGCTGATGAAAACACAGAGCCACTGTCAGTGAAGGAAGAGTTGTGTGTGAATGATTACATGAGCATGACCTGTAAAAACTGATGAGCCCTGACTTTATTTACACAAGGGTGTTAAGGGATCTGGCTGACACAATTGCCAGGCCACTCTCCATGATCTTTGAGAAGTCATGGAGGTCAGGGGATGTCATAGAAAATAGAAGGAGGCTAATGTCACCCCCATCAACAAGAGTGTCTTCAGGGAGGATCCAGGAAATTACAGTAATCATCATCAGGCTTACTTCATCCCAGGGACAGTTATGGAATGAATGTTCCTGGAGGTTCTCAAAAGCCAGGTGAAGCAGAGGATTGGGAAAAGCCAGCACAGGTACATCATGCTTGTCAAACCTGATATCCTGCTCCAACAAAGTCACCTGTTTGGTTGATGTAGGGTGAGGGGTGGATGTTGTCTACACAGTAATATTCACCTATACCCTTTTAATAACTTATTTTATAATTAACCACACAAGTTACTTAACTGTAATATTTATTCCTTTTGTAGAGTGGTTTTAACTATTTCTCATTCTTTTTGTTTCCCTATGTTATATTCTCTGCATGTATTGCAATGACGTTTATTCAAAATATTTGAAATCTTGAATATGATGAGCTTTTAAGAGATTTCCTTTGTATTTCTACATAACCTTAAATAAAATCTTTCTTCAATGGCCTATCTTTAAAGGGTTTATATTTAGGTTTAATCTTTGTTCCAGGAACATTTTTCACAAGTCACATTATTGTTCATGTCAGATTAAAAATTTTAGTAAGAAATTTGAAACTTTTGGGGACCATAAGATGTCACTAGAGAATGGCAATAGTGAAAGTTAGTCAAGAAGTCTGCAATATGTTCTCACATTTTTTTTTGCGACCAAAAAATACAACAAATTCAAAGAACCTTTTCTCATTATGGGATGTAAATATACTTCCATAACCTCAGAAGTGAAGGGAACTGTAGGTTTGCTGTTTTTGGTGTTACGGAAAAACCTAACAACACTACCCCAAAAAAAAAATTTAAAAAAGTCTGCACCCCACTTATTCCAAAAAGCATTTGGCTCTGAAGAAGGCAATCTCGACAATAATAACTTAGTCAGACCGTCCAGCAGTTTAATAGATGAGCACAGTTATTATACAAGAAGAAAGAAAAAGCAAAAATCCGAAGCCCAGCCTTCTCACTCAGCAAGCTGTGTGGTGTCACTCCTGATGGTAATTATAGAGTGCTCTGCTACATACAGCACATCATCCTGTGTTTAGATGACATTTGGGAATTACAAAAAAGCCAACCCAGCAGCTATAGTTTTGAGTTATTTTAATCATTGTTATTCTAAGAATTTCAGCTCATATTAGTTTTAAACAACTCATGTACACGACATTCCTAGTCATCAAACGCTTAATTAAAAGAAGTAACTTTGCATATTTTTTTTTAATTTAATTTTTTTTTTTCAGTGTTCAAGGTTTGATGATGTCCTCCAGCACATAAAAGAATATCACTCTGGAGCTTACAGTGGGAAATCAAGAATTTAGGCCAATGTTAACTGAAAACTCAAGAAGCATAACTGATTTTGCAAGCCACATAAGGCTGCCTGTTGCTCACTATCAGAGAGTCTTTAGTAAGCTAACAAAATATCACAATCCAGGAGAGATAAAATTTTGACTATTCACATGGGAAAGTATACCTTTATGAGACACTGCCATGGATTTTTCTTAATCTGTCCAAACAGTCACCTATATACTACACACGAGAATTTCTCAACGCTCCTAGAAAAAACATTGCTGTATTCTGATGAGATTCCCACATACCTCTAATGCAAAAAGAACAAAAACCTCTAAATCAGGGCTGTAGATTAATATCCTTTTAGTGCTGTGAATATTTAAGAAAGGTCTTTAGCTTTTGAAAGGGAATTGGAATTACGAGAAAGTTAATGGACGTTGTAGATAATTCTTTTATGAATTAATAATCTCAACCTCAAATTGCATCAAATTTCAGAAAACATGACAAGAGTGACATAAAGATTTGTTTACGAAAGTATCAGCTTCTGAGAAGAAGGTCTGTAGTAAGTAAGGACACACAGTCTTCCAATGTCATGAAAATGTCAGTTTCTAAACTGCCTTTTGCAGAACAGCTCAGGCAGGCTGTGGAGGCCATGCTATACTTTGACTGGAGTAAGGATGAAAGTCTTATGCAATCCTGTTTTCCTTCATAACTTTATTTCCTACAGATGATATGACAGAAAACATTCAGCTTGTTTTTCCAAACACTAACTCTGAATCAAAAAACCTCAGAGGATTGGTTCTTGCCTATGTGTTCATGAAAAGAAAAGAGAGTGAAAATAATGTGGATAGATTTGACCATTTACATTGTTTGAAAGCATCTGAAATGTGTACTGAGTATTTCCACATATAATCTCTTATTTTATCTCAAATGAGTCTCTTCATCAGTATTTTTCTAAAGGCTGAAATGAAGGAGGTTTGAAGATGACCTGCTGTAAGTGTACAACCAAAAGGAACAAAATAACTTAATCTCTCATGGAAGAAAGGCTGCAGACTGGCTTTGTGTGTATTTCTTGCTTTTCTCTTAGGCACCACAATACCTCTTAAACATTCCTCTAGTTAAAGGTGCTAGTTAAATTTTGAACTACAGCCAAACCTCTGATCAATGCTTGTCATTTCATATACTGGACCACCAGTATATGAAAAAGTCTATGTTTATTTATTCAATTAATTTGCTGGCAAGTAACTCCATTGCAGTAGAGATAAATTCAAAATAAACCTGTATTGTTTTGTGATTGAAAAATATGACCAATGGCTGTAGAAGTCAGCATTTTAATATATCTGATATATTATGATTACTAATTGCAAAATAAGTGATTTTCTGTACTTGAATACTCATGCAGAATGTGATTTGACAGACAGAAAATGTTACCATACTGACACAGGAGAAATGCACTGAAATAGAAGCTCAAATATTTGGTGGTTAATTTTGAGTTTTACAGCTGGAACAACAAATTGCTAATCTGAGAAGAGCAAAGTAGGAGCCCAATCCATCATTTCTTGATGGCAATTCTCATTACTGAGCTATTACAAGGTGATAGGAATACAGAAAATTCCAGAGTAAAATACATTTTAATAGAACAGGTATTGTTTAAGAACATGGGTAGCCCCTAACTGGATGCAATTGAAATCAAAATTCCAGTCAAAAGCTTCTTTCCAGATATATTTATACAGACATAAATCTTATTTAACTAATGATGTGGAGCTGAATTGCAGGAATACAGTATATATTAGCACATTATGTTTAGTATGACCTGTCTGCGGCTGTTATTAACAGATTACATTTGATTGCCAGTGTTATTTTTCTGAAATGTAGCATGACATCATATTTACCTCCAGTCCTGGGAACCTTTCATAACACTTTTTGAGTTCAAGTATTAATTTCCACCCTTATCAGCTTCCAGTTTTCTAAAGGACCTAGCCTTGGGTTACAGTTTCTCTTGAAAACCTAATTCTTGCTTTCTTTGCTTTCTGCAGTTTTAAGCTTAATTTTTTATTCTAATTTTGACATGAATAATTTCTGAGTACTTTTAGCTATAACTGCTATAGTAAAATGCAACATTGTGAAGAAACTGGTTGCTATAACTCCCATTACAAATTCATGCTGAAAGTCTCTTCATCAATTCTTGCTTCAATTCACAAAGAAAAACCACAGTTTTCAGGTTTGTGGCTGCTCTAATCAGAGAGCAGCAGGAGCCAGAGAAATAAAACAAGATTCGAAAGAAAAGAAGAAAGATTCCTCTCAGCTAGAGAGATGATACAATGTGAGAATGAAGGTGAATCAGGACACTTTTTCATTTAAAAAAAATCAGAATAATAGTTGAAATAATAATGATAATAATAATAATAATAATAATAATAGTAGTAGTAGAAACTTATAGCACCATCTGAAAATTACATAGATAATGCATATTTGTATTTTGCTCACCTTCTGATGAAAGTGCTTCCATACTAGTTTTCTATACTAGGAGGCTATTTGTTAGCAGTCATTGCAATGACACATCTAACACTGTGGGATTAAACCTCTTATTGATACATGATGTAGCACTGCGCCAACTAAAATGTCCAGATGTCAGTTTGGTATCTGTTTTTCTCTTCATCATTCTGGAAGCATAGTTGGAAGGTACTAGAAGAAAGTTTTTCATTTATAGTCTTTCAATTTCTCCACTTTGCAAGTGCAAATATTCAGTATGAATTATTTAGAGGACTGCATAGTCATAAATAAGAAATGCCAAAGCAAAGTAAGGTTATCAAGCTATAAATATGATAGTAGTGTTCAAATATCTAACTGGATGTAAAATTTGGATGCCAAGTCTTTCTCTAAGAAGGTAAGGGCTGTTCCAAAATTGCATATTGCTTGCTTGAAACAATATATAAACCAGTTCTAATTCAGCCTTAACATATGCCTTGAATCACCATCTAACTCTAACCTTCCTCATTAGTGTGAGCTCTTATTTAACTACAAAATTCATATCAGTCTATGTACATGTTTAACCAAAGTATGACTAGACATGGAAAAATACTGACTGATGAAAATCTCCAATTTGCTTTTGCATTACTATTTATTCAATGTTCCCCCTTTCAGCAAAAATTTCCATTAGCCCAAGTTCCCTGCCATTAATTTATGCTCCATGTAGCCCCCCTGAGCATGTTGTATTTCCTGTTAAGTAAAGCAAAAGTTCTAAATATTATGTGAGAGAAGTGAGTTAGCGATGAGACTTCAATTAGTCGTAGGCCATATCCATCTATTACATTCCTAGAGAAAAGATTTTTGTTCTCCAAAATTCCATACTCCCAGTTTTATTCCAAATGACAAGTGGGTTTTGCAATTGTTGAGAAGCATAAAACTCAGGAAATTAGATTGTTGGAGATTATAGCTTTTGAAATCTCAGTTCAAGGAGGATAACCCTGCCTGAAATCTCCTCCTGCTGAACTGATCAACTGCGTTTTAACAAATGACATCTCCCCATTAGCTTGCCTCTTTTCTCAGGCTTGTTGTTCCTAAATAAAAACATCCTTTGTCAGAATGCATATTCCTTCTGTGGAGGGGGAGGGGGAGAGTAATTTTTTGTATTGTACATTTGCATTAAAATTTCTGCAATGGAATATGGGGAATACATTTTTTTTTTCTTATTCAAAACTCATACTATCAATATTCATTTATTGTGCTTCCTTCACTATTAGCACAGCAGTACAGTGAGTTGATTAGCCATTTTAATAAAATGTGACTGTTCCCTAAAAGATAATTATTAAGCAGAAAATTGCAGCTTATCAGCAAAAATACTGGCTTTTCTTCCTACAAATTTAGTTTTAAAAATTGATTTCTCACTATAAAATTATTAGATTAATTTTCTCATGCTTTTCCTTTATTTATGCTAAAATTGAACAACCATCATTTTTCCAATCTACTCTTTATGGTTTATTAAGAATATTTACTAGAAATAACATTTTTACTCATTAGTTTTGTATGTTCGTTGAATGCTGATGTGAAAATGTGACTTCAGTTTTATGAAATCAGCAGAACTTGACTATAATTAATGCTTCAGTGCACGTATTAAGTGGACATTTTTCATCTTTCCAGTTTCCTGAAACAAACTTACATTGGGCACTAGATCAATCTTCACTTATTCTGATGAATATTGTCAAGAATAAGGAAGTATCAGCCCTTTAATAATGCTATTTAAATTTTGATGAAAATACTGCAGAGTGTTTTCCTTTCTCATCACTTAAGTTTACACAGGTTTTTATGTATATGTATTTTTAAAAAATAAAGTAGTGAAAGAAAAACACTGATAATATATTAAGACTAACCAGAATGGCCACCATAGCCATATCCTTTTGCCCAGAATTTGTCTTACCTCCAACGCTGCATTTAGATTAAGAGCTGAGGATTGCCTAAGAATAATTGATGATTTTATATCTGGTTGAAGCTAGAAACCATTATCAAGTAATAAAATGCACATCTCATTCTATACAACCAAACTTTTTCCTGCCTATAATCCTATGTTCTTTATATTTCTATTTCAATATTCTGAAGCTCGGGTGGAGGGAAGAGAAGGATTAAGGCAAAATATAAACCACATATAATAATTATGTCAAGTACTTGCCTTTGTATTCTTAGTTTAATTTCAGGAAAGATGTCTTGGAGTTTTAGTTCACTCATTTTAGTAATATTCCTCTTTTTTTTTTTTCCTTTTTTTCCCCCATTTTTATTATTTTCTGTGTTCTACATTTTCAATGCGGACGTCTATACCCACTTGTTGACAAGCAATGATACAAAAAAACCCACAAGAACGTTTTGCTATAGAAAACAAATATAAAATGCAAAATATCACCAGTTCAAACTGATTCACAAGTTATTTTGCCAGAGAGGTTGGCCACAAGTGTAGGTTTATAAAGCCTTCCATCCCTGTCATCATAACTAATTAGGTCACAGTCACAGAACGGACGCTAAACTGCAGTATAGAAAATATACAGAATTCTGCCTTGCATATTTTGTGATGATAGCAAGGAATTCAACACTAATAAAACACCATTTACTATTGTTTTAAAGATATTTTGAAAAAAATTACGAAATCAAATAATTTTAAGGTTAAAATGTGGCTCATTCCTCTCCACAGTGCCTATTAACCATGTCCCAGGATTTATACAGTTTCTCTAAGCATATATATTCATGGGACTTTTGTAAAAATATAAATGAAATGCCCATGGTAAACTGGCCTTATTTTAATTCTTTACTTCCTCAAGAGAAAAAATACATTTATTTAATCATCTGTAGTCTAAATGTAACCTTATAAATCTAACAACAGGTTGTCATGATGAAAAAATTTACTAAATTTTACTGATAATGGAATAAATTCTAAGCTTACAGAAGCTTAATGGAATAAATTCTAAGCCTGTTTATTGCCATCTCACTTTTACAGCACATTTTCTTGTGGAAGTTATTACAAAATGCTAAAGCAATAGTGAAAACCAGATTTCACATTATAGAATCATAGTCTTTGTAGGTTAGTAGATAATAATAATATATATATAAACATAGAGTGGTCTGAGTTGGAAAGAACCTTAAAGATCATCCAGTTCCAGCCTCACTGCATCGGGCAGAGACACCTTCCAGCAAGACCAGGTTGCTCAGAGCTGCCTCCAGCCTGACCTTGAACATTTCCAGGGATGGGGCACCTACAAGTTATCTGGGCAACCTTTTTCCAGTGCCTAGCATCTCTTACAGTAAAGGATTTCCTCCTAATATCTAATCTAAGCCTATCCTCTTCCAGTTTAAAGATGTTCTTCCTTGTCCTCTCACTACATGTCTTTTTTAAAAAGTCCCTGTTCAGCTTTCATGGCTCTCTTTAGGTACTGGATGGCTGCTGTCAGTTCTCTGCGGACCTTCGTCTTCTGAAGGTTGAAGACATTTCCTGAGATATAATGTCTTCTATATTTTAAAATTATATTTTAATACTATCTCTTATTAAGTTTATACACAAAAAGTTGTTTTTTGCTTAACAGCAAATATTAAGAAATTTTAGACACCACTCACAGAGTGAAAGGAAGAAAATTTACAGACAGTATTTCATGACCGCCTGAGAAGAACAGATGGTAGCTGCACACAGATGCTGCTCAAGGCAGATGACTACTCCACTTTTTTGAAGTAAACAATAGTCTAATTACTGACAATGGTTTGTTACTGTAATAAGAGCAAACAGTAAAATAAAATTGAAGAATCATAATTTTCAGGAGCAGATGCATGCTCTAATCAAACTAAACAATACTAATTATTACATGTAAATTTTAATAGCATTACTATTGACAAAATATAAGCTGAGCTGATAGAATAGCAGCTACAAAAAAATATTTCTTCCTCGTGACTAGCTGACAGCAAAAGATGATATATGTTTTAAAAGGACACAAAAAAGCATACCTTAAAAAAAGACCCACACCAAGAATGATTACATATTGTCATACCCTAAAAGTTATAATTACATATGAAGGACAATCCAGACTTTTATTAAAGAGAATAGAAATATAGAAATAGAAATATATCTACTAGGAAACAAGAGCAGAGAATTAAATGAATTACATTAGGAAGTAATAGATAAGATCACATAATTTTGGGGATATATATATATATATTACTCAGCAAATAAATCAGAAAGGTTAGCAGAGATATTTTGCACACTGTATTTACTGAAAATAAAAATGTACTTGATGTTTGTCCTTTCCTCTTTTTTATTTTTTTTTCTTTCCACTGTCAGGTAAATTTCTCGGTAAAAATAGAAGTCCAGTGGTGGTATACAAATTGTCTTCTAGCTCACTAGGCTTGTGCAGGCTCAGGGCTCATTTGTTTCTTTTTAAATATAGAATTCATTTAATAGTCAATAATTTGAATTATTATTTTAAAAAAACCAAATAAACCTAAACAAACCAACAAAAAACCAACAAACAACCCAGACCGTTCCTCTGTGATTGTGGAAGTATTAGAAGAAAAAGGACAAGGGAAGGACATTATTTTGTTTGTGCTTGTTGTTTTGAATATTTGTTCTGTTGTATTTTCTCCTTTAGTTTGCAGTGCTTTGACTGACAGGAGAAATTGACATAAAAATGTAACTAAGTGTTTGATCAAGCTGCTCTCAGTGCTCAATTCTCATTTCAAGAGCATCCATACTTATGAAAAATGAGTACTATGACATTCAACTCTTCACTTTTGGTATCTCAATAATAGCTCCTCATATAAATTTTGAATGACAGCCTCTAATGAAGGGTTACTCCATTAAAATGGAATCGTAAATGAGTTTACCTATGAAATCCATTTAATCGTTTTGCAGATGGAACATTTATTCTTGGACCACAGGGAAAAATGATACAGTAAGCATCCATGATTCAGACAGCTGCAGAAATGCTGTCTGTTTATTTTGACTGCAAGGTAATTGTTTTGTGCAGAACACAAACTTCAGAATTTTATTTTTTTTCCTCTTGAGAGACAAATTCGCTTTGGCACTGAGAATGTATATTGACCATAGAAAAGTCTAAACAGAGACATTGTATATCTAGCCTTTTATTCCAGCCCTAGTCCTGATAGGAACAAATACATCCTGCCTTTTCCTTCAGTGCTAGAAACAAATAACCTTCTCCCTAACTGTAATAGAAACAGTATTAGCCCTAATCCCATTATGTGGTATCAGGTTCTAAGTTTGATAGTTTCTTATAAAAAAGGGAGCTTATATTTCACTCTTGCATCTTGTGGAAGAAACGAAACTACCTCTTTCACTTTATCAAAGATATTTCTTCTTATTTTATAGCATGGCTTGGAAGTCTTACAATGATTCATACTTTTGGTACATTTGATGAACAAGAGTAGTCATAATTAATATGAAACCAGTGCAAAAAAAAAAAAATCAAAACTATTTATATGAGTTAAGAGGTCTTGAATAAATAAAAAGTAATATTAATAAAGAAATAAGTAGATTAAAAAAACACAGAACATAAAAAAATAAACTTAGTGTGAGATTACAACTGACAAGGTTTAAAGAAGCTCCTGGGCTGAGATAACAATGAGTTGCTTTGACTAAATCAATGGCATTATATCTCCTTAAAATAGATATGAATTTACCCCTTTCATTTACTCCCCTCTAATTTTTGAGAATACTCTCAAATTAAGCTTTATTACTGTAGAACTATTGCAAATATATAGATAGATGCTATCTCAGAAGCACACTGTGCTTGTTTCCTCAGAAAAGATTTACTAATCATTTATTCATCAGTAGTGATATAATATATTGTGTTTAGGATAGTGACTCTTCTGGAATGCGCACAGGTAAAGTTCTAATAAAAGGCTTTCTGGGGAAGCCGTGGCATCTCGGCTGCTGGAAACATCCAAAGCCTTGACCAGCTCTGAGCAACCACATTTATCCAAAAAGTCAACTCTTTGAGCACAGGGTTGGAGTGGATCTCCTCCTTTTCTAAGATCCTTTCCAACCTTAATTATTCTCTGATTCCAAAATGCTACTGAAACTGAAATATTTATGTCTGACAAAAATGTAGAACTTAATTTTTCAGTTTTCCTTCTGATGAAAATGTAAGATTTGTTAAGGACTTTGAAAAGTTTGGAAAACACAGCATTTTTGATTTTTATTACCAAATATTTTAATTAGAAATAAGAGATGATATTGGATTCTACAACAGAGACTCTTAGGAACATTTAGGCACATTGACTATTTTCCAATGTGTTATTAAGGATAATAAGTGCAAATAATATACATTAATTGGCCCAATTTAAAGAAATATATTGGATTGATAATGAAATAGAATAAATGTAGATAATTAATGTTTTACAACTCAGTTACTGCTAAAGACTTTAGCTGAAATGCAATGTTTGTAGATTGAAGATCAAACACTATCAGTTTTAAACTTAGATTTGTATCAATTGCAATTAATTTGGTTCAAAAAATCCTGAAAATATAATTTAATTCTCTAAAATCTACATGAGTTCCAGAACTGCAATAATCTTCCTTATTAATTTCTGAAAGCAAGAGGATCTAAATTTCCAAAGACACAAGGCATGAATATGGATTTGCTTATGTAAGAAGTACAATTTACGAAGAATAGTCAGATCTTCTGTTGTACAAACTGAAAATAAATTATTTTATGTATCAAATTATATGCTATAAAATTTACAGTATCTTTACTTCATATTAAGGAAAAATGGCAATATAAACAGAATTTAAAAACAAAAGAAAAAAGCATGTAATGCAATTTAAAGTATAAAGGCATGCTATAAAAATAAAGACCTTTTTTCCCTCCTCAAAACTTAGGCAGGAATTGTTATTTAATTCTTAGTTTCTTCTGAATATTCTGAACTGAATTTACTTTTATACAACGGTGAATTGGAATTTTTAGAGAAATATGTTCACAAAGTTGCCTTCTTTAAACAGACTAATTTTTATTTTTGCCAAGAAGCCTTGCAGACTTTGGTCATTTCTGGAAGTAACAACAAAGAAAGAGTGATAAGACACAATGTGCTTCAACTTCTACTGAGGCATAAAACTCTACATAATTTTTGGAGAATCAGAGAGCAGTCAAACCTTCTAACAAATACAGTTTGAAATACCAAACATGTCCACTTTACCTTAGTAATTTCAGTCCAATAAGGGAGAAATCTGAAGAAGGATAAAAACCCACAACTAATTAATCAAATTAATAAATTAAAAAGCCTCTTGATGTTTACTAAAAAAATAAAAAGTAAGAAACACTGATGACGCATCTTGATCAGTGGATGACTCAGGGACTACTCATATAAAAAGATATGATCCAACAAGTAGGATTCTTCCCAGAGCAGAAACAGATACAGTAGACGACAGTGTACCATTTTAATTATCCCTTTCAGAAGAGAATTGCATTTAATACCCTTCACCTCTCCATATAATGACAACACTAAGAGTATTTCCTCAAAATTCCTCTGCTGCCATTTCTCTATATTCTCTACATCCTCAAGTCTTCTGCTAAGAGCATTAGCCCCAGGCACACTGATGAAATTACTAAAAATCTCTTTAAAAAACCAACAAAAAACCCGCCACCACCACCCTCATAAAATAAAATAAACAATTCCAATTCCAATTCTATACATTTTACATTACAATGCAAACATTTTCTTGTGCTGTCTTTGCTACAGCAGAGTCCCTTTTGTTTCCTGTAATAAAAATAAGGCAAAAAATGCTAAGGGAAAATAGTAATGCTCAAATGAAATGAATTAAGGAATTTGAGTTCTGTATTTTCACTAACTACTAAATAGTGGGAATAAACTCAGGCTCAGGGTGGCATTCAGAAAGGATGCAAGATAGCACAAAGTCAAGGGAGAAGACTGATAAGAAATAGGTTTGTCCTATGAGTGATTCCACATACCAGCCAAACCTCTAACCTGCACACTAAGAAGGACTTTCTGATTTTGTCCCAGGCTGGAATTGCTGGAAGTGTACTGGGTTTAATTTGACTATAAAACCAATGTGTTTTGAAGTGATGAAGTAGGCTCTCAGGAAAAAAAGTATCATTAACCAATACTATTTCATATAAGAGCAAAATACAGATATTCTATCAAAGAGAATAAATCAAAATTTTTAATAATGTAGTCAAGCCTTGGATCTACATGTTCATCCTGCCAAAATTTGAACTTGCAGATCACGAAAAAATGCATTGGAATAGACAAGGCTCTTGAAGCACTTAGTGCTTATAAATATTTTATCTTCACAACAGATACAAAACAGCAAAAGAAATCTATCAGTGAACTAACAAATTGATGTGTTAGAGCAGTGAGACTAAAATCCATTTTCTGGAAACACCGCGATATGACCAAAACAAGAAGAAATCGTGAATAATCAAGCTGTACTGTCCAGAATAAATATTGAACTTGGAATTCTTGAACACAAAAGTAAGAGAAGTGTGAACTTGTAGCAGTTTGAGTGAATTATGTTTCAACTGCTATGCTATAACTTGAAAAGCAACATTGGTTTTATATGCAATGAGCAGATTTACATGAAACTAATGATCTACAAAAAGTGAGATTGGAAATCTCGGATGGCGTGAACTACAGCTGAGTCTTGGCAACTAAAGCCACAGCATTTAATGCTATGTGAGGGGTGTGATAGAAAACAAACCAACCTAGTAATCGCAAAGCAGAAATCACCATCAAGAAGAGGGAACCACCGCCCACCCCCCATTATTGCATAATATGAAGAAATAACAATGGTTACTGAGGTCTACAGAATTCTTCATCCTAAGGACTTGAATTGAAATTTAAAAGCACCCTGAATTATTCTGAATATACTGTACAACTCAATAGTATCATTTTATGCCAAAGAAGTTGTCACTTTAGGAAGCAGAAAGTATTAGGAATATGATATACACATTAATTACCACAAATAATCTGGAACATCTGTTGTCAAAAATTTATATTATTACTTTTATTTGCTTTAAACTGGCATTTTATGTCATTTATAAGAAACATATCAAGTATTTTCTTTCATTATCCATATGCTCTGTTTACAGAACATACATGAACTTTCAATTTTTCCTTAAATTTCACAAAATCAATTTTAAATCAGAGTGGGTTTTAGAAAATCATAGGCAAACTTAGTTTTTTCAAGGCAAAACACCTCAAAAATCTCCATACCTCATTAGAAGTATGCTGTCGAATGCTTTTTGATCAATTGCAAAGAAGATGCATCATTTGCAAGATGAGACAAGATAAATTATTTCAAATGTAGAACAGTGAATATAAATTAAAAAATGACTGAGATAACTCAATCACTGTGTTGTTGTCTAGTTCATGGAAATGTATCAGAGAGTCTAAATCCATAAGGTCATAAATTCTTTCTCCTCCATGTAATTCTAAAAAAAATATGTAAACATTTTGATACATGAAAGACAATAAAATATTGAAAGGAATTAAGAAGGCAACTTTTAGGAATTAAAATTCCCACATTCGGGGTCCTTGGTAGGGCAACCCCTCAGATGTGCCAGGGTTAAAAATGAGACAAGTGGGACTCGCTGGTACTTCTGCCTTCAGATAGTTTATTACTTCTTATCAATTCAATGCCTTGGATAACATCAGGCTCTGAACACTTCAAGGGCATGTGCCAGCAAGACACAAAATGTCCACTTGCAAGGATTCTCATACAGATATGCTACCCAATTAACTATTGCTACGTACCTAAAACGTATTTTATATATTTTTATTATACTACCATTAACTATTTGTCAGCCACGTAACATCTGCATTGTGGCTCTGTCTAACCAATCACTCTGTGCCACCGACACTGCAGAAAATGGAGTAGATGAAGAAGAAGGGGGAAACTGAGTCAACACCCAAAGGTCCTCCATCTTTGTCCTATCTATTACCAATACAAAAAACACCCAAAACCTACTTTTTCACCCTGTGATAAACCACACTATTATCTACTTCACACACTCTAAAAACTCAACTCCTCCCAAAGTCCTGGAAGAGTTTTCCATGGCCAAAGACTACAAGCTGTGTTCTCCTGAGGAATAAAACATCTCAGGACAGGCACAGAAGATATTCCTGTGCCCTGGATTCCAACAGCAACTCATTACCCATATTAGGGAATATGAAACATTATCAGACTGAGAAGTGTTAATTTAAATGCTGCCTCATTGCAAAAAATATTTCAAATATCTTTGTTATATTTTAGAAAAAGCAATTAAGATTTAATGTACAACCTGATTATTCATTCATGAGGCTTGATTAAGTTTGATTTTATTTTAATTCCTTTGTGTCGCAAAGAACTTAGCCAGTAGACCGTGGGGTATTTCTTTTTTTTTTTTCTTCCCAGTCAACTCATACAATAAAGCCAGAAAAAAAGTTTGTTAAAAAAAATAAAAAGAAGAAAACCCCATCCCTAACAAAATTACAAAATGATAGAAAGAAAATTTTATTTATGGTTGAGATTTCTGCTAATTGTGTTTCAAAGGCTCTATTAGTAGATCAAGCATATTCAGTGAAAATCTGCTCTATTTTTTACAATTATTAATCAAAAAGAGCTTTGAAAGACAAAATATTCCATATTCTGTCCTCACTCTAAATAAACATCCACAGATTCATAACAGCCTACTAACTGTGCAGAAAGAAATTTATTTGATTAATTTTCAGAATATTTTGCTTTTTATTATCATACTCCAGCTCTTCATTATCTGACTTATTGATGAAAATCTCACTATGTCTATGACTTTTCATTGTAATATCACCAATGCACAGCAGCATGTCCCTATTTTCACCAGAACTTTAATTACAACTGGACAGCAGTTCTAGAGTCTAAAGACAACATTTTATAAGATTTACAGTAAATTTTTTTTTTTCTTGCTAGGATACGCCCAATGACGTGTAAAAATTTTTTTTCTAAAATTTTACCTGAGAATAATGTCCAGATTGAGCACAGAAGCTAAAGGAAACAGGAACACTTGTGCCTTTCTAATACTACGGTACATATTACTGTTCTACAGTAGTAGAATTCAATTCAGTGTATTCCAAAAAACAATCATGTTTATTGAAATACACCATGTATTTGAACCTCAGCTATTTTTACCTTGGCTTCAAATGCTACATAAATGTTACGCACGCAGAGGCTGCTTAGCATAATGGAAAGAATAAGATACTCAGAAATAAAGAGAAAAATCATTAATTTGAAGTAAAACATGGTACTTTCCACCAAGACATTTCATATTTTCATGGAGAAATTTGTTAATTTTAATTTTCAACTAGCAAAAGAGGTACTTTGGCAGTTTCTGCCTAAATTATTACAGATTTTCTATAAAAGTATTTAAAAGCAATGTTATGCATAAAAGGCCAGCATAAAAACAACTCCATCTTACCTGGCTTCACTACAAACAGTCTGGAAACATCAAAAGTTTGCCATGTATATTGAGCAGCTTTAAAAAAACCCTGTAAATAATAATTTCTCAACTTTTTCTTCTGAAAATTTTTCTCCATGAAGATATGAATACTATTTCTAAAGTCTGACTCCAAGTCACAACTGCCACCTTGGTAAAAAGAATAAAAAACTTGGTCCAAAAATTTATTACATGTAAGTGAATGTGAAATATGGCAAATTGAACCATTTTTGTGTGATATGCCTAAAAATATTACGCAGTTCAAATGGCTGTAATGGCAAGATTTCAAGAGTCAGATTCAAAATATATGAAGATACAGGAACAACAAGCTGCTGAGAGAGTCAGAGTACACCAAGTACGAACATTAAATTATACTGAAGTTCAGAATTATCACAGAGGGAACAGCTTAGCCAGTGCTCATGGAGACATTTTCAGGGACTCTGACCCTGAGCTCAAGGAAGGAAAATATTTTCACATACATGTAAAAATAAATAAACAGCTGGCTATTAGAAAAAGGACTAGTTGGCAGAACAGCGCTGTAATGAGAAAATGGGAATAAAAGTGTTTCTGGATGATTTACTATCAGCATCCTTTCTAAAATGAGAGAAAATGCCTGGAGAGATACAAAGCCTACTCTCTGACCTTGCTGTGATATGTCATATGAACAGCAGAACCACAAAGCCTATTCTCTAAGGAGACACATAAAATATTTGTGATTTATTTGACTTTATTTAGTAGAAACATGATTTTTAGGTTATCATCTTACCCTCTGAGTAAAGAACTTAGTAAAGTTAATAACACCATAATACTGAATATTATGGATAGATGTAATTCACATGTGAGTCAGTATTACAAAGAAGACATCAAGTCAGGGAAAAGTAAAGGTAGACTTTACACATTTATTTCTCTAATTTTTAATCTAACAGAGATATAGCAAAGAAAGTACACACAGAAAATTTATGCACACAGAGAAACTGAGTCATGATCAATTTTCTAGCTCACCTGTCCTTCCTAGACTCATTCTGAATTTGGTAACAGAACACAGTACTATTCTTTAATTTTATTTTGCAAGTATATTAATAATTAATAATTGTTATTAGAATTTCTTTTGTAGGGCAAGGTTGGGACTCCTGCTACAGCAAAGTTAATATTAGTTACAGATAAATGCAACTAATACTGAAATGAATAAGTCAAAATATTTTTGGTCCTTCGTTCCCTATGTGCTTATATATAGCCAGATTAGATTGCAACCAGAAGTTGAAATCAAGATACTATCATAAAATAAGCATAAGACATCTTACTAAAAATATCATTTCTGACTGCCCAGAAGACTGAATATATAAGGACCATTGTGCTGTAATACTGTAATCGCTGAGAACCCTAGCAAGATCTGCACAAAATACTTCAAATTTTACTAGTTTTTGTGTATTTTGTGTGTGCGTTGCTTTCTTTTTTTTTTTTTTAATGAGGAATTTCAATTGACTTTTGTAGATTGCATTTAAATATCAAAATTCTAATTTACATAAAGCATCAAAGTTCAAAAATCAGGACCTTTCTTTATACTTGACACTGCAAATCAATAACAAAGCAGCTTCCTTCTCAGAGGACACTATCAGTGCACACTGTTACCTGACTCTGAGATTCTCATTTCCACCACGTTTAAACAAGTGCAGAGTAAAATAGATGGATATTTTGTTTGCATTCTGTTCCCAGTTGATTGATGTGGAATTCATAAGACTGGCAACAACCTTTGACTTGATGAAGCTTGGTTTTATGCATTTTAGCGCTTCATTTGTTGTACACACTGGCACAGCTATCAAAATCTGGTATCTGAAATGGAATATTACAGCAATCTGTACTTAAGAAAACATCAATTTCACATTATCTAACTTTGATATCAAAGGCATCTGATACCTTCCTGTCTGTCTTAAAAATAAAAAATAACAACAACAAATCCCACAAAACAAGGCTACCAAAAAAAAAAAGAGACTGAGAGAATCAGGGATTAATACTTGCCACCAAAACACCATCAAAAAAGAAGCAGAGGAATCAGAAAGCTACTATGTAAAACAGAGAAGTGTTAACAATATTCTCTCCTCTCAAACAGAAATTTGCATTTGGAAAAAGAAAACCAAGAGAGGGTTAACAGGGGGGAAGAAAGGGGAGAGAGAAAAAAAGAGGCTGAAAGAGTAGTTGGCTGCAATATTTTTTTATTCCCCAAGATCACAAATAAGAAAAGTAGACTTGGAGTATCCTCCAACAATAAAATGAAGAGATGTTCTGAGAAAAACTTTGCACTAAATATTTCAGAACTCAGCAGGCTAAATTTTTACAGCATCGACTCAGGAAAGTTATTTTATCTTAAACACTTCATATAATTGTAATTATCACAACCTCAGTGATTTTAAAAGTCCTTCAGGAATATTTATATGCTGAAGTGCTAAAATTACAGTGGAATTTAGATCCCAACTGCTCTAGATGTAAGAGAATTGCATAATAGGGAGTATTTCACAATCTAAAAAGACAAGAAATTAAAATTAAGAGACAGAGAGTGGATGCAAAAAAGGGAAGAAGTGATTGATTCAAGAAGTGAGAATCACCAGAGAAGTGATTGATCCAAGATCTACTGCAGAGTCACCATCAGAGAACAGCATGTCCCAAATCCTTGTCTAATCAGACAACTGATAACCCAGAGCAGCAGCGTTCATGTCACCAACAGTAAATGGTGCTTTCATAACATAATAAGATATCTCATTCAGTAGACATATATAATTACATTTAATGAGAAATGGGAAGAATATTATAGGCTTCTTTCAAATATAGATTCTCTTCTTTTTCTTTTTGACATGACTACATTTTTAGCTGAATCTTTCAGAGCTATTTAGCTGGGACCTGCCTCTGCCTAAAAGTCACTGCAGCTCTGAGGGAGGCTTTTTAGTTTTATGCAGATTTTTTTGAGTTCAGACACTCTTCAGTACCGTTCCCAACCTAAATGTGTCATCTTTTGATATCAAACCCCAAATTTATCACAAATTTATCACATCTTTACTGAGAATGAAAATCTGTTTTTCTGAGTTACACTAAAGAGTGGACCAATCTTAATACATTGACAGACACTAAATTAGACAATTACATTGCCAAGATTCTGACTGTGGAAAGGCTAAAATGGTAACACTTTGTGTCAATAAAAACTGACTTCAATTAAAATTGAAAATTCCTTCAAATTAAATCAGTGAACATTTACTTAAAACTATAAAGTTAGTCTTGTTAAAGGCAATGTGCATGAGTAGTTGTGTGTCAATTTTGTCCCTTGCAATCTAGTTCCTTGAATTGACACTATTATTCTACTAAATCTAGTGGGCGTTAAAAGATGTCTTTTTGGAAATATTCTTTTTTTTATAAACATTAAAACACAAAAAATTTTCAAAGATATCAGCCCCAAAGCTGGAAATATCTCTGAAGTAATGTAAACAAAGGATTTTGATTTGCATAAAATATGAATAATGACATTTAATCTAAAAAACCCCTTATTTCTTACATACTGTAAAGCACCTTTATGATATTAGGTAGAACCAGTATTGAAGGATAAAAAAATATTTATGTAGTTTATATTATAATAGTAGTTATATTTATTAAGTAGTATTCTGAAGGCCTGAAGATTCTGCTTCTGAAAATGGATGAAGGCATTTCACTTGGCTTGAGACTCAGAAAGAAGCAGATTAAAGATGATATTTTCTTTTATGAAGAACACTATCATAAATACTTATGTATCTGGATTATTTCCTGATAAATTATCTTCCTCCCCTCACTATTAATTTAAGATGCTAAGTAACTTTGACTTGACTGCAGAGCAACAACAGGACAATTTCAATATGAGAACTATGGGAAATATCTTGGACTGGTTGGGAGTGTAGGAATACATTTTTAAAAAATTGGTGTACAGGAAGATGCAGGCAGGTGTTAAACACAGTGCTTAACTGCAATAATTCTATTTAAGTGCATAATACAGCATAATTCATATCTTACAAATATTTTGTGTTATTTTATTTTTTTTTCTACAAAAACAATTTTTTAGGGTAAGAAGATCCTTAACTCTAATGAAATGTAAACGTTGAAGCTCTGCATAAAGACTAAGACAGTCATAGAGCATGGTTATAGATAAGATAGTTGTGGACAAAAGTCTCTGTGTATCTTGCTAGTTACATAATATTCTGTGACAATCCCATCAATTTAATTACTGTCTATTGGGACTTCATAACTCTGTAATTTATACCTTATGCAACCTGGCATCAGCATTTTAACAAAAATTGCAAGACAGCACAATTAGTGATATTTATACATATTCCTTTCCTTGCAATGGTGAATTTCTCTTCTTTGATCATATTTGTTTTTATGTAAGACCTTTATTAGTCCATATAGTAACTTATTTATTTATGAATATTAATTTCAAAAAGGAAAGAAATATAAATAAATAAGACTCTTTTTTCAGTTAGGTGTAACTGGGCAATTTTACCTAGGTGATTTTTACTTAGGCAAAACCAGTACTGTACTATTACACACCTTTGTTTAATACAGTTCCATAGTTAGATGTAGCAGTATAAAATAAATAAAGAACATTATACAAATAAATTTTTTGAAAAGGAAGTTTTAACATTCAGGGTAACCATGGATACAGAAAACAGCTGGTCATTAAAAGCTCATGGATCCGAACAACTCGAGAGGTAGCCCAAATTTTTATTGCAACCCTGCACTTTCAAACAAAATCCCATCTGCTGACATGAGTATAGAGGTCTCCTATGTGGTTTGGAGGTTTTCCAATATCTGCAAATTCTTTAAAAGTTCACTCAGACCCCACTCAATTGTTTGCCAATTTTAGTATTTAATTAACACTTTCTTGGTTTATTAAATACATAAGCCTTCATCTATCCTGCGAAGGTAGCACTGCAAAAGCAGGAAGAATATTGCAATTAAGAGCTTAACTGTTTCTTGTGGTAACCACTTTTTTTAATGTAGCTGGCAGAACTGACATTAAAAAAACTTTACATAGCCAGCTGATTTGCTATTTCATAAGGTGGGTCAAATAACTGAAAGGATATTTAGAAATAGAGGAAATGTTAAATCTTTTGGATTTAACACATCACTAATTGTCTCCTTCTTTCTCCAAAAACAATTAAGAACAGAATATACAGGCACAATATGTATATGCACAATTAACTGTCCCTCATGAAAGCCCTTCTGCAGAAGCATGAGATTTTTTCCTTTCAGGAACAACTGCTGACCTGTACTTTGTCTTAATATCATTACAGCCATCTGACCTTAAACCCAACATTTTAGATTTGAAACACAGATGCAGAACAGAAAATTAAAAAAAAAAAATCTCCTTCACTGTTATTGTGAACTCCAAATAAATGTTGTGAAACAAATCAAAATACAGTGCATCTTCCCTTAATCTAACCATTTGAACATCACATTGAGACCTAGCTGTTAATGTCATCTAAATACTTTTCAAATGCTTGAAAAGGCAAAATGAATTCACAGGTTTTCTTTTGTTTCTTTCTGTTTAATCTATGCACTGTTGTAGATTTTGAATCTAGTTTAGCAAAATACTAAGCTCAAAATAAATAGACTGATTTTCAAATATGCTAAGCATATTTCTACTTTATTGTTGATTATAGTGCAAAGTAACATCCAAGAATATTTGAGTCTGTACTCTATATGTATGTTTCATCTTTAAAAATGCTTAACTTCAAAGAGTAGTATTCTGCTTCTCATGCTTGAAACAAAAGTTGTCAGATCTTCTGGCATGTTTTTATTGCATATCATTGTTCTAGGCTATACATGTCTTAACTACCTTGAAATTCTTCCATTAAAATGTTACATGACAGTTTACGGACAGGAGGGCATTGTACACATTTTTCCTTTTAATGACAGACAAAGACATTTCTTTATCTTACTGTACTTCTCCTGTTTTTGTGTCACTGACAAGAAAACATTCACAAGACAGGAAATGCAATATAGTGCAGAGATGGTTTAGAAATAGGTCACATATAACTTTCATTACAGGATTGTAACTTGAACCCTATGAAATCTCTCCAATGAAAACTGGTAATGAATGAAATTTTCTTTTTTCTTTTATTTTGTTTTGATACATAAACAATCAATGTATAATCATATTGTTTTTTTAAAGGAGTCATCAAAAAAACTTCTAACTGAGCTTGAGCTGCTTTCCAAGCTCCATGGCCTTGTGTACTTTCAGACACAGCTGATGGAATGAGGAAAGTATTCTTAACCTCAAGAACAAAAATGAATCTTGAAGAAGTGACTATAATGTTTCAAGTTTCTCAAAGGCATAACATGGTGGGTCAAAAACCTTGCATTTATACTTCTGAAAATAATTCTGAGTGTATTCATGTGTATACGTACATACAGTGAAAACATTTAATAAAACAGAGGAAAATCTTTAAATGAGAGAGTTGATGAGAGGGTTGAAATTGAAACTAAAATGCTTGATGTATCAAAAAAAAAAAAAACCCCAAACAAACAACCAACCAAAAAAACCACCCAAAACCACAAAAACAAAACCGAAAAAACAACAGTTTGGTTCTTTAAACATTCATGAAGTCGTATAAACTAAATTAGTTTTAAAAATATTGATTTTAGGGAATGGTACCCAATCCTAATTTAGTGTATTCTCATTAATCAGACTATATGCATCACTCTACATTGCATAAGACAAGTTCACATCACAGGAAATATGATTCAGATACTCATGATGTCCCATATCAAAAATGGGACTTGAGATACAAATTTAAATGGAAAAAACACCTACATCTCTGCTCAACTTTCATTCCATTAGTTGCTAAAGAGAAATAATTTGTATCAAATAATTTACCTAAAACAAAGAACATATAAAAAAGAGCAATGCTATTGAACAAGCTGTTCTTCTGTACTTCTAGATCTATTATTTTATTCTTATGGCTCTGTACAAACATGACTCATTTTTATTGTTTCTATGACTATATTGTAGTTCTGGCTGTTATTAGACATGGAGGAAACTGCTGTTCTATAGCTATTGCTGCTGGATTACCTTGGAAAAAAGGACAAAATACTCTACTACCCTTTGACAGGTCAGTGACTTTTTTTGAATTTACCAGATCACTCAAAAGTGCATGGGGCAAGAGACTGACAGCTCGGCTTCATACATATATATTTCACTATAAGGAATACTATCCCTTCAGGTAACTTTGAGCATGAGAGAAAAACAAAATATTCATTTGAATGATTTTTTTAAACTATTCTGTATACAAGTAGAAAGCACAGAGAACTCACTAAGTTTTCCACCAGAGGTAGCAGGTTTAGCTGGCGTCATTTCCAAGTAAAACTAGCCTCACTTTTATGTTTTGACCAGACATGAATAGGTCCCTAGAAATAGAGTACAAAATAAAAAAAAAAAATCACAAATATGCAATAATTAAAGTATTAATAACTTTTTCTTGTCATGTCACTTGTACATATCCTATCGGTAATATGTTACTCATTGTTTTCACAAGGGAATTAAATCTTGATAATATAATTCATTGTCAGAGCTTGACAGAATTAACAGTGATAGCCATCTCAGTAACTGTATGAAGAAAGCAATTTTCCACAAGAGACAAGAAAACTGATGATGCTTATTGATAAAAATAATAATAAAATAATTCTTCTTGTTCTTAAGAATCAAAACCAATAAACAGGCAAGTTCTGAATGGGAGAGAGAAATGAAAAATTTGTGTTATTTTACAGTTTATTCCAAAGAGTCACATTTATTTAAAAGGAAAGCAAATTAAATATGCATGAGCAACCTAGACTTTAAAGAAAATGAATGGGTTTTCTTAGAACCATTTGCAGCAGTGTTAGGGAAGTCCTCAGTTGCCACAGTATGGTATTCACCAGACTCAAAATGGAGGAAGCAGGATACAAACTCAGTGTAAAGAATTTGATGCTCTCCAACTTCTTGTCTAGATGTAATGGACAAGTTTTCAGTTTAAAAGTTCAAAGGCTCTTCACTTCCTAAATTAATTCCCAACAAGTGGTGTCGCCCCTGCCTCTCCAGCCATGCATGAACATGGCTGGCAATAACTGGTGACACTAGTGACAATGGCTACCATGCTGGTGGAGGGAGAAACCAAACATTGTCTTCTTCTCTTTGTGAGTTTGCAGCATACAAGAGAATTCCTCCTACACATAATTCACATAGGGAATTTAATTTTATACAAAATAGACCCGATAGCTCCAAAGGATGCCTGGTTCATTTACTGCAAGTTCTATTCACTCCAGGATAACACTGTGAGCTTATCTGGCAGGATCTAACTATCTTTACATATGGCTTATTGTGAACAAAAGCCACAAAATGAGCCTTGTTAGCATAGTCCCTAAGAAATAATAAAACATGTCCCAGCCAGATGCTTTAGTCACAGTAAAGGAGTCAAGAGAATAAAACTCTCTAAAAGAGAAGTAGTTAAGAAAGCTACAGATATGCAACTGTCTTTCCTAATCATGACCTCTGGAATCCCTGAAGACATCCTGTGAATTTCTGAGCAGTTTCAGATAAATGGGTTCAGTGCGAATAAAACATATAACTTAATTCCTTACTATAGGGAACCTTTATCTGGAAGGAAAGGAATGTAGTCATTCTTAATATTGCCATGAGATCATATGTCAAACCCCACAAAATTTATATTGCTTGCTTCAACTAAATGTAAATGTTAAACCAGAGGACTTTTGGTGGGTACATACTTTGCAATTTGCAATGATGGATGATATTATGAGGCTAAGAAATAAACAAGTGCCTAAATACAAAGAAACTGGAAAAGCTGATAAGTATTCCAATTTAACAGATTTCAAATCACTTGAAATGTTTATTGGAACTATAAGAATTTAAATCCAAACGTTTCGGTATACTTTTATCAGAACACAGAAGGGTGAGAACACAGGAATCTCACTGTTGCTGAATTTAACTAAAAACTGAGGTTATGTCCACAGTTGAATAGTGAAGTCTAAATAGTAAACACCTCAAAACAGTATAATTAACCCAATATCTGGCACAAATCTACACTTCTAAGAAAAAGTTCTTTTCTGATGCTTATGACAGAGAGTAGAAGGAGGAGGAGAGGGAATTCTTCAAGGACTCTGAAAAGGATATTTCTAACTTAACATTAACAGGTATGAGAACAAGACTCGTTAAATCTAGAATTAGTTCTAGTAAGATTTGCAATCACTGTAACTACTTTTGAAAGTACTTTGTTAGCCTATGCTTACATGCATTAAGTTTTCCTCACACAGAGACATTAATTTTCTGTATATGATTTATTCTGGTTATTGTTTTCCTATATTTAGGCTAGAACTTGCAGCAGAATTTTCTTGTTTCACATCTGTAGTTTTTAACCACAATTATGAAAAGAGTGGAGCAAGTCATTAGCAATGCATTTTGGAACATAATAGTACTTTGTTAATAAAAAGAGTCTTTTCTTGTTTTCTTTTCTTTTGCTTTGTTTCTTTTGTTTACTTGTTTGTTTGAGTGGATTTGTTTGGGGAGGTTCAGATGAAATAAATGTTGTTTGAAGGCAAAATGATTTATTTATGTTGCACTACAAAGCACACCCTCCTTAATTCAGTTTTCTTGCAGGACTGGAAGTGGTGGCTCTTACACTAGCAATACATTTCACATTATATAAACACAGTTGCCAGGCATACTTTAATATATTAGAACTGTAACAATCTAAATGGACTCTAAGATTCTCAAAACCTTTATTGTGTTTGTTTCTGTGTAGAGAGATTCTTAGTATGCTGCTTCGCTATAAATAAAAAAACACCGGTATGAGTATAGAAAAGGATAATCTATGAACCCATAAAAAAACCCAAACAGGTTCTCAAATATGAAAACTGCTTAGCAATGAAGAGGATTAAAAATACTGAACTGAACTGAAACTGTACATAACTGTAGTTATGTAGAATGTAATTACCCAATTTGGAAGGAGGCCAGAGAAACACAAGACAAATTCTGCCATCTGTTGCAGTCATATCATCTCACTAAAACCAATGGGCAGAGTTTGGCTCAACACCGATTAAACCCTTTGAGCCATGGGACACAATCACTGCAAGTGGTCAGTACCTTGGCCTTGTGCCTCTTTTAGAGAATTAGACATTCAATAGATTATCTTTAAACAACTGACTCTCATAGAAATCCCCCCAATCTTCTCAACAGTCAGAATCTTGAATTACCACCAAAATGACTTAAAGCATGACCTGCAAGGCTGGAAATGTTGGAGAGTAGACATTTCAGTATCACTGAAATGTAATATATTTTATACTGATCATAGCTCTTTGGAGAATCAAAATTCTGAAAGCAAAGTAATCTGTTATTTCTAAGTTGATTTGGTCCATGGTTTGTAGTCAGTTGAAATGGTATGCTGTAAAACATGAATATATCAGAAGAGATCTGACTTGAGACATGCAATTATCTCTATTTTCAAGGCTGTCAGTTTGAAGTACAGACAAGTGACTCTCTTGACATCATGATGCCTCAACGACAGACCTAGAATGAGAATTCAAGCTTTCCGAGTCTTAATTCAGGGCTTTATCATCTGTTACATGACAGTGACCTCCATGACCTCAAAAATCTCTTAGAGGTTTTTATGACATTTATCTAAACCAAAATTTAATAAAATATTTGGTTAATCTAACTTTTAATATCTCTCCAAAGTTTCTTTTCCCTCTTAAATTGTCTATTACTCTCTCAAGTGAATTCATACTGTTTTGAAGGACTGAGATTCAAGAGTAGAACAATAAATTGTAATTTCACACAGACAAAAGTGGCCCTTTTTATGGGAAGGAATTTGACAAGGAGGATGTCTTTGCTTTATCCATACAACTGCTTTGTTTTAAAACTTCATCCACCTTACCATAAAAACAGAACCTAAACTGTACATGTAGAACAGTGCATTATTATTACACACATGCGAATATTTGTTATTGAAATAAAGAGGAAGCTTGATAGACTGTATGGCACACTGACCTATCTTCAAACTATCTACCTTACAGCAACGTTGAACAGAAAATAAATAAACACATTGAGCTCTTTTTTTTCTTTTGTCTTAAAATTTACAGGATATAAAGTTGTAATGGCTTTCAAGTCAGTGAAAGATAAAAATATATCTCTGTAAGAATTTTGCTGTTTGATCCTAGTAGGCATATTAAAACAATATTGATCTAAATTTGAGAGATATTATATCTTGGAGTATGAAAGACTATTTTACTTATTTTTGGGGAAAGGAGTTAAAAACATAACAGTGCCAATTTATCTTTTCACCTATAACAAGATATGACTCTAGAATGCAATTTATTGGTACAATCCCAGGTATAGACATCCTTTTTTTTTTTCTTTTTTTGCAAGAATAATATTGATCTTAAGAGCTTTGTGGAAGCTAACAGAATTATCTATAAAAATTATATCCTCTTAGCAATGTCTAAGATCACTCAATCATTTCTTATGTTCAAATATTATCTCTTAAATTACTTTCACTCTATTAAACTCCTGTATGTGCAGAGCAAGTTCCTGCTGAACTTTTTATGCAGAATCTGTCACCTGGAACCTTGCAGAAGAAAATTCAGATCTGTTGGATGGAGAACTTTGTTTCCTTTCAAATAAATGCTAGTATGACTCTATACATTTAACTTCTCCTCAGAATTCATCAGCTTTCCTAACCCTATCTGTGCTAGAGGTCATTTTGAAAGACATGGCGCTGTTATCACATCTATTTTTCATCAGAATAGCTCACAATCTTATAAATCTGATGGGTTGAAACTATGCTATAGTTTGGAACCATTTTCACACACTTGCACGGTATATTAGTTCAGTCCATGATGCTAATAAAAATTAATAAAGGAAAGAATTTAATACTTAAATATTTTTGGCATTATATAGCACTTTAATTCAATTTTAAAATTTTAGGGGTTTTTTATTTTTTGTTATTTTTAAAATTTTATTCCTTTCACAGACTTTCTCACTTAAAAGCTATGAAAAACTGCATTTTTTTCCCAGTGATTAATCAGTTAGCTAGCTATCTTCATTTTTCCTCTTTGTATGATGGAGGCAAAAAATATTCATCTTTATTATGTCTTTTCCTCATTTGGAACCACAAAATCTAGTAATCAAGCTATAATCAAGACTAAAATCTGAAAACCATGAGTCTTGACTCTGTCTAATAGGAGTTACATTATCTCATTTGCAATTGGAAGTTTCAAGACTTCACCTTGAATGACTTCCCAGAAAAAAAACCTGTAGTACAAAAACCATCAAAAAAAGTCCTGAATGAAAGATGACCTACAAGTAAATCTCATGCAATCCACTCTCTTTTCTCAATTTTTTTTTTTTTTTAATATGAAGATCACTTCACTTGCATATGCACATGCATTGTGTATTTCTCTGGTTCAGATCCTAGTATTCACAAAATTAACCCAACAGGTTCAACAGCTTCTCCCTGCTAGCCAAGCATGAGTTCCTCTTTTAAAGAGAGTTCATGCTAACTACACCCAATGAACTTCTTGTCCTTACCTGGAAGCTATTTGCTCGATCCCCTTTCCACGGATCAAGATGAGGCTGACTAGCCTGCAATTCTCTGTGTCCTCTTTCTTGCCCTTCCTGAAGATAGGAGTACCACTTCCTGAAAACAGGAGATAGTCCAGTCCTCAAGCATCTTTCTCAACCACTACTGTCTTACAAAGGTAATCAAGTGGCCTTGGCACGGACAGCAAACAACTCCCTCAGCACTTGTGGGTGCATTGCATCAGAGCCCAGAGACTTATGTATGTCCAGTTTTCTTATGAATTCCCTGATCTGATTTCTTCCAGCAAATGCTCATTTTTGTTGCTCCAGAATTTTGCCCTGGTATTCCTGAAAGCTGATCTCGCTAGTAAAGTCTGAGGTGAATACACCTTCAANTTTTGTTGCTCCAGAATTTTGCCCTGGTATTCCTGAAAGCTGATCTCGCTAGTAAAGTCTGAGGTGAATACACCTTCAAGACTATGGCCTTTTCCATATTCTTTGTTACTGGAGCCCTCATCCCATTTAGTGGAAGACTCAAATTCTACTTAGTTTTTGTTTTGCCTGCTATGTACTTACAGAAGCCCTTCTTCTGCTCTTGTGATCCCTGGCCTGATTAAATTCCACTTGGGTCTTGGCTCTCCTAGTGTATCTCCTCATGCTGAAGCAGTGTCTCTGTATTCCTCCCAAATTACCTGTCCTTACTGCCACCCTCTGTAGAATTCCTTTTTGCATTTGAGTGCTGCCAGGAGCTCCTTGTTCACCCATGCAGGCCTCCTAGGATTTTTACCCAATTTTCTGCTCAATGGGGTGAACCACTCTAGAGCTCAGAGAAAATCACTGGATATTAATTAACCAGCAGATTTTGGGGTGATTGAAGTCCCTATAAGGACCAGGATCTGTGAATGGGAGTGGAATGGAATGCTTCTAATGTATGTAGAAGTCATTACCCACTTGTTCATCTAGTATACCCAGAGCAAGATTTTAGCCAACCTGTTTTTCCATCCATGGATTTAATGCTCCTGTTCTGTTATTCTTAGTTCATAGAGTACTCCTTTCTTCTCTATTCCCATTCCAACCACAAGTTTTCAAGTGTAAAGAGTCTCATTTTTCACTGGGATTAAATACAGTAAAGTTGATACTTAAGTATATTTCCAGTATTTGAAAGACTTAAATCAGTTCAACTACTTCTGTGAAGCACAAATCTCACTGCATCCATAAATGCAGATTACTGAAGTACAGGAGATAAGCTTAACATCACTCTTGACATTTGCATTCTTAAATTTTTTTTGTGTGTTTGGTTGGAGTTTTTTTGGTTAAAGTGAAAACACAACCTAGTAACACAAGGAGTTTTGGAAAACTAAATACCGTTCTAAAGTGACTATGTGAATAAAATACTCCAATTATTTACTCATTCAGAAAACAGACTACAAGACTCTTCATAGAGTAGAGCCTAAATGAAAATTCATCCTCCCAAAAGAAGCTAATGGAGCAGTATCCTACAATGCCCTAACAGAGTTAAAAAAATATGTGTTTCCGACTTCATTTATTGAGAGAAAAACCTTATACATAAAAATTCTCTTGCTTTTAGCCACATTATGATCAACATTGTGTTGTTCTGGGGAGAAAAAATTCTCCTTGTTTATAAGTAACTGGTATTGCTTATGCCTTATTCAGCAGGCATACTCCATCCATATGTGTTGTTATACAGCAAAAAAATTTTGATGTAAATCTTTAAAGGAGTATCTTTTTATTGTCTCTCATGAGAAAAATTTCATTTTCCTAACTCACCATAAAGAATTTAGTCTATAACCACATGATAGGATTTAAACATTTACAGCCATAGGAAAAAAGAAAACACACTCCATTGTACAGGAGTATACTATAATAATGAGCTATTACCTCATTGGAAACAAGGCAATATTACTGTTTGCAGCAATATCTACAGCTGTACATAAACATAATTTCACATACAAAACTTGAGTGCTATATATATTTAACATGCATTGTAAAATTTACTTTGCTTGAGTATAATAAATCTAAAGAAAAATTGAACGTCTTTATCCTTGAAATTGTAGATTTTACTACCAAATCACTGCCAATAGTGTTTGGAATCACACTTGCTTGCCTTGATCACTTCAATGATTCGTGTCCTAAACAGTGCACAAAATAATGAGAAAATCTGACAGCACATCAGATTGTTGCATTAATCTACATAAATCAGATTGGATATTAACTATATGTCAAATATCTCTTCAAAACCTGCTAGGTTAGTGTATGTCTATATAAATTTACCCATAAGAGGAGCAGTGAAAATTAATATTTATCATCTAGTAAAATGAAAAGGAGAAGAGTCAAAAAAATTTAGAACTTTTCATTTTCCTATTAGTCTCAGAATATAAATAATCACATTGCACATTTCATCTGAATACACAAGATGATTTCCTGACAATGAAACAGAGAAAACAACAACCTACTTTTGTGGTGTGTTAAAGATATACTGCCTGTACCATTAAGTATAACTCCTTTGTGCTTATAATAACAGCGAATATGTTGTGGTTAAGTGCTGTCTAAAGAAAATTACATTAGCATTAGTCTTATCCCTTTATTCCTACCACTCAGATTTAAAGTGAAAACAGGATCTTCATGCTTTTTGCTAAATCACTGATAAATGGCTGTGTTAGGGAAAAGAATGCAAATAAGTGTGATACTTAAAAAATAAAAGTTCTCTCTCCTTTCAGACAATGTTTTTTTAAAGCAATATAGGAAAATATATTCTTCCAGTATTGTGGGCATTTTTCACGTGTTTTACTTATTACTCCAGAAAACTCAGAGAGAAGGATCAGGGAATTCAATCGGTAAACAATATTATAGACTTGAAGCCTGTATATTCACACTATAAGAAAGGTTCCAGATGAGTGGTAGTTTTATTTTAAAAATCCCTTAGTGTACCACAACATGTATATTTTAGAAAAGTATGTTGAATTATTTTGCAGTTATTCCTTATATAAACCTTTTCCTGAAATTTCTAGGGAATGTGTCAATTAGTTTCAGAATCAAAAAGTTATAGAAGTGCTGAGGTTGGAAGGTACCTCTGGAGAAGGTCTAGTACAGAGGTCTCCAAACACTTTTGATCAGGTACCTTTATCACTAAAATATATTTGAGCAGGCATCCCAAATATATGTGTATTCATTCATAAAATACTACTGTGCTTTACTGATGCTGTGCAGACACTATTGATAAAAAGTATAAAGACAGGGTTTCTAATTCATTCTGCAATTGGAGTAATTTCCCTAGAAAGATATCCCTACTGACTGTAGTGATCCTTGTTCTGCTACTCAGAGCTTTAAAGAACTTGGAACCTGTGACAGCTGAAGTCATGAGCAGTTGCATCTGTGTACCTAAACTACAAGCAACCTGTTGGGTCCACTGTTGAAGCAGTGGAGAGGTTCACATTAAGGCTAAGGAAGATTGTGAAAAAGCAAACTATGGGACAAGTTTAGTTCTTCCAGCTTAAGTGAGACAATTGAAGGTTTTATACAGGAATACATATAGCAAGGATTTGATCTTAAAACGGACAAATAAAAAGCCAAACTAAACCAAACAAAATATCCAAATCCAAAATACTCAAAACAAGCCTAAAAATCCTTTCAGTGCCCACCATCCCATATTTTCCTATTATTCCTACCACTTCCTATCTTTTCTTTGAAATCTTTTTGCTTGTGTCTGGTCTTTGTGCGGATTTGACCGTCAGAAATTCAATCACAGGAAATGAAAAACCTAACAAAAGCTCAAGTAAAAATAACACTTATTCTTCAGGATAAAGGAAGAACTTCTTTATTTTTACTTCATCTCCACCTGAGTTTTTATGCATAACGTTTTTTTACAAGGGTCATATTGTTTGATAAGAAAATGTTTATCCTTACACACATTATAAGAAAGAATAATTCCAGGTTAATAGTAGGGAGAAGCCTTCTTTACACTGAATCGTGACTATGATTACAAAAAGGACTATTACAGGTTTCAAAATACAGCTTGTGAGTCACCTCTCCATGTCCATTTCCAGGAATTCAGAGAGCAAACACAGAACTTGCATACACTTATGGAGGAAGAGTGATCCTTGACATGAAGTGCAATAATGAAAACCCAGCCATCTTGCAGAGAATGAAAGGCAGCTACTTTCATGGTTTTACTAAGGACACTTCTCTCACAACAACAGCAACAACAAGAAACTTTTACTCTGATACTTGTGCGAGAGCATTTATTAGGCCAGATTATTTTCAGAAAGAGGACAGATGGGGAAGAACGAAGAATAAATACCTTGCACATACAAATTTAAAGGTAAAGATTGATTTCTTTCTTCTCCTTTGAGGGAAGTATGAAACGAAGCATTCATGAGGGTCTTATACCTGAATTTTAAAAAAGCTGCTAAATAATTATTTATAATTAAAGTTAATTAACAAAAGTCCCTTGCTTCTGCCCAATACCATTTTCTAGATAACTAACCATAGCTTTATTCCCTTCTTGATAACAATTTTGAGTTATAACTCCTTCAGTTGTCCTCAAAGTAAATAATCCTGAGATTTGAGAAAAAATCAGCTTCTTTTGATTTATAATAACATGACTAGTGAAACTTACTTAAATATCTTTTAAAAAGCATTAAGATCTTACCCTAAAACCATGCCATGTTTTACAGATTAGCCTGTCATGGTCTCAATGACTTATACAAATACAGACATTTCAAATTTTATACATACATGCACACAGAGGCAGGAAAGCAAATACATGTATAGAGGAAAGATATAGAAAGAAGAGTATCAGTAATGGATTAGTCCGATCCTTGCCTCAATTGAGATATAAGCCTTGATTAATTTCCAATAAATATATAAATTTTCCAAATTTGCCAGCCAAGTGCTTCTGATAAAATAGTATACTACCAGTAACTTCTACTTTGCTGTACCTTGGCTTTTGAATATTTAACACCCTTAAGATATTCTGAGAATTATCTGTATTTTAGCTTCAGTTTCAAGCCATTCTATTACTTTCTTCGCATATATCAGTTTTCCTAGTTTTTCTTGACCCTCCATTTTTAGCTTGGTGTAAACATGCTGTAGATTTTGGAGCTACTTTTAACTAAAAACCAGAAAATAAACATAGCTGGGACTCCAAGATTTTATCTAGAGTTATACCAAGGAATATGACTACTGCTGGAAAAAAAAGGAATATAATATTTCCAGTACTTATGGACAAAAATATTGTATAATGATAATCTGAGATTGTTTTCTTTTTAATCTGTATCTGTCCACATTTACTACATCTAGGGTAAGATTTTCAAAGGTACAAACTTTAAGAATTACTAAAAACACTACTGCTTTGTTTATGCTAATAAAATGAATTTATTTTACAAGTATGTTTTTGTATTTGAAATGTAAGAAATGTCAGAGGTTGTTTGGAATAAAAAAGAGATTTAAAAAACCCCACTGTGACATTATCACTATTATCTTGTGCTATCCTACCAATCCTGGGCACAATCTGCCATTTCCTCCTGAATATTAATATTATATATGTACATTGAGACAGTACCATCCCTCCCTTGTGATAGTTGCTGGCACTTGGTCAGAAATATTTATTTTGTTGTATGTGGAAAAATGACAGTATGGTTAATTTAATGTTTTCAGTTTGTAGAGGCAGATAATAGAACCAGCTTTCAAAATTAAAATACAAAAACAATGTAGCCTATAAATGTCCAAAAGTGACTTAAGAACAAATTCTGTTTTTAATCCCATTGGTGTTTGGCACCACTAGACTAAAACTGTGCAGTACCATTACAGTCTGGTGAGAGCAAACAGAAGAAGTGAATGTTATCCTAAGCACCATAGAACATAAATAAAATGAAATCTGATTGAAGGTAAAACTTGAAAAAAGCTGCCCCATCAGCTGCAAAGTTGAACGACTATTACTGACTACCATAGTGTTAATTTCTCTTAGTATTGGAAAAAAGCCACATTAGTGATTGTGAGAAAGAAATGGTCCATATTTCCCATCTCCACCATCTCTTACTGTATTTTTCAGCTCCCATAGCTCACAAATGGTCAACAATATGTAAGAATGACATTTGTAATGACTGAACTGAATAAAATTTGTTTTGAGCTTCTAAGTAGTGAACTAAAATTTCTAGACCTTGAATACTCATACCATTATATTGATGCTGCATGTGTGACTTGCTAAATAACAGAAATTTTCAGAGAGACATCCACTTTAGGATGAAATGAACTGTATCTTAAAATAACCCATTCTGCTAAATTAACTTAAATGAGTTTCATTATTTGTATCTAAAGTTACATTTGAAGTCTGAGCTGCATTCATGCAGGCAGGAAAGTTGGAGACTGAAAGAAAGAAAGACAAAATGGATGTTTCTATTCAATTAAAAGTAACTGAGAAATACTACCATTATAGTAAAAAAATACGCAGTAAATGGCTTTTAAAAATATAGTTTGTTTTTCAGCTAATTGCTGTAACCAGCTCACATCCAGAAGACCAAGGTTACACAACCCACTCCCTTTCAGCTAAGGTGTAAAAATATTCACCCTCTTTTAGAGACTAGACCCCTATCTGTGATGTTAATTATCTACAAATGTAAGTTAGACTTCTTCTGTAATTTAGTAATAACAGTGTTTAATCCCCTCCCTTCCCTCACACAGATAAATATATATAGACACTATCATCAGGAGAAGTGGCCTGGAATAATCTAAGAACCTTGAAATAGGTTACTGAATTGATCTCAAAGTTGACAAGACTTCCTCCAAATACTTGAATATACTTACATCTGATTCTCTGACAGAACCAGAGCACTTTAGAGATAACAGTGTCTGTTAAAAGCCATGATTCAGTAAAAGCAAAGATTAAAAATTGATTTAAAAATTCTAGTATGCAAAGTGTCAGCCTGTGAATTCTGAATGTGGAAACATGATTTTAAAAATTGTTTTAATTCCCCTTACACGTCTATATTTTACCTGCTGCAAATTTCTTCAGCTGCTATAAACACGCACACAAATATGTCTGAAACTGTTTATTAGCTCTGCATTTCATAGCAATTGATGCAAGAATATTGTCTAGATGAGAATAGCTGTCTTTATTTATATAGGGACCTAGAAATCAATGTTACATAGATGCTTTTACTTTAAGAGTCACTGGGGATCACCAAAATATCAATCCCAGAAGATCACTGATTCTCAGAAAAGCAGAAAAATGTGCACCAGAGACAAAGAAGAATTTCCTTATTATCTGGTACACAGTGTTTGCTTTTGGGGTGACTGAATAAAAATGTATTTTTCTGATGGTGACTTTTCCTTTGTAAGTCAAGGTGATAAGTGAAGAAATGGGCAAAGTTTAATGTTGGCATGCAGTGACACCATTTATCCACACTAGAGTGTTTCAGTACTACAAACACATGGCAAGCTAATCTTAAAAGTCATAGCTGAAGGAGGAAAAAGAAGTGATTTCTCAACATGTATCAAACTCTAAGTCTAGAAATTACAGCAAGAACACCTTTTGTTCTGTTCAGTGCCCCAAGTTTTGCCAGCATTTCATGCAATGCCAAGTATATTGCATGGTCAAGGCCCACCGAGTAACTGGAGAAACACTCTTTTACTGCATTCTTTTGTTTCATAGGTGTGGGATTCAATTACATCAATCTAGGTTGTGATAATGAGCCATCATGATAGCCTTAGGTCTGTTATCTCCTATTCCTAAAAACCTCCTGTCAAAGCAAGTTGTCTTTTTATAGAAATTATTAAAACAGTGAAAAATACTAAGATTTTTATCCTTTTTACCTACCAGAGGAGCCAGCACAAAAGGTATCTGACTATAGATAAGTCATGATATGCTCAGTGCCAATATTTAAAAAATCCAAAACCTTAGAGGAAACAAATATTTGCCTGAAAAAAAAAATTGAAAACAACAACAACAACAAAACCAACAGGACTGCAGCAAAAATATTTAACTGCTATTTGCACTTATCTCTATCAAAACTCTTCATGGCACAGCTCAGAGTCACAAAGAACTCTGTCTGGGAATGCATGAATGCAGAATTGTTTGTGTGTATGTGTGTGTGTCCACACACTGAGCAAGACCAGAAGCTATGTGGGAGTAAACCAGCATGGCCTACATTACAGTATTCACACACTAGAATATCATAATTTCATTTTGAACTGTGCAATTCTTTGTAAATGCAAATCTGTACACAGATACATTCTAGTGAAATTGAAATCAATCACTAAAACCTGTTGAAAATCAGGATCAACAGCTCAGCTCTGGTGTATTTAGACATAATATTTGAAAAGGTTTCTACAACTCCTGACTTCCCCATCTTCTGTATTCTATCCCATGAAGTTGAAGAGAGATGTTTGACTCCCAAATATAATTGTTAATAAAGTTGGTGAGAATTTGAACTTTTATGCTACTTTGAGCCTAATGTATTGAGGCAAAGGTGCTAATTTCTCTCAGGCCACCTGTACTACAGATAGTGGCACTGGGATATTGAGCTAACAGAGCTTCACTGAAGAACATGGGCACACTTCCTAACCCTACAGAGCATCCACCATCCCTGTTACAGTTGAGATCCAGCTCTCAGACTCTGTCTGTCTGACCTTTACAATGGTCAGAATATTCATTAAGACTTTTTCCTTAAGTGACATCTGACCATAGTGTAACGCTTTTTCTTTTGCCGTATTCCAAAACTATATGGAAGACCCCAAGAAGTCTGGTAGGAGGAAAAATAAGAAGATAGTCCACTTCTTGAAATGGTTCTGCTGGCACATTTTCATAGTGCATTAGTGTGATTTTCACACATTTTTCTCAGGATTCCTGTGATGTTTACCACATCTACTGTGGCCCAGCGCTGCTCTCAGCAAGACTTTAGCCATGATTGTTGAGGTCAATTAAAAGGAAACTTCTTATTTGTCATTTCCCTGAGAAATGTGCAATAGTTCAACTTTATTTCTGGAATTCCATACTAGACCAGCCTCAAGAGTGACAGGATTTTTATTGCATCAATACTACCACACCATACCTTGCCTGGCTTTAAGTATGCCATCAGGATTGTGTTAATTTAAAAGCCTGCTGTTAAATATCTTGTGTATAGAGGATACATTCTGGCCCCATAAGAATATCAGTTCAAATCCAGTATCTATTAGCCTTAGAACTCATACTTCTTCTGCCTAAAGTAGGAGCTCACACCTAAAGGGCATTAATTAATAAAATATTGGTCATATGTCCAGTCTGATTGCATCAGAAGAAAAGTGAAAAAAAAAATCGTTAACCCTTCAGAAATAGAACAAAATTTTAAGGCCTTCCCCCTACTCCAAACTCTGGCAAGAACATAAAGCTTTTTCAGATTTTCTTGATAACTAATATCACTAGTTGGTTTCCAGATTTTTTTCTGAAGGACATCACTTACTTTACACCCACTACCTGGTGAATTCTTTAAGAGGGTCAACAAAATGGCTCTAAGGTGACTAATATATTACTTGTCTACTTCACAGCAGAGCATATACTTCTGAATCCTTAAACAAGACTCCTTAGAGAAAGTATCTGCAGCACTGTCTACTTAAGCTATCAGTGCTCTGTGGCTGATCTGAAGGGCTCATACTCTTTGGTACAACACCCTGCTAAGTTTGTTGGGCAATGGCTCTATCAAATAATTAGTGAGGGGCAAGGGCTGGGGTAGGCGGTGCATGGGTGGTGGTAGTGCAAGGTGGGGCAACTCATTGCTAGCTTAAGATAGTGAGGGCAGGCCTAGGAGGTCCTGTGGTCCTCATTTCCTCTCATGAGTTATGCGATAGCAGCGAGTAGGAATTGTGGATATTGGAGGCATATCTCTGCCTACTGATTCCCTAAGCTGGCAAAGAGTCAGGTATTGCTGAATTTCCTAAGTGTCACTGCTGCCAGTGTTTCCCAAGCATGGAAAGTATTACCCAGCCAACCACTTATGGTGTAACATAAAAATCTGATGAACAGGAAGTTCCACCTGAACACAAGGAAGAACTTTACTGTTGGTCAAGCACTGGAACAGATTGCCCAGAGAGGTTGGGGAGACTCCCTCAATGGAGATATTAAAGACACATCTGGATCCAATTCTGTGCCATGTGCTCTAGGATGACCCTGAATGAAAAGGAAGATTAGACAGATGACAAAATTGTGCTCATTCCCAACCTTATCCATTCTGAGATTTTGTTATCTGTTCAAGAGAAAGTACCCAATCAGCTTTCCTATTGGCTGTTTCAACAACCAATTAGACATTAAGAAGCTTTTAATTATAAGTTTTCCATCCTTCACATTTCACTGCTCCTTCTGGTTATAAATTCAGTACATATAGAAACTTTAATAAAGCCATGCAGTTCAAGCTTACTTTTTTTCATTAGCTTCTCTAACACTTCATATCATACAAAATAGGGATCTGACTTTTAGGATATTTCCATGTTCATTGAGCTGTAATATTTTAAGACATGGGGTTTATTACTTTACTTCCATAAATGATTGCCTAATACCCAAAGAGGCCGTACAGAAAGTACTCAAGCTGATATAGTGATAGTCTACAAATATGTCTCTTTTATTGCCTTAAAAACAGATAGTAAATAGATTTTCCTATATTAGTATCCTGAGACCATCCTCTGTGGACAAAATTAACTGTTGATAATATTTCTACTACTCACTTTCGCACTTTTAAACTAAATGTTTTTCAAGTCTCACTTTGAGTTAAATAAATGATCGATCTATTTAATCTGAACAGTTTAATCTACTGCTTTGATCTTTATGATATTTCACTGAATGTCACAGGAAAATGTATATACTCTTCAGGAAATAATATTTTTTAATTCACTCCCCTACCCCCTTTTGATGTTGATACTAACATGCAGCCTCAACATTGACTTTGTACACTATGGACTAATCAGGAAAAAATATAACAATAAATGTTGATAAAGCATGAATTTTCTTGTTCAGACTGAAAATTTCCTGAATGAAGAAGAGTGAGAAGAGTAGTGAAAAATTAATATACAGAATCTGGAAACTAAAATATTGATTGATAAGAGGAGAAGAAGATCTTGAATATCCAAGTAACTTGTTAGAGGTAGAGTAAGGAGAAGAAAAAGGAACATAGAAACAGTGACTGTAGTTCTAAATATCACATGTCAAAGGACATTTGAAAGTGGAGAAGAATAAAGCTGAATTTCATGGCACCGTGTACCTCTGGATAGCAACAAGGGAAACAGAGTCTCATGGGATAGGAAATGTGATGATCTGAAGGATCACAGATATTTTATGGGAGGCACAAGATGAAGAAGATGATCACTAAACTGGAGGGACAATGAAATTGTATCATGAGATCTTGCTTCCATTAGAGACAATAAATTCTGGATCTATTAAATCTTATTTTATCACACTAAGGAAAGCTTGAACAGGCATGTCCTTTCCTACTATTTGGAATGCAGGAAAGGTAAGAAATGAGCAGCTGTCACACTGCTCATGTTAGATTCTTTGTGGTTTTTGAAACGTGGTAACTTCTCTCGCACTCTGATACCCTGCACATAACACCATGGTGTGAGGTCAGGTCTTTAGGAAGGCTAATGTAGCAATTGATCACAAAAGCCTGTGTAACCATGTTCTGTCCTTATGTTTGGCTACTTACAGTACACACACCCATCAAATAGCACAAATTAATTTTTGTTTAGTTTTCTAAAGTACCACATAAAATATTACATAGTACATTACACATAAAAGTTTAACATAATGTTCATGGAAGTTCCGAGTGCAGAGAAATTAATAGCTTTAACAAACTAGTTAATACAGAAGATATGTTTGTTTTAGAGGAAAATAAAAGCACAGGAATATTTTCATCACTGTTATAAATTTTCATCAGTTTATTAAATCTTTTATTATGCCTAGAGATTCCCCAGCAATCTGAAATGAAATGGCCTACCTCTGAGGTACTATTAGGATAAGACTAACTTACAGAATAAGCTTTACAAGACATGTAGAATCAATCATTTTTACTATTATAACCAAGACAAATTCCCATTAGAAACTATGCTGCACTTACAAGCATCTATTTTAAATTTTTATATACTTGGTGCGCCCAACGTAGCAGCACTGTGTCTGAAATTACTTTTGTAAATCTAATTGATTTAATAAATTCACACTTAAATTGCTATTCAATTACTTACTCTACTCTCCAGCAATTTTACAATCTTGAGCATATAGCAGAACGAGAACATAATTAAAGGGCTTATTCATTAAAGAAATTCTTCACTGCTGGTAGATTACCTGGGTTTTTCTCAAGATATTCAAGCTACAGCACCTCTCTGCAAAAAGGTTAGCATGGAAAATTGGAACATTAGAAATATTTCGTACTACACAGGAGACATGCTTTATCATGTAGAATTCTTATGAATTCTTATGTACCTCATATGGTCATATAATATGGAAATATTCCTAATGTTTATTAAGTATTTATCTGTTGTCAGCTAGATCTATATACATTTTTCTGATTTCTTTAAAAATAACTTGAAGTTTCAAAAAGGCAGCAGCTTTCATAATTACATACATGAATGTTAGATAGCTAAAATCAACCTGAAAACTTCATTTCCATGTATGCACATAGAGATAAAGGCAAAGATACTCACAGCTAGTTACGTGACACAGGCAAATTGCTCTAAGTCCAAACAAACCAGGGGACAACCACTTGGCAGAAGTCACAACACAATGAAGAAATATTAGTAGGAAAGTATGTAGAGGTACTGAATATTAATATTTTAAGTTTCCCTCCAGAACTATGGACCCACAATACTAGAGCCCTTATGAGGAATTATTTTTGCTCACAACAAGCTAAAAAAGTAGGAAAGTACCATCTGTTTTGATTGATGAGAAATTTGAAGCAGGGAACTTCTACCTGTCTTCTTCAAGTCTGTACAAAACTGAACACACAGTACAGATCAATTAATCTTTAGGACAGTGCTTTGATCAAGACAACCACATCCTCTTTATTTATATGTATCAAGAAACTGGTTTCAACTTGAAGCTGCAATAAATCTTGCTAAAGTGAGATGTTACTCCTCTGAGCACAGACAGATTGTCTTTTCCCCACTAGCAAACAGTCTGCTTGCTCTGCATTTCCAGCTTCCTACTTAGCATTGCTTAGAGTGGTTTTACAAAAGCTCTGCTACCTAGAGTAAATGCAGAGAAGGAACAATGGCACTACTTGTGCCTGGGGGCAAAACAAAGTATGCCAAAGAACAGCTTGACTCTGCTACTAGGCAGTGGATAAGCTAATTTAGCTTTCCCTCCACCTTTGAACTTTTCAAGAAAGTCTGTGTATTATATGTTGTGCTCCTGTAGATGTCCCTATACAATTAAAGACAGGATACTGCTTTCTGCATTTGACTTTCTGTATTTGCTTATGGCACTTAAAGAATTCAGTTTAATTCAGGAGTGAATCAAAACAACCCTACATATGGAATACGACTTTTTCCTCTTAATTTACACAAGTTACACTCATAGATTTCCATATGCCATGAACTAGAGTACTCAGCCTTTTAAATATGATCAGTAGAAAAGAAAATCAACTCAAAAATAGTTCTACAAATTTACAATTCTATTCTCTGCAATTTTAGTAGTGAAATATAAACTAGTAAAAAATTACAGAAGTTTGTTTAGAACTCCCCAAAGACATTGCAACTCTCTAAGACAGCACATATTAATTCTCTAATTAGCATATATCCTAGTTTGTTTAAATTAGGAAATATAAAAAATAAAGCAAATTTACTTTGTGCCTAAATAAATTTGCTTAAGAATATTAAGAATATTAAGACCTCTTTGGTTTTGAAGCTCTTCACAAACTATATAGATACTTACAAGAAGTCTGGATTTTAGGCTAGTAATAGATTTAATGGTACAGTATCTAATCTGGGATTTTGGGCAGAACTCTGTATTTGAATCATACCTGACTTATGCACAAAGCTTTTATATCATAAATCTACTTTGGGAAATGATGGGTTCCAGAGTTTCATATGTTACTATGAAGAAAAGGTTTACTTACTTTGATGTTATCAGTTACTTTGACATTCTGATGTACCAGCATTTTTTTTTCCCCAGACCAAATAAATTAAACTTTTTCATGTTTTTATCTGACTGTTAGACAAATCTTGCAAAAGGATTACCAAGGCTATTGGGAATGATAGCTCTGTTCTACAAAATTTTATCTGGATAGCACCCAAGCATCCCCTTTATGCACCTGAAGAGCTTGCAATGAAATTTGGCCTACCTGTAGATGGGATACAATCTGTCAGAAATTTCTCTTTTTTCTGGAAGTTGAAGGTCTTCATTGGTAACACAATAATACAATTGATATACAACCAGTTAATTTTTAATAAAACTTCAGAAATGCAGACAAAAAACCAGAAGCATGTTGGCTCTCTAGCATGAAATCTTTCATCCAGAAAAAAAAATCCAAAATATTTTGTATCACAATTTAGTGATTTTTAACTTTTTTCACTTATCTAAGAAAGATGGATTTACTATCTGGAATAAAACATAATGTCACCTACATTTACAAATGTATTTTTGGCACCATTGTCTTAACAACCCTTTAAAAATCAGAAAATGAATATTGTAAAATGCTAAAGAGGAATATCTTGAAAAAAACGTTCTGAAAATACTAATATCTTCTTAATCTCTAACATAATTCATCCTCTTTTCCTACCTTCATGAACAAAAAGTTTTTTAGGTATTGTGAAGATGACAAATTCCTGTCTTGAATGAGTAAAAAATGGAGGGAATTATAAAATCCTGAAAGACCTACTCACAATTTTGCATTTTAAAATAGGAAACTGCAACTTATATGCAGAATAGGAATGCAATTCCTTATCAAAAAGATCCATTTAGCTAGGACTCAAACTGCTAAGTCATTTTAGGTCAAAGCAAAACATTTTAATCATCACTCAACAAATTGATTAGCAGTCAGGAGTGACTGAGAAACTCAGTGATCTTTTTGCCTGAAACAGCGTTTAGTAATTGGAATCCCTCTTATTTTGCAAATCTCATCAATCACAAGAACCACGGTGAAATCTCATTTTCATTTCTTCACACATAAAAAGTGTTGCACCATTATATTCCATTGAGCTTCTGCCAAGTAAACTTGACCATGTGCAAACATAAATGCACCAGTAGACGAAAGCGAGATATAAACCAATAGCCAGAGCCTGAATATCCAACAATCCACACTTCAAGGCTTTTTTAGCTCCTGCTTACCCCATTGGAAAAGGCCAGATCACCAAATACAAGGAAAAATACCCACTGTTAAGTTTGAGGTTGATCAAGTGCAAAGCTCAGCCTTTCTGCAGTAAATGATTACTGCTGCAGTTTGCAGTTTTGTCAGCAATATCTCATATTTGATTGTTTCTACGGTAATCATGGAAATGGTGGTGGTAGAGCAGCGTGGAACCATTTATCTTCTTTCAGGATAGCCATGGTTAGCTAATCAGCAGTAGCCCTGCTGCTTTTTGTCAATAACCAAAAATGTAGTTGTGACCAAACTGCCTGAGACATCTGTTAGTAGGGCAATACTTGAAGTTTCTACAACTTTAACAATCTTATCTTTCATTTTTCTAATCAACAGTTTGTTGCAGGACTGCTTTGAATGGCAGCTGAAAATGTCTGCACTCTCTGAACTGTATCCAAGCTAAATACCACAGGAAGATGATGTCACTACTCTCTGAACATTTCCTTTTACATTATTGTTAAATAAAATTGATAGGCTCTCCATGTTCTTTGATTTTAGCAGCTGTACTTTGGTCTGGAATATTCTTAAATATGAACAATATATTCTTAATGTTCACAACAGATTAATTTCCAACTTTGGTGTTTCACACTTCATATGAAAAAAAACCCCAAACATTCAGAATGTGGAAAAAATTCATTTGCTGATGTTAATTCAAAGACTCATTTAATTTTTCAGCTTCATTTCCTTTTGTTTAAATTGCAATCTTTGCCACTTTATCATGGTTTTTATATTCTCAGCATGATCAATATGCAGAAACCAAATGAACCACGTATTTCTTACAGTTTAAAACCTACAGATTTGCAGCTTTTTCAATACTTCAATTATTTTTATAACTCACTTGATGCAAAGACTTTTCAAATCAAAACAATGAAAATAAGGAGATATCTTTGCAAAAAATATTTATTTAAGAATCAAGATATTAAGAATTGCCTCTCTGCCTCGGAGAACCATTGGTGGAAGCTAGCTAGGCAAAACCAAAATATAGTAATTTCAGAACCTATTCTATTCAGATAGAGTGGGATTTCCTGCTAATTCCTGTTATATTATTCAGGGAGACTTTGATTTCTTTAGGAAAAAAAGTCCTTGAAAATCTAGAAACTCTAAATCAAAGTTTCCTCTATTGAAATATAGCAAGGTAAATTTAAGTTTTACTGACTAACCCAGCATGATTAAAGATCTTAAAGAGAAAATTCTTCCTTTTTTTGCTTTGGTAGAACATAAATATATACAGACATATGGCAGTTACACACACAAAAAAATTCCTCTTTTATCCTATATGTCTTTGGGTTTTTACAGCTGCACTCATAAAATAAACACGGTGATTCAAAAATTTCCCCATCATTAAAGCAATTGTAGCGGTACCTAAAACTATCCACACAATCGAAGTTTAATGCTTAAAACATTGCTGCCTTGCAGAGACCTGCTGATTACTGCAGTTACTGACAGTACAGTGCAACACCAAAGCAAGCCAAAAATCTTTCCTTCACTTCTATTCATATTTCACTCATAGTCATCTCTGCTTTGTAAATTTTTACCTTTGAATGATTTCTCAGCTACAGTTGACAGATTGTGTAAATATAAATCAATACTAACACCCCCTAAAGCACAGAGAAGTAAGTATAATCTCAAAGCTATGCTTTATTTGTATGGATACTGTTTAAAATCTTTAGTCACATATTATATCATCGATTTATACTAGATACAGGAAACAACATGTTTAAATTATTTAGCACTACTCATCTAGTATACTAATGCTGGCTATTAGAAATTACTGATTAAGATCAACTACTGAGTAAAAATTAACCAAATATTTTATCTTCTACAGGTTTCTCTTAGGCATATTGCATTCCTATAAAATTTGGAAAGATTGAAGTTTTTGACTTTGCAGTTACTTTTATGAGATACCAGAACTCAATCACCAAGATTTGAGGTAACACAAAATAGGAAGTTGTGCCAAACGAATGCTGTGCTAGAGATAGAGCAAGCAGTCTCTGTTGATCCTTCAGGCCATTCATGAACTTTCACAGAAATATGTGTAATTAGGACTTACATGTTGTTCAGGCTTCATCCAGCACTTTTGTCCTAAATGACCACCTCATTAGCGATTGACAAGGAATGATATTCAAAAGGCAGAAGCTTTAAGGAGCAATTCCCGCAATAAGATCATTATGTAGGGAAGGCAAAGGAGATGTACCATTACAGAGCTTACCTAGATATTATCCTCTTTAACTTCTCATAGTTTCAGAAGTTTGGAAACATCTCTTTAATATGGTTATGTCTTTCAAAATTATACACAATATATTATGTCACATTTATGCCATGCATACACTTACAGCAAATACTGTTGTGACACCCTTCTAATGCCCCCTCTTGAGGAGTATCATTGTTTCCATGCTTGGTCAGGAGCAAAAAAAAAAGAGTGAATTTTTAGAGTACTGTAATAAAAAAATTTAAAAAATTAAAGCACTGCAAATAGTCTGTTTATTGATGTAACTTATGTGCATTCTTCTCGCAAAGATTGAAAATTCTCCAGGGCAGGTATAAAAGGCATAAAACACAGAGTACATCCAAACCTTCCATCCTTATCGACTGTCAGTTTGGTAGATGCAGCAAATAAAAATCTCATATCGTCATATTATTTATTGCTCTTAAGGCACTGAAAATTTTCTTTAAGGTACTATGAATCAATTCTAATAATTACTTCTCCTAATTCCCAATGGTGTTTTCAACATCATTAGCAGATATATCAAAAAGACCAACAAAAATCAGTAAGCAGGAAAATTACTCAGTATGATTTTCTATCCACAAAGATAGTGTAAGAAATGGATGTTACCCTCCTTCTTTGCATAAAATAAAATCTCTGAGCAGATCCACATACCTTCAGTCTGGGTTCAAAGGCAGTTGTCTGAATTACTTTTATTTTAGCAAATACACCTGCATGGGGATTGAATTCAAGCTAAGACAATCCTAGCTTTACATATGACATTTATTAAACAAGGGAAAGACTCCACAGATTTAAAATGCCAAATAAGGAATTCTGCTCAGCAAGTAAAAAATATACCCTGACGATAGCATTACACTTCTACCCTATCTACCGACGGAAATATTGTAAAATTGTGAGTGCCTTTTCCTTTTAGATGTTACAGAACTGACAATTATGTTTCATTTAACTTCTTCAGGTCTATTGCAACAATTGTCAGAGGGAGAAACAACAAAAAATTCTTATACAATCCTCCAATACAGAGAAATAGAAAATAAAATTCAGCAGCTAATGCAGCTTTTAAGACTGCAGTACAGACGTTTATGGTGTAGCATGATCCACACCTGCAAATTTGAACAGGCAGAATCCCTCATATATGACCTAAGTCACAGCATTGCCTTAGTTTTTCTACCCACTGCGGTTCGATGCATCAAGCACCATGATTTTCCAGGTAAAAGATTTATTATCCTCTCTGCTCAGAGGACATAAATAACTGCCAGTTTATCAAATCAAAAAAATTCTTGAATTGTAATGAATTGGAAAGAGAAACTGGGGAAAGCAATTGCATTTTCAACAACTGTTCTGTACAGAAATAGCATGAAAAAGCAATAAAAAAATAAATTTTACACCTAACAGTGTATACACGCTGAAATTACATCCTTCTTTTCTTATTTTTTTCTCATATTTGTCTCTTAAAAAACAAAGCAGACCTTGCTCAAAGGTTTAAATCTATTCAAATCCATAGGAATAGAGCCAAAATTAGTAGGCAAGGTTTCTTCCTAAAAATTTGTCTTTGTTTGTTTTCCACATTTATCAATGAGTACTCCAACTTTCAAGACAAACTTGTCCTTTTGACTTTTCTCTCCAACTTCAGTCACGGCAAATTCCTTTTCAAGCAGTATCTTTGCAATAGCTTAGAAAACTAGTTATCTGTGGCCAGATGAACCTTTGCCTGTACTCCCAAGTCAATTACTTTCTCTTATGGGTATCAGCTGAACCACTTCACAGCTTTTATTGGTCACTATGTGATCAGACTCTGCTGGGATGTATTATAAATAGTAAAGTGTAGGTTTAAACAAGCTACCTTCAAAAGTATCCATGGACCTCGGGCCATTCAATTATAGAGATTTCCAGCACTGTAGGAAAATTTTTTTGTTTAAGATCCCATGTTCCTCAGGATGCCAAATTTTGAGAAACAGGACTGTAGGACAAGGTACATAGAAACAACTAAATGTTATCACACTCTGAAGGAAAAGCATTTTAGGTCAAACGGAGAGATAATTTTTTTTGTTTGTTTTCTTATTAGGTAGGAGCTGGAAAAGCAAAATGTGATAAAGGCAAGCTGTTCCACTGAAGCTGTTTAGTTTCATAACATGTCTCTGGAGATATCACTTTCCATCATTCTCCTTGGATGAAAAGTTAAAAAAGGAAAAAATGGTCATTGAGTAAGGCTGTAGACCATCAAACCTTGCATATTCTAAAGATCGGGAGCATGGATAAGCTCATAGGGTTCCTTCTGGCATTCTATATTGAGTTATATTTCAATTTTTCAATTTCCAATTGTTCAAAGATTAAATTTTTATAAGTCTTTTTCTCCCAAATACTTTTACCATACTGACAGCAAATCTGATGTCTGATGCAACTTGATTTGGAGCATTTCACAATTTCACAGAATCACTGGGTTGGAAGAGACTTTTAAGATCATCGAAATCCAACCCAGCTACATACAATAAAAATTATAGTGTATCTTTTTAGCTGCCTGTCAGAGGATCATCAAGTAGCTTTCCAACTAATTTCATTGATTAGCCTTAAAAGCAGAACCACTCCCCTGCAAAACCACACTAAAAACTCCTAAGACAAACAAGAGATCAAACCCCAAATTTAAAAATCCACACAGTAAAGGGTGTCTACATGGAATATATTTCAGAGTTTAAACTGAGAGTGTGGTGGTGATGCCAGTCCATGTAGCAATTTGACCTTACTCATGGAAGGCCACAGAATTCTATTAACTTAGCAGTGCAACACCTCATGTCTTGTCAGAATTGAGTTTAGCAATGTTAGTATGATTTATGGCAAAAGTCTGACAAATCTATAAAGTTGATAAACAGCAAACATTACCCCTATATGTTACACTGGGATTGCAGGAGGCTATCACAGAATCTAAACTAATAATTGCAAATTGTCTTCACAAAGGGGCAAACACAGTTTAGATAGCAACCAACAAACAAAAGTCAAACAATGACAGGGTGTTTTAAGACATTAAAAAATCAAAACCAAAATAACAAAACAAACAAAAGAAATTTCCCATGACGGACTCAAATCTGAGGAGAAAGAAATGGTCACCACCAATCATAAAATTCTTCATTTAAATAAATCAGGACAGATAGCTTCTTGTAATCTTCTCCCTTACTCCATCCTTCCAGAGGATATGTACCAAGATGTGTACCAACCGAAAATACTAGGCTGACACCAGAAAGATGAACATCAGAGAAGTGGAAAAATTGAGTGATTTATGTATCACAAACTTAAACGCACTTCTACTAAAGCTTTTCTTTATCACCTATATGTTTCAGTCTACCCAGTGTCATTGTAACTGAGATAGTAACTGTCTATTTGGATTATGCAATTAGACTTTAATTAGAGGAACCTTAATTTCCATTGGTATTATAACATAATCCAAAGTGTAGATCTGCTTTCTGAATTCCAATCAACTTCATATGATCCTCCTAATTTCAAGATATCTTTATTATGAACTTATGAATTTATTTATTTTCTATTTTCTTTCTTTATCTTAGTCGGATACTGCAACCACTCCACAACATTAATCAATCACTCAAAAAGGAAAAGCAACAAATCAGGAACAACTTCAAAGTTTACTATGCTTAAAACAATGCAAACAATCTGTGGTTTACTCACAGTAGTGAAGTCCGAATCTTAAACAGGATGAGTGTTAATTTTCAATGAAGAATATGATTAAACAGCATTCAATTAATGATTTCCTCTCTAATGTCTATTACTATGCTAGTAAAACAAAAAAGAAAAAGGATTAGGTTTGTGAAAAGACTACTTTATTTTTTTATTCTGTTTCTAATCCCTCTAAGATGAAAAGGAAAATCAGAGAACCCAGAAAAATTCAAAGGAAGCATTTACTGCTGTGGCTCAAGAAGTAAATGAAGTTTGAAAATTAATGTTCTCATTCGTTTTAAACTTAAATATTCATTTATGGTGCACAAACAAAAAAACCCAAAACTTTTTCTTTCTTTACTTTTGATGGATATTCTGTTATTAGGCTAATAATTTGGCAAACTGACAGATATTTCAGACCTAACCGGATGTTTTCTGCCTTATTCCAGTCTTCTGGATTAAATTCTTCTGGAATCACATCTTTTAGATGTGAAAAAGAATTTTGCACACCTACAGAAAAAGTGCATGCATGACAACTGCACGTCCCTCAAAAAAACTGGAAGAGATGGGATTTAATGCCTTTGCAGAACTCAGTTGTTAAGAAAAAAATAAAACCCATTAAGTGTTCTGAATGCTCTTGATACATAGTGAACTAGCAACTGAAATAACAGAGCTGAACTCTATGGGTATTTCATAGAATCTGTTTTATGTTGATGGTAGGCAGACAAAGAATAAAAAGATTATAAAGAACAATCTAAAATACCACTGAAGGACAATAATTGGCCATGGTTTTCTTTTTTTTCTTCTTAATCCTGACAGCAGAAGAAACAATCTTTGCTCTAGACCTAAGTGCCTGAAAGTAAATGCTGACATTGCAACTAAGACAGAACTACAGCAAACAAAGAAGGAATTACGTTGAAAAAATGAATCTTCAAATACGGTCAAATAGCTAGAGACAATAATAATCTAAAAAAGACAAATTCGATCACAGAGGAATTGCTAAATAGGAAAGGAAGCCAATTAAGAGCAAGCCAAGAAGCTAGTTTTAACTTTCATTGTAAATTCTATCTTTACCACTCTCAAGTTTGTTAGACTTTCAAAATAGAAAACTTAGACAGAAACCAAAAATCTGAAATTTTTAATGATACTAAAGTAAAATTTCAGCTCCCCTTCCCCTTCTCCCACCCCTAGTATCAGGCTCATTTGATCAGTATTTTCAACTTTTATTGTGCTATATTCTGAACACAAAATACTGAAGTGACAATGGAGATGTCCCATATAATTATTTATCAGGAGCATGGAATTTTTGATGTGGTGGAAAAGGGTTCTTGGGTGAACCAAGAACCTCATGATAGAATTATTCTTCAAATAGATTAAAATAAATATGTCATAGAGTATGTATATGGCTATTTAAATAGTAATAAATGAATTAACTGGTCTCTGATTGCTTTAGCTTGCCCTTAAAAAGACTGAATCCACTAGAGTTATGATACTAGCCATTTTCTAATGCAATCCTGTTCAAATCACAAAAATTCTCATGTTACTACAGCATGATCACGATATTACCACAAACACTAGAGATACAGTCCAATAAAATAAAGTTTTTGCCTCTGTAACATATTGTAATGGAATGGTGGAAATAGAATCTCACAGTATTATGCAGCCATCCTCAGCTACACAGCAAGATGGTTCTTTTCCCTCTAGGTATTATTACTTTGTTATTGTCACCATATGTTATGTACAAAAAAAGAGCAGATGGAACATTTATTTTTTAATAAATATGGGTACAGGAATCCTGGTCCACCTGCAGATTATAGCTAAAAGGTGTTGTTCTAAAGGCTGCGAATCTATATCTGAAAAAACTATTAGAAGCAAATGTCCAATTAGAAATGCATAATGATAATTTTTCTATAAACATAATTAAATAAGTGTATGGCATTCACGTAGTTTAGTTTCATCCACTCTTTCTGTTTATTGCCTAGATTCTATCAACATAAAAAGTAAAATACATTAATGAAAGGGATGCTTTAGTGAGACAAGTGATGTCTCATTTTAAGCAAAGTAATACTGCATTAAATCATCCTTAAAAAAGAGAACAATGTAACTTGAAGGAATCTTTCATAGTTGTACTTATTTTGTTGGGATGGAGTTGATTTTCTCCATAGCAGCTCCTACAATGCTGTATTTTGAATTACTGAACAGAACAGTGTTGTAACATATGCTGTTTCAGCTATTGCTGAGCAGTACCTGCACAAAATCCCAACCTTTTCTGCTTCTCGTGTTGCCTTGACAGTGAGAGGACTGGGGATGGGCAAGAGGCTATGAGGGGACGCAGCTGGAACAGCTGAACCCAACTGGTCAAAGAGATATCCCATACCATGTCATGCTCAGCACACAAAGCTGAAGGAAGAAGAAGAAGGGAGGGCAGGGCATCCAGAGTACGAAAACTACATAGCAAAAATCTGGTTTTGTCACCATTTACCTTTATCAGGTAGACAATACTGCCCCAGTGTTCAGCAAACGTACAGATGTCCTACTGAGGAAATGAGTACAACAAATTCAAATGTCTAAGTCAGCTCTATTGAGTACAACGTGCACAGGTGATAGGAGCACATTCAGGATGGGCAATACATTTTTCTCATGTCAGATTTGCAGTGTGTGGTCAAACCAACAATGCAGAGTGCTGCGACACGACTTCTACTTTTCCCAAAATCAGGGCACCACTGCTCAAGTTTTATGAAGCTGATCTGCATAATGGGCTTGCCCTGGATCTCCAGGTTTTCAGTTAGGAAATTTTGTAACCAATTCAAGACTTATATTTTGCACAAGACCACTACCAAAAATCTATGAATAAGACCTGAATATAATTTCTGTGTGTGGAGGGAGAGAAGAGATATGAACGTCTTAGTATAAAACAACAGAAGCTTTTTACTTGCTTGTTTTTTATCACAGCGTTGTACTACATCTTGAGATGGGTGCTATCACACTGACAAAATCACTTATTTTGCCAGTTACGGTCCTTCCTATGTCATCATATATATCTAATGCATACATTAATCTAGCTCAGTTTACCAATTCTACACAGCTGCTGTATGTTTAATACATATGGAAAAAGTTAAAAACTACATTCCTATCTAGATTGTCTTACTGACTTGTGTGAGTAATTTCATATGGTTGTTCTAAATACACATTAGTACAACATATTAATATATAAACACTTACTAAATTTTTTTTTTTACATATTAAACTTTTCTATCTGGCTGATCCATGGGAGAGATTTTTGTGAACAACAGATCCTTGCAGTAACTGCATGGAAATGTTACCTGGCACAAAGGGTTAAAAAGCCACCCCAAAAGTGAATAATTTATATATGCTCATAAAAGCTATTAGTTTGTATAGTGTGGTGGAAAGAATCCACAATAAGCAATTTTCAGAGCACATCTAAAGCCAGGGTAATATTTCTATTTCTGATCTTGAAAATAAAGTATGTAGCACTATTCTTCCCTCAGATCACCCAGAAAGTAACCCCAATATGTATGCTATAAGCACTGTAAGGCATTTTTGACAGGTCTCCTGAGTAATTTACCTGAGGCCTATTCTAAAGCAGCATAATTTTCCTGTCAACTTTTGCTGTTGTCATTGGGGGAGTAATGCCTGGTTTTGCAGCAGGATGGGGCAAAAGGTAAGAGGACATAATACACAGAAAAGCTAAAAAAGTTTAGAGATGAAACTATTACAGCATTTTTCTTGGCTTGTGAGGACAATTCATAGAAAGATAGCAAGCACCATGTCATAAAAATTTTGATTTAGTATGTATGCTTTCCACCATTTCCCATATGTTTCTCACACCAAAAATTACTTTTTGCCCAATCTAACAAGGCCTGGTTTTTCTCTTCTCAGTGGGAATTGTTCAATCAAACATTCAAATTCTGCTCAACCGTTTCCTACCATGCTAATTATGAGCTTTCTACCATATATATAAATAGAAATCAATGATGTTGAGAGGCAAAAAAAAAGTAGATCTGCTTAAAAATATGGAAGGGAGGGGGGGTTTGTAGAATGATTTAAATATTAAAGACTCCCAATAAGAAACAGACCATACTACCACATAATTTCAACAACAAAAATTTTGAGTGAAAGGTTATATTTACCTTGGGATATATTAGAAAAGGCCACCATATCACGAGTGACATTTCTAAATATCAATTTAGCTGATCTTATGAACAGCTCCTCTTTCTCTGGAGCCAGACTGAACAAATACTCCAGCGCAAGTTCCTTAGCCCAGCAGCACTGGTTAAAAATAAGAAAAATACAAATTCATATCTTTTTTCCACAGTTCAAACGTAGATAGGAAATACTGCAGTGTACATGCACATCCAAGCTGAACTCTATCAGCCTGCTTTTAGTAGTCCAAATCCACAGTTCAGTAGTTTGTACACAGACCACTAAATTACAAATAATTATAAATTAAGATACAGAATATCTTAAATTATAATAATTATTGTGTTAAAAGAAAAATACATCAGGTAGGTAAGAGATCAAAATGAGTAGACAAGTGATTGCATAGTATCTATTTTAGTGTTCACAATAGCATCTGATTCTGTTATTATGCTGATTTACTGCTTGAAGGTGTAAGAAAGTTGAGTTCTCATCAACGTGCCTGAGTTTTGGAACATGCTATGAACTGGACAGTTCAAAATTTTCCTATGATTCACCACTACTACCAAACATTCTTGTTTCTATTTCTATTATTAGTATCTATAAAACCAAACTATATTTTCTGTACCGGTCTGTATTGGGACCAGAATCATTTAATATCATCATTAATGACAAAGATGAAGGAATTGAGTTCACCCTCAGCAAATTTGCAGGCACCACCAAGCTGAGTGGTACAGTTAACCCACCTGAAGGGTGAGATGCCATCCAGGGGGACCTGCACAAGCTCAAAAAGTGGGACAATGCAAATCTCATGAGATTTAACAAGATCAAGACCAAGGGCTGCACTTGGGTCAGGGCAACTCACAGAATCAACACAGGCTGGGAGATGAACAGATTGAGAACAGCCCTGCCAAGAAGGACTTGGGGGTGCTGGTGGATGAGAGGCTGGACATGACCCAGCCATGTGCACTTGCATCACAGAAAGCCAGAAGTGTCCTGGGCTGCATCCAAAGCAGCGTGGGCAGCAGGGCTGGGAAGGGGATTCTGTCCATCTGCTCTGCTCTGGTGAGACCCCACCTGGAACGCTGCATGCAGCTCTGGAATCCTTAATACAAGGAAGACATGCACCTCCTGGAGTGAGTCCAGAGGCCAAGTTGATTAGAGGAAAGGAGCTCCTCTCCTATGAGGAAAAGCTGAGAGAATTGTGCTTGTTTAACCTGGGAAAGAGAAGGCTTTGGGATGACCTAATGGTAACCTTCAGTACCTGAATGGATTCTACAAGAAAGACGGAGAGGGACTTTTTACAAGGATGTGTACTTGGATATGTATGTGTACATGACTGGAGGGAATGGCTTCAAACTGAAAAATGGCAGATTTAGATTAGATTTATGAAGAAATTCTTTACTGTGGGAGTGATGAGGCACTGGGACAGGTTGCCCAGAGAAGCTGTGGCAGTCCCATCCCTGGAAGTGTTCAAAACCAGGACAGATGGAGCTCTAAGCAAACTGGTCTATTGGAAATTGTCCCTGCACATGGCAGTGGGATTGGAACTAAATTGTCTTTAAGGCCCCTTCCACTACAAACTGTTCTATGTTTCTCTGATTCCATTATTCCATATTTGGTGCTTGGGAGTATGTGACAGCTAGATATTTTTAAACTGCTTTGTCATTCATGTAAATGTTTTAAGTTGAAAAATATCCTGAATTTTGTTCCCCTCTTGTTTCACCCCTCTTCAGAAAAGTTAATTTTACCTTCCATTATGCAGGAACAATTCTAACCCCAAAGAAGTTTATTTAAAATACAGTGTACATTTGCTACACGCTAGCTAACAGCTCTTTCATTTTCATAAAACAGCCCAAAGTGGAATGTGCTTTCAATCCAAATATGTTTACAATCATTTTTAGGGCTGTGTGATTTTGAAGCATAATTCCATTTTCTTCTTCTAGGCTGAAAGCAAGAAGCCTCAAATAAGTAAAAACTTTTTTGTTTGTCTAGTTTTGTATGACCATTTATAGAAGTAATGACAAGTAATCCTAACATAAGAGTTTAATTTTTATATCCTTTTCAGGATAAGGAAAAGACATTAATATCCTGTATTTAAACATTTAATAATTTAGAGAATACAAAGAACAAGTGAAGTTTTGCCTTACAAGATTGAACATCCATATTTTTTTAAAACTCCTTTTAAAATATGAAATTGTTTTGATTACAGATATTTTCAGGTTTTTTTCAACTATTGGTTTTATTTTATTTTTTCAGTATGTGAACACATCTTTATAATGGGCAAAACACAAATGCATAATATAAAATATACCTATTCTGGAAATTATATGGAACATACTTTATTATTCCAAAGTACTGTATGCAATTTAGAGAATTGTGGCCAAGATTTAGACACAGATCTTATTTTCTTTAGAAACAACAACAACAAAAAATGGAGGGTTTTTTTTTTCCATATGAGGAGTAAGAAGAATTTGAAATTATTTCTATACATTTCTCCTCATAACTTCAGCTTTCACAACTTCTGTTTGACTGGCGTATGACCTTCAGCATTCCAAAGTGTAAAACTTCTGCTTCATGCACATGATCCTAATTGGTTCTTATGAAATTTAATATAGGCATATCCTGAAGCATTTGATTTAACATTTCTGTGTGAGTTGCATCCACTGTTCAGTGAAATTAACTTATCTGCATTTAGAAGCTAGTAAGCACCACAAACTGGGAAAAGTCTCCTTGAAAACCTCTTGTGACTTGTCATCATGTATTTGGGTCACTAGTAATAAGTTCTTTATAAATTAATTAGAGGCTAAATTTCATGACCTGAAATATTTCAGAAAAATAAGTACTTGGAATAAAATAATTTGTTCTTGGATAAGAGCTAAGTAATATAGTGAAAAAATTACTATTCATAAAATATATTTTTTAATCCTTTGTTACCTAATCAATTAGTAACATAATACTAAATTGTAGTCACAATGGTGTCAGGGCACATAATTTTTTTAACATTTCTCTCTTCCTATTTCAGGGAATGCAAACATTCATCAAGAAAACCCCATAAGCATCCAAGGCTTTTTATCTTCACTATCTTTCATCTTTTAGTGTGAACACCACTTTTTTTTTTTCACATTATTGAAGCTTTTATTACATCTTGAAGGAAACAAACCGAGCAGTTCATAAGCTACAAGTTTTTTTGTGGAGTGTTGTGAAAACAGGAAAGAGTCAAATCTAGTTTTGTTGAGAATTAGAAAATTAAAAAATATTTCATTATTTTACTCTAGGACCTTACGTTCTTTCTCTTTATAGCAAATGTTTGAATTTGTGGAGTCCACATTTCCTAAATCATAAAGAGTATTCTTGTATATAAAATAAAATAATTTAAGAAGTCCCAGTAAGGTCAATGGAAATAAAGTTTACTCTCTGCACAACCATCAGTTTCTGAAACAAACAGAAACATCAATAGCTTTCTTCACCTAATCAATGCAGACAGATTGATTTTTCAGAAGGCAGACTATTATGTATGTCTGAGTACCATGACCTTTCAGATTTTACCAACAATATTTTTCATGTAAATTGATCTGCCTTATACCATGGGATTCAGGGATGCAGAACTGCCAAAAGCATTCACTTCCACTTAGTTAGCTGGAAATATTACTTCTCATGAAAAAGCACCTTCTTCAATCATGGTGTGTCGTGCGATGAGTTGTAAATGTCTCAGACAATTCAGAACTGCAGATACCTTTACACCTAGTAATCATAAAACCACAAGAGTGTGAATGTAGAGTAATTGATTTAAACTTATCAGTTCTAGGCCATTAGACTTGGTAAAAGGTATCTCCATTCAGCTATACAGGAGCCCATTACAGTCATTTCCATTTGAAGGTCAGCAATCACCAGTGTTGACCTTCAACATGACATAAAAGTTGTTAATTGATTAGTTTACCACAACAACGAACAACTACAAAACATTAATGAAACACCAAAACACACCAAAAAAATCCAACAAAAAAACAAACAACAACAACAAAACCCACAAAACCAAACCAAACAAGAAAACCCCACCCACAAATAAACCCACAAAACAAAAACCCCATTTATATAAAAAACCAAAAAAAAAAGCTCACATTTAATAAATCTGACCAGATGAAACAATATTTTGGTGATTAGGCTGGGTTGACACTATCCCTGTTCAACAGTTTATAGCCTCTTAGCCAAGTTATAATTCAGATACAGTCATCTGATACTAAGTGATGGATAACGGGGCTCTAAGGGCAGAGATTGGGCTGTCTGGGCTTAGAGCCAATTTAGAGACAGTACAGCTGAGTGCATGCCCCTGCTCCCCTTTTAGAAAGGTCCTTAAATAAAGGTTGGACAAAATGCTCTGCTGGAAACCAAAAGTAAGTTCTGCTCAGCTCCTGGTTTTTCTTCCCTCGGGGAACATGTGCCCCTCTGACTTATTGGGGTAGAGGTTAACATACTGGTTTTGATGCTGACACCAAAATTACAGTAGTGCAACACAAGAGGAATTCTGGATTCCAAATACTTACTGCCATTACATATCTATACAACACTGGCAAGAACAGCAGTCTTCACAGACTAATCACTTGCAAAATTACAAGGACCTCTTTCAAACTCCAAGACAGAAAAATGTTTTCTAAGATGACATTTGTAAGAGTTTTTACAACCTGATTAAGCAAGGTGTCCAACAGTGTATTAAATACAGTATACTATCTGGCACTGGAGAAATTGCATCTTAGAACATGGCTGCAATTCACTTGTATTACTCATTTGGTAATGTGAAAATAACTATCCTTGGTAAGATACATAGATGGAAGTAAGGATTTATTATGGTATCTAAAAGTTCCTGATAAATGACTTCATGATTATTATTTCCTCTTGTAGATAATAGGAAAAATACTGTTGAAGATTATTTGTTTTCCATTGCAATTATGTTATATGTCAATACAGCTTGGGGATGTCTTGAAATTGTTTTTTAACATATTCACTTTCCAATTATACTTAAACAAAAATACTAGAAATATTAGATGTTATTCCCTTACCAAAAAATAAAGGTATTTCTTTCACAATGTTTTTGTAATAAGAAGTGCAGTTTTAGACTAGAACAAAATAACGTCTTTAGCACCATCAAGTACAAATAAAATTCTGGTCAAAGCATATCTAAAAAAGAAAAAGAACAAAATCAGAGAAAAAAGTATTTTGCCTTTGGTTATCTCATATTATTTTTCTTCATTACAAATTTTCTGGAAGAGAGAGGCAGATAGGTCAATATTCCTAAACCGATAAAGGGAAAGCATATGGTAAGAGACAAGGTCAGAAAAGAGGTGTTTAGATCCATAGATAAGTATTTATGTTATCAGGGGACTACCGGTCTTCAATGTGCATGAATAAGTGTTGTTTTTTAGAAATTGAATCTTGAAAAATTAACTTAAACAATAACAAAATAAAAGCTGTTATTTCTGTTCTCTTCTTTGGCACAAGAGTAAATTTTTATTAAATTCTTAAGCCTCAAAATATTGTGTTCCTATGTTACTGTTTTGGTTTTTTTTAAAAAAAGGTCTAATAAACAAAAAAATACCAGACTATTTCTAATTCGATTTAGATTACACTTTCCATAGAGTCATAGAATCATAGAATGGTTTCGGTTGGAAGGGACCTTAAAAATCCTGTGATTCCAAGCCCCTGCCATTGACACAGACATCCTTCACTAGACCAGGTTGCCCAGAGCCTCATCCAATCTGGCCTTGAACACATCTGGGGATTGGCAACCACAACTTCTCTGGGCAACCTGTTCCAGTGCCTTGCCACCCTCATAATAAAGAATTGCTTACTAATATCTTATCCAAACCTACTCTCTTCCAGTTTGAAGCCATTCTGCTTTTTTCTGTCATTACACATCCTTATAGACAGTCTCTTTCCATCTTTCTCATAGGTTGACTTTAGATACTGGACGGCTGCAACAAGGCACCCCTGAGCCTACTCTTTTCCAACTCTGAACAAACTCAGTTCTCTCAGCCTTGCCTTGTAGAAGAGGAGCTCAATCCCTCTGATCACCTTGGTAGCCTGCCCCAGACTTGCTCCAACAGGTGCATGTCTTTCTTGTATTGAGGACCCCAGAGCTGGGTGCAGACCAGGTGGGGTCCCACCAGAGCAGAGCAGAGGGGCAGAATCCTCTGCCTTGGTGTGCTGGCCATGATGCTTTGGATGCAGCCCAGGACACTTCTGGCTTTCTGGGATGCAGCAGCACATGGCTGGGACATGTCCAGCCTCTCACCTCCATCCTTCTCACAGGGCTGTTCTCAATCTGCTCATCCCACAGCCTTTGTTGGTACTGAAGGTTGCTCTGACCCAGGTGCAGCCCCTTGTACTCAGTCTTTTTAAACCCCATGAGATTTATATTGTCCCACTTCTTGAGCTGGATATACTGGGATAAATAAGGGAGGGAGGAAGACAGGAAGGGAGGGATGAAAAGAAGGAAAAGGAAAGAAAGAAGGAATAAGAAACATTATGAAGGTTTATATAGAAATATATCTTTACACAAACATGGCTAAAAGGGTTAGAAAGGGAGAGGGCAGATCAGGGACAACTGAGCCACGATCTCTTCAATGAACATAATCACCCGAGGTAGCTGTTGTGAATATGCATAGGACAGCAAGGCAAAGAACAAGACAGTCCAAACATATACTGCTAACTCTTTAAAGAACTGAAATTTCCAAATGTCAAGACTGTTTAAATCCATGAGCATGCTCTTTTAAGAGAAACACTGTGGAGGAACAATTTCTTTTGTTCTTTTTCCAAGACTGTTAAAAGACATCCCAAATTGAAGACTGAATTAGCCTCTCCTTACTTTTTAAATTTTTCTTAAAAAGTAACTGGAATCACATCCTGAGTTAGAAGGTCCCCGCAAAGATAACTCCAATTCCTTTACCTGAAACAAGTGAATTTGAAAGTCTGCTACTTCAAAGAAGTTGAAATTTAATCAGAGGAAGTATTTTAAAATATTCAGGAACTGTAGTAAGTACCTTGCCAACTGAGACAAGCTTTCAGATATTTCACACAGGGCCAAAATTTCCATATAACTGAAAAGATTAATCACTGATTAATCAGATTTGACAGGCTGAATTCAAAGGAATGAAACTCGAACAGAGCATTGGCACACTTGGACGCATGTTTTCCCCTTTACCAAATGACAACTTAATCATGAGACAAAAGAATAAAAAGAAACATGTAAAATTCTTGACCTTCTACCAACAGTAATAACATTAAGAAAATATTTTAGGAATTAATAAAATGGGGGGGAAAAAGAGAATTAAAGATCAGAATTTTATCTTATTACAGATTTTGGGAACAATCTGAAAACATATTCAAGTCTGAGAATAGAGCAGAAGAAAGTTAAATCAATTTCTCACACATATATTCTGGAGTGGGGTCTACTGTGGTTATTTCATAAGGGAACTAGATTAAATATTATATCACATGAATAGTGTAACTATTTTTTTACGAGGGGAAAAAATAGATCTTAAAGTCTGGCAGTACTTTCATAAGATAACTAAGAGAGGCCAAATAGGATATGAGAAACAACTAGCAGAAATTATAAAAACTATTATTAATTTTTTTCTAACAAATTCAACAGCAAGAAACCTCATAGTCTATTGACAATTACATAAGCAATATAAAAAATTAAGGAAACAAGAAAACTACTTGAGTTTCTTCTGTCTTCACATGGGAGAAGCATGGAAATAAATAATTCATATTTTATATACATAGGGTTACATCAGAGGATCTATCTCAAACTGAACATTGTAATAAATCAAGGAGACAAAATGGGTAGTTGAAAAATCCTGGGACTAGATACCAGTCATTAAAGAATTCAAGAAGCCTAGAAAACAGCTGGCACAAGGACAATTTTTAAGGTGCTTGAAGAGGGTGTAAAAAGCCCAGAAAGAACTGATATTGACATTCTTAATTACAAATAAAATGAGGCATAGACAAATATCATTTACTGAAAAAGAATGAAAACAATTTTTATTCAAAAAAATCTTACGTCTTACTAACATATGCCAGTTTTCTGAATGAGTCAATAAATTGACTCTTCTAGATCAGAAGTCTAGGCAATCCTTCAAATGGCATTTAACAAAGGTCTTCTACAGTGATTCTTAGAAAAACTTAGCTGACATTAAAAAGAAAAGGCCCTTACATACAGGAATACCTAGTTACTAAATTAGGAAAAAATAAGTGAGAAGGAAAAGAGGAGAGGAATAATTGAGTAGTTTCCATGGTGTTGGAAGACCATATCAGTGATGGTGTGAAGAAAGAGGGAACTGAATTGATTTTCTGTTTCACTACCATGAAAGTGTAGATGTAAAGCAAACAGTGTAAATATTTTACTAATGTGCAGCTAAATTTATAATTTTTCAGGGCAGGGCATAGTGGATGTTAAAAATTTACATGTGTGCAAAAATCATTTTTAAAAATTACCAAAAAATTATTCAGTAAGAAGTATTGAGTTGAAAAACACTGATCTTGTTCTGGAAACTTCTAAGATATGAATTGCTAAGAAGCCATGACTGTTCTATGAGACAGTAATCCTGTGCTGCTCTTAGTAAGTACTCTACGCATTCCCATTTTTGGTCAATGTCAGAAATGGGATATAGGATTAGATGAACTTTTATTCTGATGGCATGCAAATACTATCATGCCACTCTGTAAAAATAAAACAGGTAACTGGCTTTTTTAAAGCAAGCTTTCCCAGCTGACTGGAAAAAACAGGGAGGGAGGGGTGCAATACAGTTGGGAAACTACAGAACAAGACTAAATATGTACCCTTAAGTGTAATAAAAATATTATTCTAATAAGAAAGAATACAATATTGAATAGCTAATTATACACATGCATAAAAAAAACTTATAGCTTTTCTGGTTTTTATCATCCCGATTAAATGTGTAATTAAAAATATTTATATGATCTCTGAAAAATGTATCATTACAATTTACAGGCCCATTCAATAAGTTAGAAAATAGGTGATAAAGTAACAAAATTAAATGAAAAATTTGAAGCATATTAATGCTCTCAATGTTAGACCACTATTCAGATGCAAATTAAAGAATAATTTTTAAATCTGTCCTTGAACTTTCAGTTTATCTTGTCAGGAATTCTGAATTAAATATCTTTGAAGCTGGAAAAAAATTGGTGAGAAAAGTACAGTGCTGAGTGTTGATCCATAACAGTTTGTAATCCAGTAATTTTTTCCCTTTCTTTTATTAACATCAGCATAATTTGCTAGAGGAAACATATCTGTAAAACTCTATTTTTTTAGTGTTAGCTCTACAATTTAGTCAATTCTCTAAGGAATTGAAATGAGCATTTCACCAGAAAGTAATTAGAAAACAAACATATAAAAACAATTGTACTCTATGTTGTAATTCTGACAAAATATATTGTGTTTTAGAAATCCATTAAGGGAGCAAATTGTGCAGCCTGTACTGTTTTATCATCACAACAACCAGTCCCAGTGGTTTTTGTCAAAACATATATTTCTCCACTGGATGAACAGCGCTAGATGAATATCAAAGGGTTTAACAATAGTGCCATAATTACATCTCCTCTCAAGTTTTGTTCTGATGAAGAGTAAAAATGTATAAAAAAAACTCGGTCCAAGAGATCTGTGACACAAAACCAGCAATGAAACACGTGGCAATGAATACAAGCCCTTAGTATTCAAAATCTTCTGCTATCATCCAGGCAAATTAGAAAACTCCTCCTCTGTAGAGGACAGACTGCTGTCTACACACTCTCTGGATGTGCCCACTGTTGACAAGGAAGCAGTTTTCAACTCCTTTTTCATTTGGCCCTACTCACACCCCTAATTCAGCACAGCAGAAGTTAGTAAACAGACCAGAGCAGCAAATGTTGAGCCCCACACACAAACACAGGAGTCGAGACTTTTCCTGCCCCTGTGGCCCTTAATCCACATGTGGCACTAGGCCATCCCAAAAACTGTCAATGCTCCAGACATGTCCACTCCCTCAGGGCTTAGAGCAAGGACTGTTAATACCTGAAGCAGAACTTCCCACATGGTTTCCTTTAGAAAGAATTAATGTGCACAAAATCACTCTGAATTAAAGCAATACCAATTCAAGCAGGGATGGATGATGAAAGAATTTGCCTTAAAGCCACGTTATGTCTTTTAACCAAAATGTAAAGGTATGTTTATGCAGTTGCAGCAGTTTTCATCTTATCTTGCTCCATTTATTCTTCTTGACTGCTTCTTAAATTTGATTTCTCAACTGCACTTGCAAAAACTGTTCTAATTAATAACTTGTGATTCATTTCTGTGGAGCTCACAGTAATAAAACTGTCTCTCATAAAAAGTGTGTTAACTGTAGTGGTCTAGCCTTTATTAAAAAATAAATCTGGAAGTGAGTACAGTTGTGTTAATAACATCTTCTTTAGAGATGTGCAGAGAAAGAGGATTTTTTATTTTGGAATTTTTATTAAATTGATTTTAATAGTGTTTAAAAAGGGAATATTTGAACTTTGTTTTCTTATTTAACTAAAAACATAGATTTAAGGAGCAGCAATTTAGTCTTATAGTCTTTACTAGTTTTGTTTTGGTTTTTTAGTTAAATTAAGGAAGAATGTCATTGACATTGTACCTATTCCCACACCAAAACTTTGTATCCACAAAAATTAGAGTTTACACAGTGATACTGTTAGGAAGACTTCATGGCCACAGCAAACAAATTATTTTCTGCATATAAGAAAAAAATCATTGAATATCTCATATAATTAGGAAGAAGAAATACCCTTTTCACTTCTATGGGATGAAAAGATCTAAGGGAAAGGAGACAGTGGATAATCTTCCTATATTTTAAAAATGCAAAGAAAACCAACCTCATCGAAGTTGCATCATAAAAAGTAACTTTGGCCTGTGAAATGTGAGGAAGACACCCACCTCTGACACTATGATGGGATGACCTTGGCTGAATTCCAGATGCTCATCCAGCTGCCCTCTCACAACTCTCCTCTACAGGACAGGAGTAGGAAGGAAGATAGAAGGTTTTACTGATTGAGATAAATCTACCTCACAAGAATAAATAGGCTTGACTAGGGGAAAATTAAATACATTACCAGTCAAAAATAGAGTAGGATAGTTAAAAACAAAGACAAAACCTAAAATAATCTTTCTTCCTTCTCACCCTTACTCTCAGGCTCAACATCACTTCTTTATCCATTTTCTCCACTACCTCTTCCCTCTCTGCACAGAAGGGGAATGTCAGGATATGGGCCAATCCACAAAATCCACAGCAGCCTCTCTCTGCTTCTCCTTCCTCCTCATACTGTTCCCCTGTATCAGAGTGAGGGGTGTCACTCCCACAGGATACAATTCTTCATGAACTGCTCAAGCACGGCTTCCTCCAGCAGGTCACAGTTCTTCAAGGATCAGTTGAGGATGGGAGCTTTCCATGCAGTAAATCCTTTAGGAACAGACTGTTCCAGAGTGGGTCCTCCAAGGTCTGAGATTCCTTTCAGGAGCCTGCTCCTGCATCTGCTCTCACAGCCTGTGCTTTCCTTCAGAGCAAGTCCACTTGCTCCAGCATAGTGTCATCCATGGGCAGCAAGATGGCCATTTACTCCACCATGGACTGCAGGGGCACAGCTGCCTCACCCTGGTCTGCACCATGGGCTGCAGAGGAATCTGTGCTCTGGCTCCCAGAACACCTCCTCCCTTTCCTGCTTCACTGACCTTGGTGTCTGCAGAGTTGTTTCACATCGGCTTAACTTTGGCCAGTAGGTTTCTTTTGGAGCCAATTGGAGCTGCTTGTATCTGGAATGGGGAAGCTCCACTTACAAAGCCCATGGATGTACAGATATTTTTGCTAACAACATGATAACTTTATCATATTACAGAGAGAATTCTAACTTAAAATAAAAATTAGTTTATGTATCCATAAGCTCCACAGTTCAATATTCAGGTCCACTACAAAATATATTCTATTAATTTAACATTTCATAGCCAGCTATGTACCATAATCATCAGAGATAGTACAAAAGAATAGTTACTATTCCTCAAAATTAATTTATAAGTTTGTTTCAATGTCATGTTCACAGATGAAAGAGAAAATATTTCTCCATAAACATCATGTTTTGGTTTATGCCATCAACAAGGTGTTTTTTTCTTCATGTTATCCCTTCCTAGATGAACCAGTTAGATCCATTTAATAATTGTTACCATGATATCAGTCAAATAACACATCTATTAATTTAAATGTTATTTTCCATTTCAAGAAGTATGATCAATAAAACTGCACAGTAACAATGTCTGATCCCAATTGTTTCATCAATTCTACTCAACTTGTACAACAGAAGTTAACCTTTTAAAAACTGCATGTGGGAAACATTTTAAACCAACATGCAGCCAGCTAAGCATAATATTAAGGACTCACATTTTTTGAAACACATAATTAATATTAAATTTTATGTTCAGAACTTCAATCTACATGCTTTACTACTATGAGTGGTAAGAGATGCCCTCTGGAGGTATGTATACATATTAAAGAGCAAAATAAAATTGTTTAGACAAGGATGTAAGGATTTATTTCTGTGTATTAATGCCGTGTTTTTAATACTACTAAAACTATCACTAAACAAAAACTGCTGCCATTGTTTGCTTTTACCCTCTACAAGTATGAATCAGCCACATATCAATTAATATCATTGAATATTGTTTTGAACAACTACAATGGATGCTAAAAAAAAAAATCACACAAATACAAGTTTTGGAAAAATGTAGGATACTAGGCAACTGTACTTTGCTTTGGGATTCACTCTATAAAAAATTACCTATATGCCATGCGTCCACTTGCTAAATAAGCTATAATCATATAATCAAGATACACAAAGACTTTTAAAATAGCTGTAGCTTCAATTTTTGCTGACTTAGACATCTAACCATCACCCAATTTAAAGGGGTCATTCTTTTTTACTCCTCAAACCCTGCTTATGATGCTATTTTATTTGAACTTGAAGCTATCATCCCAGAAATAAAACGGTCTTGAACCACAAGTCAAAGCAATTGTTTTCAGGTTATTTATAGTATTAGAGAAAATCAGAAACAGTCTCAGAATTTAGCAAGGTTGAACAGTGACATTAGGATGTGTCTACAAAGGAGTAGACAGTTTACATCTAAATTGAGTTAGGCTGGAATCCTTGAAAAAGAATTTCCTTTCTTAGCACCTGCTTTGCATTTAATGGCAGCAGCAAGGTTGAAAAAATATGCCATCTAACTCTAAAAACCACTGCCTTCTCCACTTATGGCTGACCAGGTCTCCAATGCCATTAATGACTTGGAGATGAACTCATTTAAAGAGTAATTTTCCTCATAAGACTGTTTCCATACTTTTTGCAGCTGTGAAGTATTCATTTTCGCATTAAGCATTTGCCACAGCATTTTAGTCCTCTTGATCTTTAATTTTACGCATGTTATAAGTGGGTTTTTGGTGGTACCACTTGCCCTCTGCAACCAGAGGCCAGGAGCCCTGGACTCAGTGAGAAGAATGCTTAGGATACTATGACAGACTCTGGCAAGGAGATCTGGCTGGAAACACTGCCAAAGTGTCATGGTTGCCCATAAGTTACATATGTCACAGTCACAATCATATGTCATTGTCAAGATGGACACAATACATTTTGAAGAACTAAACTTTGTTCAAGCAGCTTCTCTCAGCCTTCTGATTTCTTTTACAGGCAGCAGTACTCAACCCTTTTCCTTAGGCAGCACTACACAGCCTTCAGAGGACTAAACTTTACCTAAGCAGTATCACATGGCCTTCTGAGTTGTTCTTCTTTCTGCATGACCGGCTAACTCTTCTCTGTTTCCACACACGGCCACCTAGCCCTGTTGGTTCCTTGTCCAACATCTCACCTTTTTGGCTTCTCTCCCAACCACCTATCCCACTCTCTCAGCACAACCAACAGACTACAAGACTCCAGCACATCTTCACAATTCAGCAGGCACACCTCAACTGACTTAGGATTAGCCAACCTTCTTTTTTGTAGGACTTGTTCTTATTGGTTTCAGCTGGGGCCTATCAAGGCCCAGACTGCCTCCAGTCCTCTGTAATTAGTACTGCTGCCCACACTGAATACTACAAGACAGCTCAGCCTTGGGAATGATGCACCACAGGGCATGATTCCCAGCCTAAAATGGAGAAAACCAGCACATGCTCAATTCACAGCTCTGGAGGAAAAATGTTCCCACCAAGGTCTTGCTGTCTCCCTCTGAGGTGGGGCGGGCAGAGGCAATATCCTTGCCTGTATGTGGGATGAAGAAGTTCTGTCATTAAGCTGAAAGAAGGGGCCAAGAAGAACCTTGTGAGATTAAGAAATGACAAAGTCCTACATGTGGGAAGGAAGAATCCCTTGAAATGACATGGTGATGTTTTTTTCCAAAGCAGCTGTTGCTTAGAGACTGGCTAGACAATCAGTCTGCTGGTGGTGTTGATCTTTTCTTCATCACTTTCTTTTTTTTTTTCCCTTCTTTTCCCTTCTCCCCCTTCCCAGTTATTAATCTGCCTTTATCTCAATCCACAGGTTTTTTTTCTCAATTTTGCTCCTCCAATTCTGTCCCTCGACTTGCTGTTGGGGAGTGAATGCAGCTGGGTGGAAGCTCAACTGCCAGCTGGGGTCAAGCCATCACAAACCCAGTGCCCAGAGTAGGTCATGCAGTCCTGGATGTTTTTGAGACCTCACTGGAAAAAAACCTTGAATAACTCAGACTGACTTCAGAGCTGATCTTGCTTTGAGCAGGAGGTAGGACTGAAGATCTCGCGAGGTCCATTCCAGTCTGACTCGCCCTGTGATTCCATGTTTTGCAGTTATTGTAAATCAAATATAAGGGTGTTTTACTAATGGAGACATCAGATACTAACAGGGAGTGTTTATCACAGATATCTAATAGTCTATGCAACTAAATGTTTTTTAAAAGAAAATCAAACAAATGAACAAGCCAGCAGAGACATTAAGCAAAAGAGATTTGAAATATAGTAATATGCCTAAGCAGATGAGCTTCTTTCTGGCCATATCTCCAACCTCAAGTTACTTGCTTTACAAATAAATCAAGAAAATACTGATGTGATAAGCTATGACATGATGTGTATATGCTATCATAAAATAACTAATAGTAAAATTAAACCCTGTTGTTTGTTATGTAAGATATGATAAAAAGGTAGCCTTAAATACATGAGCTTCCATTTGCTATTACTCAGTTTTGATGGAAACAGAAAAATCTTATGATTACATTTAACAGCAGACATCAAGTATAAAACCTCTCTCTCAGTCTTTCTCAGACTGAGAAATTATCAAAGAAATTATCAGAGAAATTATCTAGTTACTAAACCCTAAATCTAGTTACTTAGAATATCATTATTTAACAGCAAATGCACGTAAATTAGATTATTTGTTATTTAGGCTAATAAAAAAAAAGTTACTGTTTCTCACTACCCAACTCACAGCGTCGGATATTACATTTAGTGATTGGTTGGTGGGTTTGGGGGCCTTTTTGCTTTCAATTGTTTGAACTTTCAGAGGCTCAATGAAAGTGGGAGCCTTCTGGATTGCTATTTAGTTATCAGCATAGAAAACCAGAAAATAAAAGCTGAGAGTCTCTAAATAAATTATCAAGTAATTTTTAGCAGGACAATATATAAACTGATCTTTGGAAGAACAAAAAAAATAGGAATAGGCATTTCCTTCAGTTCTCCCTCTCCTAAGAAGAGATTCGATGTTCAACAAGACAGGCAAATGATTTATCTCACAGTTTGTTTTTTTTTGCTTTGATCTTCTTCAGGACTCAGTAGCTCGCAAAGCTTACTTAATCTCTTCTGTTCCTCTCAGTCTTCACTTTTGCTTCCTAGTCTTGTTATACTTGTCATTTCTCTCTGCTCCTTTTAAAAATGAACAGATTTTATTTTCTGTTTCTGTACCCTACAGAAATTCTAAGCTACTGAGGTTCAATTGCTCAGGGCTAGGATGCAGTAAGAGCTGCTTTGCCTTGTATAATCTTTGTTTTAGGGACACTTTTTGACATTTTGAAATAGTAATTTTGGGTGTGAATGCTTCCCAAATAATCCAACTAAGTCATATGACTAAACTAAGTAAAAACCAGCTTATTTTTAACCAAAAGCCTACTTTGTGCATTTTAATGATCACAACTCAATTAAGTGTTGCTTTATTTTTTTCGTCTCCAGAGGTTCCTGAAATTCTTTTACCTGCATTTTTAGTTTTCTGGTCTCTTCTTCCAAACTTTGTTTTTCTGCTTCTAGTTCCTCTCTCTTCCCCCATTCAGAAGCATTCTTGCACTGGATTCTTTGCAGCTGGGAAGGTTGAGGGTATGAAGAAGAATTACCAAAAAAGATTAAAAAAAAAAAAAAGATGAATAATCTGATTAAAACTCCCTGGTTTCCAGTGGGGGAGGCAAATGGCTTCACCCCAAAGTAAAGGAGGGCACCTTAGAAATCAGCCCAAGGTGTAAGTTTCCCATGTGCCATAAAGTTAAATATTTAAATTTGAAAAGAAAATAATCAAGACAGTCAATTTTTCATCAAATGTACCTTCAAAAAAGTAAAGCATAGTTAATTTTTTTCTATACAGTAACTGGAAAGAAAATCCTATTCTTTTCCTACTATTTATGGGAAAATAGTATTTAAAAAATAATAAAATGTTTTAAATAACACCGAGGCTGATTTTGACTTGACAAAGTTCATTTTTTATTTTCCAAAAGACAAATAAATCAGCATGTATTTATTCTGTTTACAGTTTAGAATGATTGCAATAAATGTTCATTAAACTTAAGAAGTTCTGAAGTATATCTTCAGTACTACATATGGTTATCCTCATAATCAGAGGAAAGGCCTTTAAGTTTTTGTGCTGATCCTTTTCCTGTGGTCACAATTAATAGTCATAAGGGAAATATTATCTTCTATGGCAAAAGCTGTAACCTTATTTTAGGATAACTTTATGAATTTGTTCATCAAAACCACATATAGGGTGAATTAAGTGTATCAGCAAAAAGACACATTACTAAGTCATATCGAGTAATTATCAAAGAACTGTTTTATTCTTCAGAGACAACTACATAGAGGTTTTTGTCAAGGCTGCAGTAAATACTTCTCAGACTTCAAATGAAAAAATGGTAAAGTGAATTTATGTTTATAACACAAACCAGGTACTTATCAGGTACTTATTATTCATCAGAAGATTATTATTGACAAGTACTTACTGTTAACAAGTTATTTTTAGGGTTCTTAACAGGAGATTAAAAGAGACTAACATAGATTAAATACTGTGAAAATAAAAGATTTCAGATCTTCTAATTAAGGTTAAAAAAAAGAAGAGAATTGGTAATGTATTTTTAAAAAGGTCAAAATTTTATGAACTTTTACAATTTTCAGTTCTGTGAGAACTAACATCGGTGGTTTGATAAAAATGGAGACTGAAAACATTGTGACACACTTCTTCATTGAAGAAAAATTATATCTTGCCAATAAGGCTTTAGGAAGAGCCACAGAGGTGTACTTTTACAGTTCTATTGGTTACTTTTTGTCTAAAATCAATTTCTGGCAAATAATGGAAAGGTACTGAATGTAGAGCAAAGAGAATGAGCTGTGACAGCATACAAGAAATGTAATTCTGATCTTGTGATTAGTAACAATGTCATTATCCAGCTAAACCAAATTGCAAATTTGTCTGTTCCTACCTTATTTCTGAGTAAATAAAAACAATTAGAAAGCAAAAAAAGTTAAAGAAGGTCATTGGGATTTTCAGAGGACAGTAAAAGTGATTGTTCCACTCTGCTCTGTATTGTTGTGGCCTCACCTCAAGCACTGTCTGCATTTTTGGGCACAGGTCATGAAACTATTAAAGCAGGTCCAGAGTGATAGATTACAAGCCACTAACTCCAATGCACAAGTAAATGTTTGATGCTCATGTGTTCCTAATAAGGTCTTTAAAATCTATCCACTGAATTTCTGTACAATAGTTGGAAATTAAGGAATCACATATCCCTATTTAGCAGCAAATATTATTTCTTCCCCACCAAAAATATGCAAGTTGTTTGAATACTGTCTGCTGGACTAAAATCACAAGTCCCATATTTTTTCCTAAATAAATATGCAGGCATATTTATTACAACAAGTATCCATGAATGTTCCAGAACATGAGAAACCCTGTCTTCTTACAAAGCACCTGCCAAAATACACAGCTGAAATTCTAAGCCTGAAAGTTCACCTTTTCACAGTGTTGACACTAATCAATACAAATTCATTTCTGTCAGACATCAAATAGAGAGAAATCACAAAACCATCCAAGGCTGAATTTCAGTCAAGAAATTAAGAAGATGACTATCACAAAAAGATCTGATGTCAGATATAAATTTATTTACCTCTGTCTGTAAAATTTAAATTCATTACATCCAAGACGTAATTATGATAAATCTACATATTTAACAGTCCTGATTTCAGCTGGGATAGGAGTTCCTTTTCCTCCTAGTAGCTGGTACAGTGCTATGTTCTGAATTTAGTATGAGAATAATGTTGGTAACAAAGGGAAGTCTTCATTGTTACTGAGCAGTGCCTACACTAAGTCAAGGTGTTTTCAGCTTCTCATACTGGCCTGTGAGCAAGGAGGCTCAGGCTGCCCAAGAAGCTGGGAGTGGACAGCTAATCCAAAGCAGCCACAGGGATATTCCATTCTATACAATGCTCTTATGTGGAACTCCAGATTCTGATTTATAAAATAAAGTAAAAGCTCAAGAAAAAATTCGCAACATGTCAAAAAACCTTGAGATCTCTAATTTTCCCTTAAAATGTGAATATTTTTGCTCCATAAAATACCTGTGCAGACTTGTATTGAATTTTACTTTTTAATAGGAAGACCAGAATAATGGTGGAAGCATAGAATGAGGTCCAGGAAGTGTCAATGAACTGGATAATTGCAAAGGTGATTGGTGGAAATGAAGTACAGTGTACTGACCTTTTGAAACTGGATAATTACATCTTAGACTAACCTACACCATTTTATGACTAACATGAAAGGCAGAACCCTGAAAAAAAACAGACACAGAAAAAGGAACTCCACCTTGAACAGTTCATTAGCAGGAAAATCTTAGTGCTCTTGTTCAGTTTAAGGCAATATAACAGTGGTTGAGGTTCCAAAAGTTTTACTGAAATAAGATTTTTCTCCTTCCTCTTAGTCAAGAAAAGATAGAGTTCGATGAAGGGCAACAATTAAGGTGTAGTTAATGCAAAAAGAAAGATGACGAAGATGAAATATAGCAGTCAACATGATTTCAGACAGAAAAAGAAGTTCCACACATCTTTCAGCTTTTTTTTTTTTTTTTTTTTTTTGAAAAGGCANTTTTTTTTTTTTTTTAGTGCAAAGACTTGTTAGCTTCCTGTAAAACTTGGAAAAAGTAAGAAAGTGTATTTAGAGAATTATGATCTTCAGCTTTTTAGAAGAAGTATTTAAAATAGAGTTGGACAGAACACAGGCATTATGGTAAAAAAACAATGTAGTTTTGATCTGATCTCACTTGACAATTATGTCAGAAATAACAACCTGCCAATCCAATCAGAAATTCTCCCTGTAAAATTTTTCTTCTACAAAACTGGCATTATCTTCACCAAAAGCATATTCTGTGAAAGATTATCTACATATCTCAAATAAAAGCTGATTTGACTGAGAATAGAAGAGTTTTATTTATTTATTTATTAACTTTCCAACTTGAGTCTTATGCAATCACAGCAAATCATTAGCTTCTAATGCTATCTGTCTTTATACGCAGAATCTACAGGCAAGCTGAATGACGCCTACAGACTTCTGACGCAGAGACACAAGAATTCCTGTTTAAACCTGTGACCTCAGATAGCTTCACGCAAGTACAAATGTAAAACATCTGCTTTGGTTTGTGCAGATCAAAAATGAAAATTTAAAATCAATATGCTTTTTTTTGTCCTTGAAATGACTGTGCAGGGCTTTTTTCATGTTCCAAAGCAAGATAAATGAATGTTATTTTCAGGATTCTCGATATTCTCACTAAATTGTGCATGGAGGCAATTTCATTTGTCTATGCTACAAATTATTCTACAGAATTTAAACAAGAGGTATATTAAACTAAAAATTTAATAAGCCACAGGTTGATTATGAATTAAGCACCATGACACCCTCCTAATATAGAAAACCTATTGAAATAGTCAAGACTCTACATAAAGTCACAATTGAATTTGATTTTTACAGATTTCTTCTCCACAGTTTCTCAGAAAACTCGGCACAAGAAGCAAATTTTCCTTTTCTGGAACTCAGACAGGAATACTGTGTCTCAAAAATGTCATATCAAACAGTATTTTCAAAGCCAGAGCCAAGAACTCAACAATTGTGCAGTTTTACCAACCAGCTTTTAAATTATTGCACATTGATAAGAACGGCAAGGACAGAGAATCTGCCCTCTCATAGTGGTAGTTTATGAGATGTCATCAACTTCCAAAGTACGGAATGTGCTTTGGCTGCTAGAAGGAATGGCAAACATGCACCTTCCTTAAAGATGGCACGTAGGTAGATTGGATCAAATGAATTGAAACCGAGCTCTGCCCAAAGACCAAGCAAACATCAAGCAAAAGCATCACCTTCCTTCATTGAATTCATTGTGAAACATCATTACAATCTGTAATGTTGTTGTACTGGCTCTGAAGATATTTTATCAGTGGTCTAAAAGTAATGGTATCAAATGCTTAAAGACAGCCTCTCAGCACAGCTGGGAGAAAAAAATTTCTGTGTTGTAGGATCAGGAAAAAGCTCATACAGCCAGAAGCATCTTGAGAGAGAAAAAAATAGTTACATTGATGAATCTGGTTCTCTTAAATCACTTCCAGTTTTAGTTCCGCTGTATCTACAGAACTTGGAAGATGACAATGGCTCCACTCCACTGCTCACCTCCCTGTGAGAGAGGTGTAAGGGAAAGGTGGATTTCACATAGCAAGCCAATCATCTGCAACTGGAAAGAAAACAATTCCAAGAATCTTTGTTATTTGCAAAGCAACCCCTGTTTTGTTGGGGTATAGGGGAGGGAGTCTGTTTTTTGGGGTTTTTCTTGGGTTTTTTTGTTTTGTTTCGTTTTGTTTTGTTTTTAGATTTCTAATGCTGGAAGTCTATAAGAACATGAGGAAAACTGCCAAAGCTCCTAAGGTCTTAAGGAAAATTCATCAACTTTCCTGCCTCCCAGATCAGGACTGCTGCACGCAAGTGTGATGTTTGCTGGCAAGCAAAATGATTACATAGCATGTGTGACACTGGGCAGTTTTGCAATCAGTATTTCCAGTATGTCTGACATTTTCTAGAATTCTTTTCTTTTTTCACCTCAAAGGTGCAATAAAAGACAACCAGAATCCATAGCACTCCTTCCACAGGAAAGGGAAGACAAATGTTGGCTACCTTTTTATTTGACAAATGCTTCAATACAGTAAAAAAATTTACTCTGTTTTTTTTCCTTATTATATGCAAGTCTGCCAAGAACACCATTTAGTCCATCAGCAGCTCTACTGAAAGCTTGATAAATGTTATTGTGCCTGACAATATCTTGAGACACCAAGCCCTGCAAGAAATTGAACTTTTTAATGATACTTATATTCATAACAATGCCTAGCACCAGCATATTTAGTAATCAAATATTTCTTCCTCCTATTTCTACTCAAATGCTTAAGTCTGCTGCAAGCTGATATCATTGCACTATGCTGACATTAAATGGAAAGTTGCTGATTTACCAGTACGTTTTTTTTCCCCTTGTCTGCACACAGAGCAAACTTTTTTGTGAGTATCACTAATTTAACAGAAGTGATTTATGCAGGAATATAAGTTGTCCATAGATATAGAAAAGCTTTAAGCATGAAACTTTACAACGATCAGAAACAAATTATGCAGAGAGACATAAATTGAGTTGAAAAATAGGAACATAGGTAGAGAAAATTACCTTTGATCTTACAGATCTTTCTTTCCATCTGAATCTGGTGCTGCTTTTATCAGTTTCTTGTGAGTTAAATTTCATATGGACTATGTATTACATTAAAATTAACATCTCCTGTCCGAGAGAATCTACTATTCATTCAAGGAAAACACATTTTTCTATCAATGTCTACCACAGAAAATTATCCATAATGTCTATCCATAATTCTGCTTTCACCAATTATTTGTAAATAATTGAATACTTCTGAGGAAACTACCTTTACCTATCCAAACATTTGAGATCAGTAAAGAGAATACCAACACATCATGCACTCATTTCTGCTTTAAAATTATAAAGGGTTTTTGTGTTTGATCTCATTTTAAACAAGAGATGTTTACATTTTTCGTGTGGAAAAACTAAACATAATGACTAAACAAATACTGGAAGTTTCTTGCAGTGTCACAGAATGAGGTAGGAAAGACCTAGAGGGCCATGTGGGCCAAGATCCCTGCTCAAGCAGGGTATCTTAACCTTCATTGTAATCCCAATTCATAATAAGACTGAGACTAGAGGAATGTCCAAACTATCAGTGTCTACCAAGCTGCACAGTGCTGCTTATTTAGTGAACATTGTAATGCGTCAAAAACAATTTTGAAAATTATATCGGAAAAAAGTTAAAACTAGAAAGGACTGCTATAATGAAGATATAAAAACACATGCTATAAATAAAGTATCTGATAGCCATAAGGTGTAAGGACAATTTTGTCAATGGACATTCTTGTGGGCTAGCCAGAAAAGCATGAATGTTTGCATGAATATTTAAAAAAAAAAAAGAGTGTGATTATTTTTGCTGATACATTTTGTGCTGTTCTGCTGTTCTCAGTGTTCTACTGATATATAAGCCAAATGTTAAACCATTGGCTGTCTTGGAACCTAAGGGACTTTCACGTATGGTTTAAAACAAACAAATACAAAAATGCTGTTTTCATTTTTATAGCCAGGCAATATATTAAACATATCCCATGCCCTGATCAGCCAAACCACTAATGCACATGGAAGATGAACCATGTACTTTATCATCTTCCAGAACCAAATTCAACAATCTGTAGTTCAAAATGCATACCTATGTTACCAGTACAAACAAATACTTGCTATTTTTGTTATGAGTAAAGTGTGCTTCAGCTGAGAAAAATACAGGAAAAATAATATTCCACCATTTTTCACTGGAAAATGTACACTAGATAATTATGAGAAGAAATGCATCTTCTATGTGCAAATTTAATAACTGAAAACAGTAAAAATAATAAACCTAAACATCAGCATCTTCACCTACTTTTCAAATTAAAACAGAGTATTAGCCTCATCTCAGTGTTTATTTTTGATGCAGCTTTTTCTCCTATTTGCTAATATAAATATAGCAATCTTTTACCACCATTTTTGGTTGGGGAACTCTCACATTATCCAAAAGGTAGCAGGCCATATATTTGCATACCTCAAAATAAAATATTTGGGTAAGAACCATTCCTCAATTTTGTCTATTATATTGATATTGACTGATTTTCTGAGTAGCCTAGATAAAATCCCTGTGAGTACATTCTCCAGGCTGAAGTTCAAAAGTGCTCTGGTTTAAGTCTCTTCCTGACTTTCCAAATATCCTCCCAGAGATCACTGAGGGACTCTTGAGCACCCTCTGACATGCTTGGTGGGTATCTGCTGCTGCCACATAAGGAGCCATTGAAGTAACTGCCCCTTCACCACCAGAATCTTGTTTGACGCCTCTTAGAAAGAAAAAATGCTCCTGCAGGAAAAATGAAACCTAGATTTCTAAATTAGGAAAAAGGTATGAAATGAGTAATCTGCTCCTCCTATGCCTTGAAAAATTTGCCATAATATCTAGTGCTTTTCTTTTTTCTACAGCTGGTTTAAGATTATTTCTGTTACAAATATCTATCAAGATACTGGGAATTTTCCAGAATTTCCCTGAAATTCTCCTCTTTTCCCCCATTAGATGAATGTAGTAAGTGAGAGCTATTTCCACAACGGGAAAAAAAAAATAATTACGATTAAATTACAAATAATAAATTGTCCGTCAAATCATTCTTCCTTTAAAACCTTTACTGTTGTTTAGAAACAAATACTCATATTTTCTTATTTTATATATACCCACAGCATAGATAATTTCATGCAGACCTTATACCTATATTATAATATATGAAACAGTAGAAGGACTTTATTTTTCCATCTCTGTCTGGGACTAAGACCCTCACATTGGGCTTACACCACAAAAGCCTCACAGTACAGACCACTTGGCTACCCTAACCTTTCCTGAACCACCCCAATTCTAGTCTCACTCCAACAGGACCTCTAAGCATTCTCTTTTGCTCAATGCTAAGACAAACTTTTGTCTCTGTCTGGGGCAAAGAATCTCACTTCCAGAATTTCTGTCAGCATCAGTCATGACTTCTCCTGCTCTGTATTTCTTATTTTAGCTGCTGCTCAGCTATATTCCCCTCCTACTTCTTATGGCTTGCTGTATTTCAAAAGTAACTCTCATGGAAATAAATGTACCAACATCTACATCAAATGAAGCTTACTCAGCTGCACCAAAAAGATGTTTCACCAGCTTACTTCAGTAATTTGACTTTACAAATTTACTAAATATCACATTTTGCTATGGTCTTTCGGACTATCTAATATCAGTTTTCTATTCGTGTTCCTTTCCAGTCTACTTCACACTAACCACTTCCAAGAGTTTTCCCAGTTTCTGGAAATTTGCCATTAGTCAAACACTTTTCACTCTTTCCTGTACAAATCTGGAGAGTGGTTCTCAGAGTAATTCCTGATTGCAGAAACAAAAGTTGAAGCTTTGGTTCCAACACAATTCAAGTACTATTTACTCATAACTTTAATATTAGGCATCCTTTAAGTAGCCTTTGACTTGAAGTCTATTTTTTTTAATAATGACAAAACCAGATAGATTCAAGTGGTTTCTGTACTTCCCATAATTAGAAACAGAGACTGAATCTAAAGTCATCTGAATGCACTGGGCATCTTTTTGCAGGATACTTTTTACTGCAGGCTCTTCAAATTATCTGGTTGTTGTTGTTGTGTTTAGCAATATATTAGGGCTTAGATAATCGTGTCCTTACGTAAAAATGACATGTACTAGATGCTGTTTGCTATATTTCTAAATGAAAGTGATATTTGAGATGGGAGTAACATGACTAAATTATCAATTATCAATTATTAATTTTCCTTTTTTGACTAGAGATGAACATAGTATTTAGAGTTCTAACCAAGATTAATCTAAATGAACATTATACAGTGGTTTAGGTGAATTTAAAATGCTCTCTAATCTCATTGAAGGAAATAATTCATATTTCAGCTAATCCCTTGGAGAATAATGCCTGAAATTTATAAGGGACACAAGCTAAACAAAACTCTCAAAGCTTGACAAGATATCACTCATACAGAGAGTGAGAATTGCAATATACTAACAAATGACTATTTCCTTTCGCTAGCATGCATGGAGAGGTCAAATTTTGAATCCAGGGAATGAACAAGCAAAAATTCCCATAACAACTAATAATCAACGGATCTAATAACTGTAGCTCAAGTCAATTAAAAAAAATAAAAGTAAAAGAAAAAAAATCACACTTTAATATTTATGTTGCACTAACAAACAAGATAAAACTTGAGCTCTTCAAATTTACAACAAAGGGTTCAAATTGTTTCCTTTACAAACAGTAGCATGCTTTTCTTGTAGTTGATTGGATTATGAAGAACATAGCAGGGGTGACTGTTGTAATAGAATAAACAGAGTTAAAAATCCTAAGAAAATGGCAAAGATTGTTTTAGGCATAGGATTATAGAAAATATTTTTCCTAATGTAATTTGAAATCTCAAAGGTCAGATGACTTTGGGCATTCCTACACAAAAAAATATGAAACAAAGCAGCAACTTTCACCCCTTAATTTTCCTCACTGACATCTTAGCTTTATGAGAGGGGGAGGAGCAGGGGAGAACTTGTCACTGTGTGCTGAAAAATTCAATTCCAGTCATTCTGGTTTATATTTCAAAAGAAGGTAGAATAGGCCCCTGCTGAGAATTTTTTCTTTTTTTAATGACACCTGAAATTTCTTATTAAACTCTGCTAATTTCCTTTTCATCCAAGTGTTACTGCAAGACTGAAGTTTCCCTGTTTAAGCGATTTAGATTTTCATTCTTAATGTTCAGAGCAATAACAATATATGTACCATTTATAGATGATTTTTATATTTGGTATTTTGACAAATAAACAGCCTACAATTTTAATTTTAGTCCAGACTATAAAAGCTTGCCTCCTGTAACTTCAAATAGTTATCTGCTGCTGTGTGTTTAGGTAGTTATTATTAGTAATTAATTTAGGAACTAGAATATGCCATAAGCCATTCTAATAAGTACTGTAAAAGGAAGATGATAACCCTTCCTCAAAAAATACAGGGATTTGTCATAAAAAAAGATGAATGCAGACATGTAGGAAATCATCTGGAAAAAAGGAGTAAATGGTGCAATGGGTAATTTATTTGTTTGGGTTTTTTTTTAAGTTTTATTTGCTGTGCAGAAGTTCAATAACTCTTTTGCTTACAACCAATCTTTTAGCCAACTTTCCATTCTCAATATATATTCTTGAATTGAGAAAAACGGATAGCTAAATAAAGAACTGTAAGGAAACAAAAAAATCAATAATGGCCAGCATGATTAGGAAACATTCAAAGCAAATTAAAACTGTCCTCAGTCTCAAGAATTTCCTAAACTGTATGAGTATTGCATGTTGCAGATCAGAACAGTGTTCAGCCCAACTTTAATTTTTAATATGAATTTATTAAATTAATAACATTAAAGATGTAATAGGAATGCTAATTGATAGATCAAAAAAGAAAATCCTAACTAAACTTAATTTACAGTACATTTTTAAATGTAAATGCTAATGAATCATAACAAAAATACATCAAAATGACAGCAACAGTCAAAGCCTCTACATTTAACTTAAGGACTACACAAGTTCACTTATATTACAGACAAGGACTGTTGACTTTTCAGATTAATGATCAAGGGATGCTGGGAATATGATGTTTTCTGTAACTGTATGTCTCTACAAATAAATACATGTCAGATTACTAGAATACTAAATAGTGTGAAACCACATTAGAATTTGTAATCATTACTTTTACTTTCCTGTAGGAAAAGCATCCATATCAACATATTTAATTAAAATTTAGAAGTCTGATTTGATATAATGTGAATATTCAGGAAAAATCAAAATGCATCAAGGTTCCTTGATGAGTACCAGATAATTACACCAATGTTACTTAAAGTGCAGATAAATTGCACTACAACACACCAGATTCCAAAAGTTGCCATGTTCTGATGCAATGAGCTTTATCTTTAAGCACTAACAATGATAAAAGGGACAGATTAAAGCAATATTCAAGCTTGTTTTCTCTTCTGAACTGTAAGTTCAACAGGATTCAAGAAATAGAGGAGATGACTTTGTTCAAAGAAATTTAAAATTGTTGTGCTGCTTAGAGCATAGGACATTTCTCCATACAGCTCTCCTTTCAGAGTAAGAACCTTAAATATACAGTTTTGTTGCTTGATCTAGATAAGCAGTTACATAAAATAATTTCTGCAGAGCAGTGGTCTGGTGGCGAGTACCTGTAGCAATGGTTCTACTGCTTACAGTTTACATGGCATGTCTTCTGTTTTATCTGAGCCATACTCACAATAGAACACCGTAGTGGTATTCTGAAGTTACAAGTGTCCCTGAATTCTGTTACAATCCCTAATCACTTGTTACTACACAGTTTAGGAATTGATCCAAAGTTCATTAACATCAGCAGACTTCTCATTGACTTAAAGGTATCACTCATGCTGTTTCTTGACGAAATATGCAGTACTTCACCAACGTACGCATAGAAAGTTTTATTTCAAAAACAATGGGAGAAAATTATTTGAGGCTGTTTTCCCAACCAAGTCTCCTCCCAAATTAGACTTAATTTTTAGGTGACATATTGCTATTCTTATTCAGGTAAGAAAAAAAGAACCGAATCACTAAGAGAAAAATGCTTGTATATTTAACTCAATACCTTTAATGTCAACAATTTTCAACATTCTACCTGTCGTTACATTTAATTTTTCAGTGATTTGTTACTTTTTTCAAGTAATTTCAGCCCAAGCTGCTTTTGTGTGGATGAATAACAAGCAAGCACACTAGCAGAAATATTTACTTTAACAACTGAATGCTAAAATATAATGCCAAAAGATAAATTCAAGATAGTTAAACATATATTAAAAATTAGATATTAAAAAGCCTTTCAGATTTTTTTTTAACTATACACTGCAAAGAATTAATTTCTGTTATAGAGAGCAATATGTTCAACTGACCACACTAATACATTATTAAGAAGCCACTTTGTCATAATTTTGGGCCTTTCAATCTGAACTATGAAAAATTCTTTTTGTTAAAGATGCAGTCATAGAATCACAGAATGGCCTGAATAGGAAGGAACCTTGAAGGTCATCTGGATCCAAGCCCCTTGCTCTGGGAAGGAGCACCTTGTGTAATCCCTAGGACCAAGATCACTTCACGTACACAAACACACAAACACATACATATGCATGTATCTATAAGTGTATGCACTTGCACATTCCTCCCTCATTTTCTTCATTTCATCACCAAGTTATACTGTCTGCCAGGCTAAACAAAGGCTAAACAAACGTCCTCAAATGGTGTCATTCTGGCATGGTGTTCCTTTCACAGAAAATCTGTGTGCAGAAATATGTTTCAGTATGCACACACATGTTTCTTCTACTGAACATACTTTCTCACAGAAATAACTTTTCATCTGTCAGTTGTCCTTAAATAAAAAAAAAAAAAAAAAATAATTCTGGTCTTGCTTGGTATTTTCAATGCAAAACCTGTAATGAAGACAGAGAAAATACTGGCAAGTATGACTCAATAGAGTTTGAATATCTTGTCAGAAGCCAGTGTGGGCAAAAAAGTCAATGAAACTGTAGTTTTATCCTGCACTTTCCAAATTAGATTTGTGGGAAAATAAACATCAAATGGAACCTTAATTTTATGCAGCATGACAAATTATGCTGGACACTAAGAACGTTAAGTATGTAATTTCCAGAGATAAAAGTAAATATGAATGGGGATCTGATTTATGAATTCAGTGGAAAGAATAGTTAACTCTTGGCAAGAATTGCTGCTGAAGCAACAATACAAAATTATTTCCGTACTCTCAAAAAAAAAAAAATTTATTATCACTTACACAGGAAAAAAGTGTGTATATTGAAAGTAATTTTTAAAGTAATTTTATCAAACCACAAGTCAGATGTGAAGCACCATTTTCACCCCATTTCACTCAGTCTGAAAATTGCACCAGCCTCCCAAACAAATGAAGCATTGCAACCAGTAAGGAATGCCTCAAAATTCTAGACCTAGTCTAAAAATAATGAGATTTTATGACAGGAAAATTAGCTACACCAAGATTCCATTCTATAAAGTCATTTGCATTCTCAAATGATTCAGATGTTGTTTACAGAAAATTGCCTAATGACATTTTAAATTTCAGCCTTGGGGCTTCTGATATCAAACTTTATAAAAACTCCTTTAGCACACTAAAATAGACTACTGGTTATTCTCTGGTGTATAAAAGCAATATAAAAATATTTTTATACATAAATTTGTTCCTATGATAGCCATGCAAAGTACTCAACATTTCTGGGCATCCTAGATAAGAAATTAAACAGAAATTCACAGTGGCCAGTATAGCCATTCAGGCTACTGGTTTATGTCTGATAATTATTATGCCTTCTGCAGGATTCAGAGGACAATCAGAAGGCTTTTGAGTCAGGTAAAGAGCATGGGACAGAATGGATGATCTTATTAAATGTATCTAAATTTTCTGTAAGATTATAAGAGTATCACTTTTTCCATTTCATATAAATACTAAGTGAACGAAAAAGCAATTTCAGGTAAACAGCTGTGTAGCATCTTCATACTATAAGGTAATTTCTGAATAATGATTTCTAGAGAAGGTAGAAATCCTGCAGAGCCTTTAATAAGATCTACCTTTTTTACAACTTGAGCCTCCAAATAGGCCTTCATTTTAAAGAGCATTTACACGTTTACAGTGATAGTAGAAGACTTGATTTATCCGGAATCTTCCCTCACATCAATGGAGCTTCCTTCACTTGAGAACAACAGGTAGGGAACCATTCACAATCTCTTAAAGAAAGTAATGTTCCTAAGTAACAATACATAGAATGATGTAAAATAGTGTAAAATATCTATATACAGAGAGAGAGAACAAAAAGCATTTGTTTTAAAAGATGTTCAAAGATGGGGTTTTTTCGGCTCTATTGCAAAATCAATAGCTGGCGACTTTCAATAGTAAAAAAAAAAAAAGAACAGAAATGTCTCTGTCAAATATACAAAATGCTCATTTACATTTAGCCTGTTTTCCTTTTTTACCTAGGTATACTTTTTTATCACTGATGTTCTAAAAAATGTAAGGATCAATTAGTGTAATTTTTGCCTCATATCCCACAAACTGGGATAGGAATTTCCTCTATTAACTACCAAAGCAATAGATAATGTAGAATAAGAGTATTCATTCTGTACTTCAGCCAACTGAAAATTCTTTTAAACAACCAGAAGTCACTGCCTATAGTGGCATTTGTAAGTCGACAGTGCACACCAGTGGAATATAGTAGTACATGCATTTTCCCACTATTTTCAAGATAATGTAAAATTGTTTTGTAAACATTGCATCTTATTTAACTCCTAAATGACCAGAAAAGCACATCCTTCAGGACTTATAAAGATGGATATAAAATTTTATAGGAAGATTTGCAATGAGTATAAACAAGAATGTTTTATTGTACCTAAGATAAAAGGATCATTCTAAAACCTAAAACTTAACAGGCTTGCTCACGCCAATCCTGTGATGACAGGCATCACAGCAATACACCAAGGGTTTGCTTTGTTTTCCAGAGTCCAAAGACCTAACTAACCAAACCCAGACATGCTTTTTCTGTTTCTCAAACTGATGGTTAATTGATCTGTAAACTAAACTGTATCTGAAAGAAATTGGATACCACATTTCTGGGGACATTCTGCAAGTAAAGTTATGGAGATGACAAAATTTTCATGTTCTTCAGAGAACTTAAAGATTCCTACTCTTTCCAACAAAGTTTACCTTAAACCCAGGTATATCTAATGTCAATACCCTTTATTTACTCAATAGTCTTGCAAACAATTTTTGCCTTTCTGTGGGTGCTCATGCAAATACAACAATGTGTAATTTTATACTGAGTAATTGCTTTCCTGTTTTTAAAATAACCAAGTATTTTACATCTCTTAATGATGTTTACAGAATACTTAGAACAAAAAAGGAAATTATCAGTTACAACATCAAATGCAACTTTCTGTTGTATCTGCTAAAATGGTCTAATTTATGACTCCAAACAGGACAAGATCAATACTAGTTTCACACACAGCTGCTTATCATGCTCATGGTTACTCTGATCCTACTTTACTACTTTTTTTAATTAACTCAGTACTTTGAAAGCTTATTTACACTTCCTAATCTCGGCCGAATTGATATTTTTTTAAAAACAATGATCAGCAATATCACCAAAGCTTTCCATACTTAGTTTATTCCAAGGTGAGTAAATACTTGTCTTTTTATGAAAGTACTTAAAGAAAGTGATTAGTTAATGGGAGCACTAATAATCAGGTCTTGGCGGCTGTGACATTCCTAACATTCTCCAAAATCTATCCAACTTCCAAAAGGCTAGGAGAGCTATCCATTCCTAAAAATTATTTCATTTGCAGTGGCACTGTCACTTGCAAACCAAGCACTTCTTTCTCACATTTAGAGTGAGACTGTTAGGCAATACAACACAGGAAATAGCAGAATAATTTAGCCAATGACATAAAAAAATCTAGTTGTAATCGTTGATCTGCTGTTAATCTAGGAATTCCTTTGTGATTTATTATTGAAAATGTATATTAGAATCAGATTCCATGCTTAGCCTAGTATATGTCTGCACTTTCCTTTATTTCACTTTCAAATTTTTCACTGTTAAAAATCTTGTCTGTTGTGCCAGCATCCACTCCTCAACAGTAATATATATTGAGTAATATTCCCATCCATGCTGTCAATACACAGGGTTTGGTTTATTTCAGTAGAGGGAGAGTCTCCACTTACCCTCCACTGATAGAAACCCCCTCCACTGATAGAAATAATTTTATTCACATTAGTCAGATTCATCCAGATCAGTGTTTTTCTGAATTTAAAAATGCGATTTATGTCATAAATGTCAGAAGATCAACAGAATGCTCAAAATATCACCTTCTGTTAGCAATCGAGCATGTTCCCAAGAAAAAAAAACAGCAACACATATATGTAGGCATGCACATGAATAAATACTGTTACCTATCTATCTCCAATGAATTCTCAGAAAATTTTTACTTCCTGTTGTTCCATTCCTGATGACAGTGCCATAAAAAATTACAAATAAATATTACATCTCTTAAGCAAAATTATTAACTAAAGCTACACTTCCTCTGTTTTGCACAAGTATAACAACCTAAAATCCTACTTAATGAGCAAGCAGAAAATAAAGAATTAAAATCTGAAGGAACTCAAATATGAAAGATAGATATTAGTTTGTTGCTGTGTTGCATATGCCTCACCTATTAACTACAACTTGAGATTTAACAGACGGTGTTTAATTCTTTCTAGAACATGAAAGAAAACTAATTAAATTCCATTTTTCCAAATCTGAGATGTTAAATTCATACGACATTTTTAATTCAGTTAATTTATATAGACACACATTTTGAGTTTTGTAGGATCAAAGAAGTCCTCTATCAATTGTCCTGAAAGCTAAAACCTGTAAACTGCAACACAAATATTTCTTATACTTCCAGTCATGAATGCAGATTGAAATGAACATGTATTTCCTAACACCAATCTGACACAACCAGGCAATGTTCTTAAATTACTCCTTCAAGGCTGATCTTTGTAAAAGTACATTGCTTTCTGGCATCAGAACTCCACCATGAGTGCCCTGCTGAGATAAATCAGTCTCCTGACACATCTACCTGTTCTCTGGAGTATTAGGACAAACCCTTGTAAAGGACAAACCTTTGTTGTACTCCAAAGCCTGGCAGCTTTGGTTGACTTCTTTGTTCACCTATCAGAGTTGCCTCCCATGGGAACCTTCCCAGCAGTTCCCTGACTAAGCCAAAGTCCTTCTGTCCTTAGGTTCAGGGTCTGTACTCTGCTGCTTGCCCTTCTTCTTTAAGGATGACTATCACCGCTATTTCAAAGTTACCACAGATGAGGAAATTATTCATCATCACATCCCAAGCTAGTTTCCTTCATATTAGTCAACAGCAAATCCAGCTATTCACCACTTGTTGGCCCTTTGAAGACCTTCAGCAAGAATTTATTCCTGAAACCTCACTGCAATCTCTTTGATTGCAGCAGCTATTCTACCTTTCTAGCAGCTGTAGCCACCCATGAGAACTGCAGTTTTCAACTCCAAGATCTGAGTTCTTTAAACACTTTTTTGTTTCCTCATTAGGTGGTTTCCTCATTAGGTGGTCTGTAACAAACTCCTACCACAATGATAGCTTTACTGGCCTCTGCTCTGAGCCTAGAGTCACAAGTTTGATTACTTCTCATCTTTCTAGAGACCTCAAAAGACCTGAGCTTCTTATAGATCTAAGGGCAACTTCCATCCCTTCAACCCTTCCTTGCCAGTGTTCCTGGAAGTCCTTCACAGTACTCCAGTTGCATGGACTTGGCACAGTATTTGAATTGTTCCAACAATATTGTAGTTCCGTAACCATACACAGATCTAATTCTCCCTGCTTGTTTCCTAGAATGTGTACATTTCATTATCAACACTTGAGACGGGTGTCCCTTCACATTGTTTCATCATTCCTGAAGCCTTTCTTGCTCCTACCAACCTCTGCCCTGAGCTTTCCAGCCAACCAGCACTTCTTCATTTCACTGTGGTCTGTAATCTCTCACTGACTCCGTTCAAAGCTCTCCTCATTATGTTGCCCAGCTGGTAGTCTCAAGGAGACAAGACCTGGGTCCTCATGACCTCAACCCCAGAGCTATGTGATCATTCCCAATATGCCTCTAGCTGGTGCCCACAGGGATAAGCAGTAGCGGAGCAGTTTAAGGACTGGACAGACCTTGGCAATCTCTCTGCAATGTCTAGATCTTAACCCACAGCAATCCACATAACTCTCAAAATAGCAAGTGGAGAACACAAGGGTTTCTATGCCCACAGGAGCAAGCCTCCTACTACCACCACTCACTGCTTCCTCTTGGTGTTAATGCAGAGTTTATGTTAAAGTTGGCTCTGATGCCTCACAAGTCATGGCTTTCTTCTCTCACTTCACTACCAGGTGTTTGAACCTTTTGAATTAGTAATCTGGAAAAAGAGCCATCCTCCAGTTGCTGTAGAACATACCTTTTCAGCTTCCTACTGTGGGACTCTATTCCCTGTGAAACTCATCGCCTCTGGCTGCCCCTCCCATGCGGTTCAGACTTTCTCATCTCTGGATCCCTGTGAAGGTCCTGTTAATCTCCTCTTTGCCTTCTCTGATCCTGCCCAGCCTTACTGCCTTCTCCACACTGATGAGGACAACACATTTTTTCCAGCCAGTTTCTACCCCTCTACTGTTCTATTGCTCCAGCCTCACAGGAAGGGTGGCAGGGCTTTCCTGAACATCCCCTTACCCCTGAAGACAAGCCCTGTGGAACCCGGATCACACATTGCTGTACACTGGGACCACCAGCTTCACCACACATGGGGATGGGGCACCCAAACCTGCCTGCTCTGGCTGGTCCCTTCCCTGAAGCCTCTTGAGCCATCCCAGTGCCACTCCCACAACTCCTGAGCTCCACTGCTGCCATAGCAGCATCCACACACCCTCATCAGATATCTCCCACCTGGCTACCCAGGATAATAATTGATAAATGGTGGATTTATCACATTCATAATCCCTGGACATAATTTTACTCTTAGTTACAACACAGGAAATCGGAAGTCTAAATTTTCTTTCTTAATCCATGTGATAAGCATATACTGCTAACATACCTGTTTCAGGCCTTCCAGCTTGGTTTGTCTCAGTTCTTCATATTTCCATTTCCAAAGAAATAATTCGTTTTCCATCTTTTCCATTTCTTTCTCCAGAAATACATTCATCCTAAAAAAGTATTTTAAAATTTAGCATTATACAATTTTGAAGCTGACAGAAGAAAAATTATTTTGAATTTCCTTCTCACAGCTTGAGTTATATTCTGCTGCCTTTCTCAATGGTATATCTTGGCTTTTCTAAAAACCTATATTATCATTGCATAATTATTCCAAAAGATTCAACAAAAATAATAGTAAAGAGGAAAGAGAAATCCAGTAGTACAGAAATAAAACTTTAACGAAATAAAATTTTGCGATAAACTGAAGAAAATTTGACTTCAGTTAGGGGTTCAGGCCGCCTAATTTATCATAAGTTTCTTAACAATTAGTGAAGATCCTCAAAGGAAAGGTATTATATGACTTGTATTTAGTATAAAGACAAGATTAATCACATGCATATTGGGGGAAATATACACTATAAAGACCAGAAACCAAAGATGCTTGATAGTAAATGTTAAAAATCATTATTAAAATATGTATATTTCATGTTTCAAAAAATAATTGCTCTGGGAAGAAAATGCTAGAAGAATTTTAGGAAAATGTATTGTTTAGTACAGAAGTGCTATGCCTGTGCAATGAGAAAAATATGAAATAGTTGAAAAGAAAATTCCAATACTGGCAATTTCAAAAACTGTTATGTGCCACAGTATTTATTTTCTATTCTAATGGAGGCCAATGGAATTCTTCAACCTTTTTGACAAAGATGTTATTGCTGGGCTTACTAGAACTAAATTTTGAGACTTTTTGATTTAAATATTCACCTATTAAAGCAAAGTGTATTGATGGAATTTGTCTAGGTTATTTCTGTGCAGCAGAAATCAGGCTTGCACAGAGATAGCAAGAGTTGTCAGTGACTGGATTGACTCAGGTCCTGGAAGAAATCTCAGGTACATTAATGAAGCAATCCACTATAGCGAAATATCTTGTTCTCTCTTTTTATATACCTAAATGTAATGCTCTTGAATCAGGGATCTCCTTTTTCTGCCTAGATTTAGCATATAGCACAGTTTATCTTAGCAAACACCTAGAACTCCAATAACATCACAGTAATAAAATAAACACCGTTATTCACAAAGCAAAGTAAAGCAAGAGGTATTTCATGCATCTCAACTCAACAGTTTTTCTTTCAAAGTAATGAGATATTTCATTGGAATGATATCATGGCTTCATTGAGGAACTAAGAGAATTATTAGTGGGACATTTAATACCATAGAAAGTGAAAGCATGAAAGATGACATTCTAATACTTTGAATAATAGCCTACTGACTGTGCTGAATGCAGTGAGGGTCCTCAGAAATGGTCTAATCTGAAAAGTAAAAGAGGAATGTTCAGTATGTTTTGCTTATTTAGAAGACACATGCTTTGTTCTGTTACAGTACTTCTTAAGTGAGATCAGCTCCCTCTAATACCACTAATTGAAAGAAATGATTCTGATTACATAAAGTTTACTATTTAAATAAAGAAAACAAAGAGTGGAAGAAAGAATATAGCAGACATCAGCAGCAGCTTACTGCTAGGTAAAAGAATCACATTCTGAGCATTGTTCATGGATCTTGTAACGAGACATTTTTACTAATTATCTAAATCACAGAATTACACAGGATGGTTGAGGTTGAGATGAACTCTGAGGAGGTCATCTGGTGCAAACCCCATGCTCAAGCAGAGTTGCCTAGAACTGATCACTCAAGACCATATCCAGATGGCTTTTGAATGTCTCCAAGGCTGCAGACTCAGTAACCTTTCTGGGAAATTGGTACCAGTGTTTAGTGATCTTTGCATAAATAAAAGGATTTCTTGTTATTCAGGCAGAGCCTTTTGTATCCACTATGTTACCCAGGCAATCTTAAGCAGTTCTTCTTTGATATTATCAACTAGCAGTGGGCTAGCTTGTGGGCTTTTGCTTTTAGAGGAAATAGACACTTTTAAGTTCAAAACAGAACAAATTACGATCTTAAACCGAGAAGACTTAAATGAGAACAATGATCCAAGAGATGACAAAAGACAGCTATTTTAAGCATATTGTTATGCAAAGTGCTGAGCCACTCATAAAGTTTGTAATTTCCATTCATGTTAATGGAACCTCAAATGTGTAATTGATATGAGCCATTAGTACCTAGTAGAGGAGGTTGGTGTGTAATTTTACATTGCAAACCTAAGCCTGATATTTTTTGAATGTCGAAACAAAAATTTTCATCTCTTTACTTTTATTAGGTTTTTTTGGACCTTCTTTTTTTTTTGTCCTTTGCAAAGTTTGATCTGAGTACATAAGGCTAGGACAACATTACTGACAATAGCTCTATCCGGAAAGCAATAAGCAGAAGTCCTCTCAGGGTGAAGAAGCAAAACATCTTATGGAGAGATTAGTTAGGAAACCAAGAAGGTGACTAGTTAGATAACTATTAGGTAACTTAGTTAGGGACAAGCTCAAACACTGGATTTGCATAAGCTAACTTGACTCTTGAAAAAATGCAGTCAGAGTTCAGGGTGCTGCCTGTAAACCAGGAAACTGCTGAGAAGTCCTCTGCTGTATGAGTAAGATCATACTGACTTCTGAAGTAACCTTTGGCCTTGGGGTTCAAGCTGTCTATGATCTGTTTGCTTTTGATGCAAAACAGCTGTGTGTCTTTGGCTTGAGTTCACTGAGAAAATTGCTAAGTTGTGAGAAAGAAGCTGTGAGAAAATACTTAAGCTAGAGCCACACAAGATAAGGGGAGTAAAAATGCAAACAGGGTGAGATTGTTGAGATAGTCCTTACTGGCAACTCCAGAATACAAGAGTAAAAATACTGACATGAGCAAGAATAAAACCTAAGAGAGAAAACGGGCAATCTGAAGTTGAAAATTCAGCAAGATCAGCCAATTCTACTAAGCGGTGGAGACCAATCCTTTCTGAGCTAGCAGGTGACAGCCTGCCCAACAAAGATTCATCAGCTATCTCAAGAGACTGGTGACTACCATAATACTTATCCTAGTAACATTATTCCTAGCTATTTACTGTCTCCATTGCCAAATACAGTTGCTTCATACTTAGAAGTTGCATATATTCTGCTAGCATTACTTCTCTGCATGCAAGAAATGATGCCCTCCTGGAGAGGGAGTTGTTACACCATTCCCTGCTGGTGAGTGGAAATCACTCCTCTGTGAGCATTTTTGCTGCCTGAGGTTGGCAGTGCCACACGTTGCATGTTGTAGATGTGCCCAAATTCTTACCATGGGCCAATAAATTTATTGCCTTAGACCACAGTCGGTATACATCTAGACATAAATGGAAAAATCTGTCTCTCTGAAGTACAGCTAAAAATTGGTTAGAGAGGCATGTGAACAAACAAACAAACCAAAACCTATTAAAGTTTTGCCTGAGAAGTGACTAAAAGTGAGTTGAAAAATTATCCATTTTCTAAACCAAAATTATTATATGTGTATGTATACTGTGATTGCTGATGAAGTTACTGGCCCCTAAATATTTCCACCCCAGGAAAATGGGTATGTGAGACATCAGTCTCTTAACTTACACATGTATTTGCTTCCACAGACAAACTAAAGACTTTTTAAGGAGAGAGAGCATGGCCATCTTCTGCTGCATGATTCAACTAGAGAATTATTGTTTGCTTTTGACAACTATCTAATTCATATATAAAAACCACATTAAATATTAGTTGGGATCTGAAAGGATTTTTTACCTCAGACTTGTACTATCTACATGGCAATTATGAAATAAACTGACAGGAGGGATATTCTTCAACACTGTTTACCATTACAGACTCTCTGAACTGATAGTGTTGAATATATTTGCAATAGACAAGGAATTTTCTTCCTTTTAATTTTCTAATTAACTTCAATTGATTTTGAAATTACCGTCACCTGTAATTACCTGAAATTACCATTAGCCTGAATGTCTGTTACTACATCATCATACATCACATGCTGCATGTTTCCTTGAAAAGCCTTTCTGGTGAGATTCAATCTTTCTTCATATTGACCACTTGTACAACATAAAACTTCTTTTAGGCTGCCAAAATATACATTTAGTATTTACGTGGGCAAATTTGAAATGTTACATAAGTGTACATTAAATGTGTTACTCCCTCTTTGCTACCGGCTTTTAACGCAGACTTTGGTACAAGTGAAGAGGTTAAGATTAACAGCATTTTGCAGCTGATTAATATATTTTGAATTCAAAATCAGCCTTTGTCATCCTGCAGTTGGACTCTTTCAAAGTCTGCTGGTAGAGTATATGAAAATTCATTTTTTTGCACAAAGCACTCCAATAACTGGGTATAACACACATTAGATATCACTGCATTGATACCAAATAGCTAATAAGTACATATTTGTATGGAACACCTCTTATATAAATGACAGATAAGTCAAAGCAAACAATAAGCACACTATGCTGAATTGTTCCTCTAAATTGTTATTAAAGCCTTGCAAATAGCAATGAATAAAGCTTAGAACATATGATCTATAAATGTGAACATCACCATACATATTTTAGAAACTGTCTTCAACCCCTCAATGAGAATTCCTCAAGTAGGATATACTTTGCACTTACTCTCTTTCCTTCTGTACGATTTTCCTCATCTCAGCCAAATGCAAATTTAAGACTGATACATGTATTAAATCATTCTCTGTTTTCTTAGCTGTAGTGCCCAAACTTATTTCAGGTTCCTCCAAATAGATGCTGGAAAGTCCATTGGGGAAGAAATCGGGAGGCTCTGTGGTGATTTTTTTATTGTCATTGCTTTGGCCTTTGTTTACATCCTGAGAAAACAAAAATATGAAATCTGAGAAAAACATAAATGAAGGAAAAAGTCTAACATAGTTCCAGCAGGGCCTACCAAGGCTCTTTTAGACATTTAAGAAACAGAGGAGATAAAAGGAAAATAGGTATCATCTTAGACAGTTGGACTGTATATGGATAGAAGGTGCAAAGATGCCAGTATATTTTAATAATTTTAAATAATTAAAAAAAACACTTTAATAATTTTAAAAATAATTTTGTGATATCTCACAGCTTCTGTTATGACAAGCTTCATATCCAAAATATTTCTAATGTGTTTTTGTTAAGGAAATATATTCTGTTTTTCTTTTGGCTACAACCCTGGTGAAGAGAGAATACTGGAACTAATAAAAGCAGCAATGCAATTTATCCATACAAATAATGCACTGAGAAACTCTATATTATGAACTCTTAAACTTTTTATGTGAAGTGTGTTGAAGAAGGCTTATACAAGTTTTTCACAAGGAACAAAATATATAGATATCTATTTTGAAGATAAATGTTTTGCATACAAAATATAAGAAAAACTAACATCAAAATAGGAAAAAAATTAAAAATAAAATACACATTATTTAGGAAGACTGAATGTCTGTTATAAAAAAGTTTCCCTTAGAAATATCTGAGGAATTTTGTTTAAAAGCTAATCTCATTTTAGCAGTTAACTGACAATCTTCTTTAACATCATGCTGTTCTTCTGAGTTTTTAGAAGAATGATCAAAATTTACATCAGAAAATACTACAAACCACGAACATATAAGAATGATTCCCATTCACATATAAAGTTTCAGTTTTCAAGTAAAAAATATTTTATACTAAGGAGAAATAGTTAAAGTATATTTTGTGATATTTCCTTCCAATGGCACTGCCTGAAAATATGAAAGGCGTGCATTTTTTTGGCAAAATTTATTCTTGCTACTAACATTACTTTTTTTTTTTCTTTCCAGATTTCACAGGAATATAATATCATTAATATGCATTAGAGAGTAAAATTTCTGAACAGAATACTTTCAGATCTGAGATCTTGGCAATTTCCCTTGAATTGAAGTAAAAATTTTCCTACTCTCAACAACACAGGGAAACATGTTTTCCTGCAATGTGCAAAAAAATTAACTATATCTACAACGACTGCCATCTATCAGTAAACAAATAAAGTTTTTACATGCTGTTGTCTATGAAGACTATAGAGTACATTCCAAGGCACAGAATTAGAGGTAGTTAAACATGAACAAATACTTCAATTCTTGATGAATATAACTGGATTTTTTTTTGTGTAGAGCTAGGAGCTTAATTGCTCTCCTTATCAAACAAAAAGTCTTGCAAATTTGCAAAAGAATTGCCTTACTTCTTCCCACGCTTTTGAAGTTCAGAGAGAATTAAATGATTTTATTTTAGAAGCCAATAACCTAATTTGCTTTTTTGGAGGCGAGAAAGAAGGTAAGTATACAAAAACATGGTTAATTCAGATAAGAGAGGTGACCTGTTACCACAAAACATGAGAGAGAAACAATACACTATCGTAAATTATGGGATATAACAGTCTGCCTTTGTTCCTTAAATATCTAGTCATAGTGCAGGGGTATGAATTGCTTTCTGTATTTTTCTGTATTAGAAATATTTAGATTGAAGGTTCGGGGGCCAAAGGATTTTGCTAGTGAATGGATCAGAAGCATTTTGGTCAAAATTCTTGAAAAATCGCATTTCTACATATACATCCATAATCTGTCACTTCCTCATGAACTACAAAAAATAGTTCCCATTCTTTACCTTCTTTGTGTCTTCTGCCCCAGAAATTTTCATGATTTTGTTTAGGTCTTTCGAAGGTTCTGGTTCCAGAAACATTAACAGGCTTTGGTCTTTTCTAATATAGGATATTTCTGAGCAACGGCATTCTGTTTTCCAAGCAGTTCCATTTTCTAGGTTTTCCTTCTCACTTGCTAAATCCTGATTTACTGTTTTAAGCACACTTAGCTCTTTTAGGACACTGTCTAATTTAATTCTCAATTGTCTTGCCTCCTCTCGTGCTTTATTTCTTTCTCCTCTAACTTTGCTCCACTTCTCCCTCCAATTAGCGGTGCAATCGGACCACCAGCGCATGGTCTTCTCCATTTGGGCAGCTCTGGCTTTGACTTCCTCCAGTTCCTGAATTTTTAGTGCATCAAAAATTTCCTGGTCACTGCTGTAATTTGTATGCACACGTGCATATTGAGGTGAATTTTGATAGAAACTTTGAGACAGAAGATTTGAATGATACAGATGGTCACCTGGTTGCCAACATCTATCCAATTTTTCAGGTTGTGTTGGTTGGGTCCCAAAAACCTCTATATCTTCCATTTGTTTCTGTATGGAGTCTAAATTCATGTTTTGATTCATCATGTAATTTCACTCCTAAAAAAGACAAAACAGACAATAACTTAGTTTTTAATTAATTATTTCATATGAATAACCTTCAACAGTTGGAGTTTTTACTGCTGTAATAGTGAGTTAATGATGCTGCTAGCATTTTAAAAATGTGCTTTATCAACAAGAAATAGCTATTCAAATATCTTTTATTTAATACTTTTTGAGTACAGCATAACAGACATACCTATTTCTTGGCTAGGATTTGCTTGCAAAGGATGTGTCATTAAATAATCATAGTGTTCTCAAAAATGTTTGAGTCTAAAGAAAACAGACAAAAGCTTTCTTCCTTCAAGACAAGATTGAATTGAATCAATACATATTTTAAATATACAGTAAGAGGAAGTTATTTGTTTAGAACTACAATCACAAATCACTTGCCATCTTTCCCAAATGGTGGAATTTCATACCAGGCAAAACTTGTCTTATAATTTGCATACCTAAGAAAAAAAAAAGAAATTATCAACACCCCTGTGACCTTTGGATTTCCTTTTTATCAAGACAAAAAATGAAGCATTTTTTATAGGAGGCTTTATTTTGCTGCCTGCATTCCAGATTATTTCCACGCAGTATATTTTAATATTATTCTTGAAAGTGTAGCACTATTCTGTACAGCATACCTCATAGTGGTATGACTCAGCTAGTAAATCTTGCTGCATTCTTTTTCATTATTTATCATTTGATTTCTTATTACTTATTTGGCCCAGAAGAAAAACAGTTTCTCAGAAATTGCTTCCCTACCCCAGTGCTGAGAAAATGCTGATGTGGATAGTCTGTAGAGACTAGCCACTTATCTCCTTTGGTTTTTTCCCTCTTGATTATGTTAAAAACAAACCAGAGCAATCAAACAAACAAAATTCAGACAAATAAACAAACTTAAAATCTTGCTACTTCAATAGAAGACTAAGTTTGAAGTAAAAAAGAAACTGCTTTTATATTGGGATATCCATTTGTAAAAAAACATGTTTATGTGTTACAGCAATTAGTGCTAACACCTGCATTTGAAATGCAGAAGGCCAATGCTGCTAACAAAACACTGAAGAGTCGATAGTTTTGGCAGTATGATTCAGTTATGTCTCATTTCAGCTGAATAGAAGTTTTTGCAAGTTTTGTTCCAGTTTTCCAGCTGTTTTCAGCTTTTCCATGATTTTCAGGACATTTATTTGCCATTTGTTAGAAGCTTATGGAAAACTGTTGTAGTGGAGCATGGATATGAGAGGAGGAAAAGGACAATGAAGGACTTCCAGTTCCCTTCATTATCACTCTCTAGTGTAGTACCATCAAGCCCCACAACAACATTACACAGATGTAGCAGAGCTGTGGCCAAAGTTTCATCAAAGTTGAGTCTTTGTTGTTTCTTGACCTACTTCCAGTAATTTAATTTGAATAAGCCTTATCCAAAATATAAAAATATTGCCACCCACAAATTTGTATGAGGTCCAGTAGAGCCAAAGTAACTAAATATTAAACTCTTGCAGTCAGCAGTTAATTTAATTTCTGGGTTGTGGTAATTCCTTTGTTTCCTAAAGCTTTAATTAAAAAAATCAACCAAACAAAACCACAGTAAATTTTAGCTCCATAATAATATACATAAAATGAATTACATAATGTAATAAATACATAATGAAATTGTTGAAACTTTTTGATTTTTAAAAAGTACACTAACATTTTCTTACATTTTTTGTGTCTGCCCCAAACTAGTAGATATCTACAGAAATATTTATTACATTTTTCATAATCAGTAGGTTTTTTTCAGTGGACTTTGCTAGCTTCTTTGCATATTCATTAAAAGAAGGGAGAACTTGGGGAATGCACAGTTTACAAATCTTAACAGATGGAGAAATAAGAATAGTAGTATTTTTCCTTGACTAAAAATTTGAAAGACTTGAGAGTTAGTCGTAAATTAGAATAACCTGTTGCTGATGTTTCATTACAGGTTTCAGGTGACTTTGTCATTTGACATTCAGTAATGTTTCCAAAGATCACAGATCATAGGATACTAAAAAGGAAACATTGGTCATGAATTGCTCCCCTACACTGTGATGGCTCAAGTATTCTTGAGGCTGGGACACTTGTCAGTCAGATCAAACTTACAGCTGTAATAATTGAAGTAGACTTGTACAGTAAGCTGGTGGTCTCTTAAGACTTCTAATCGTTTCATGATAGGCTGAACTTTACCTGCACTTTTCAGCAAGGATAGATGGTCCCAACTCTGTAGCTAAAATCAAAAAAAAAAAAAAAAAAAAAAGAATTAAAAGAAGTCATTTCTCCTCCAGAAAATAGAAGTGCTTTCTCACTCCAAGGTGGTAAAGAAAAGGAGTTGTTTCTATTTGTATTGACTTCCTTATGTACTTTTCAGAAAATCTAATCAAAACAGGTTTTTTAGATACCCCCTTTAAGATTGCAAGAGGTAGAAAAAAATATCATGTTTTCATTCAAAGAGACAGATCTCAACACAACCCATTTCAGTGGCTGGCTGACTCAGTATTAAACAAAAAATAAGAGAAATATTTTCTGGATAAGTGAAACAGGTAACAGGAATTTTATTAAAAATATGAACTATGAAGATTTGTGCTTGTATTAATTTTTAAAGAAGTGGACTAAAATATTAGTTTGAAAGGAAACAAAGATTTAAACATTATAAAAATGTGTTGATTATTGTAAATGTTCTGAAACTGTCAGAAGTCTCACAGTTCCAGAGGGATGATTAGGATGGACTTTTTTTATCTTATTTACAGATCATATCAACCTACTCTTTCATGTTCCCAAAAATACTGCACTGATGAAATTATAATAAAAACAACTCCAACAGCCCAACTGAGGACTGTTGTAGTATTGAATCTGTCGATACTGAATCTTTAATCATCTCTATAGTTATAGTGGTATTTAAAAAATATATAATTCTCTTCTCTGGTATATGACCACCTCATAGAAAACATTATATATCTACATTGAACTCTGAAAACTCTAATCTATAAAACATCTATATATTATTTATGCTCCAGGGAGAACAAGAATAACTTTTAACTTGTATGTTAAAGTTAATTCAAAGAAGAAAGGTCCAAGTTAATGTTGTTAGGCACAGATCTCTTAACATCAGAAATATCACAAGTCTAAAATTGACAATACTAGTTAGTGCGTGGCGCTAAACAATACTATAAGCTATATAGTGTGCAGCTAATTTTAAAGTCACTACTTGAGTTTGCAGCCACAGACTACCTAGCACAGTATATGTAGCTCAGTGTACATGCTAAACTAAGCTAATCTGGGAAACTTCTCATGTGTATTACAACAAACACCTGGAGGTGGAAAGAAATCCCTACAGGAGTAGAAATAGCGGTGTTTCAAATATATTCCCTGCCTAAGCTATCACTGGTCTCACCACTGCTTTAAGCCAGTGGTTTGCTACTTCTCCCTTATCCAGAGAAATATAATCTTAGCATCGATAACATTTTAAGAATAAAATAGGACAAGCTTGGTTTAGTTCAAATCTTGTACAATGAATTTTCTAGCTACTGCATCAGCCTCAAAATAGTGGAACAGTAGATCAATGGAAAAAACTACTAAACCAGCAAATACACAAGAATGGATCTGTTAATACTGTGTGGGAATCATATCTGTGAGAACTTGCAAGTTGGCTACACAAGTGACAAACTCCCACAAGAAGAACCACAGATAAGGAATGCATATCAGTAGCACCCAAAATCCTGTTCAAACAGAAATAAAACCCTTCTGAAGTCCATATAGTCAGGTTGCAGTCAAACATACAACTCAGGAGCTATCCATGTGCCTCTCCTTTTACAATGAAAAAGGAAACAAGTTAAAAACAACTGAGGTTTGGATTATGTCCAAGACCTGAGTGTCTTCTCTTCCAGAAAGTGTTGACCCTCCTGCATCACCATGGCAACACTGATAACTGGAACATATACCCAGAACTCATCTCTAACAGATCCTGCATTTTGGAACAACTCAGGTATTGCAGATCCATGATAACCCACCTTTAAACTAGTTACAGAAGGAATACCATCTGCAACATCACAAGGGCACATATTGACTGAGAGCAGTGCCAATGTGAGTGGTCAGTGGGAAAGCAGCCTGTACATAGAACTCAGTGGATAGGAAGAGATAAGGGCTGACACCTGCAGCTAACAACCTCTGCATCTTCAAAAAGCAACTACCTGGCAGTTTCTTCAGGTTCCATTAACTCATGGAAGCAGTACAGACCAAACTTCTGAGCTGGAAAGTGCAAATGCCTAAGCCTACCCCCAAGATATTTGTAGCAGATCCAACAGCAGGCTGACTGATGAGGCCCTTGTGCTTTTCCATGTGGTACGGGGGACATACGATAGAGGAGAAAGGATGAGACTGACATTGATAGCTTGGCAACTAGTTTGTTCACAGAAAAAATATGGTTTAGAGAACTTGTAAATAGGATAGCTTGTGAATTAAGGAAATAATGAATTAGTGAGTTCATGCATTTGACTAGTCTGTACAAAGATGATTCCACCATTGTTTGATGTCTTTATGTTTTTGGGGTGTTGTTTGAGGCAGAGGATTTATTTCTTTTATGGTTTGGTTTTTTTTTTAATGAGCTCATAAGCTCATAAAATAAAGTTTAATTTACAAAGTACACTGTGCTGTAAATTAGAGAGATGCAAACAGACCATGACATCATATACAGATTATCCTACTTCATGAAAATTTAAAGATAATGCTTTCAAGACTTTTTAATGCACAGCCAAAGATGATTCTGTTTATTTTTCCATAACTATAAAAATATTAACAATATTAAACCATATGGTATATTTTTAAGCTATGTTGTTTCCAAACATTGTATTCCTTACATGTGTCATAACTAAAAATCAGCCAAAAAATGGCCTGAAGAGACAAATATTGCTAATTGTTTACTTCCTATTAGGAGTTATGTGATAATTTTTCTCTCCTATTCATACTTCTCTAGTTTCCTTTTAACATAAAAATGTCAATAAAAATCTCATTTATTTCCAAAACGTGTTTTATTTCTTTCTCATGTGAAGTAACTAAAAACAGTTATGCTATGAAAATGACAAAGTATAAACTTATGTTTTTAATTTCACAAAGAGAAGTGTTTTTGGGTTTGTCAAGTTTTGTTTCAGTGAGGGGTTGCTGTTGTTCTGCGCTTTTTTTGTCCAATTAGGAAATCTTAAAAATGCCTGAAAATACTGGTCTTCTTAAGACATCAATTTGGATAGTATGATGTGTTAAGTGTCTCTTTGAGATAAAATGAAATCACAGTGGCAATTCATTAAGATCCTAATAAGTAAGACTAAAATTACGCAACCTCATCTTCCTTTTGTAACATATCATCCACTTGAATATTTTAAGTGCAAGAGAAAATGCCAAGCCTAAATCTTAGTTTCCAAGTTCTTTAATTGTCAAAGTTCCTAAAGGACAGGATAAAGACTCACATGATTTACAAAAAACAAACAAACAAACAAACAAAACCAACAAAAAAACCAAAAACCTGAAGAATATAAACCCAAAATATTTGAGAGGTTTGAGAGGAAACAGTAAAGGGAGAAGTGCTAAGTAGTGTTCCACATTTCTCAGAGGTCTCACCAAATTTATACTCTTGGGGACACAGAATATCACTATTTTTCTCATTATTTATTTAAGGTATAGACATCTTTGCCTCAAAAACATATTAATAAATTTAATCTCAGGAATCACTAAAAAAACTCCAGAGGCAGAAAAGGTGTAGGACCAAACCCTTGATAGCAGAATCTGTGTAAAACTAGAGCCTGATCCCATTTCTGAGCGGATCAACACTAGATGATGAGACAGAATAATATGACAGAGAGGGAAGGCAAAAGCAGAGACTCAGGTTTCAACTTGGCCTTCTATTAAAAAAGCCATAAACAAAGTGTGCCAGCTACTCTATCAGGCCTAAAAAGTTAAAAACTAAAATGTACCTTCAGGAAAATAGTAGTTCTGCAGGGAAAATTGCATTTTACTATGATACAAAACATTGTGACAGACAAGGTGTTTCTGAAGTACCCCCAGACATTGCATCATTATATTAGTTGTCCATGTATAGATGAATTCCTCGGAGAAGAGGTGAAGGATGAGCAGTAAAGATAGTGACTGAAAGACAATAAACTGTAGAGGAAGCAGTAAGGGAACAGAGGACTGAGAAATGGTTTAATCTTTTTTTCTGTTTTAGTAGACTATCCAGAAACCAAAGGAAAATAAAGTGATCGCCATAATTCTGAAATAAGCCTTTTACACTATGCAACAGGATTAAGTACACTGCTTATTGATATTCCAGTATCCATTGTTATAACCAAAATTCTCTATCTCAAGGGGAGGAATCCTTTCTATTATTAATAGTAGTTTGCTTCTCCTGAAGGTTTTAATAATTCACATGAAGGCATGTAGGGTAAAATAGCACATATATAATTTATATCTTCAAAAAAACAAACATGAAGTAGCCCTATGTGGCCCTCAGGTTGGCCATGCCAGTCACGTTGCCAGTTTGTCCTCGTTTGCTATCCTTTTCCACAACTTATTTCAATCCTTTGAAATAAGATTTACAATTCCAAGTATAAGTTGTCCCACTCATTTTAGGGAAAATAAAAACTCTAGTGGGACAGAAATTCTTGTGAAGCAAAGGCATGCCATGTAGAAGTCCTAAATACAAGGCTCTGAGCAAGGGGGGTGATCTCAAAGGTCCCCCCTAATGTGGTTCTCTGAGCAGTATGATTTCTGAGGAGCTCTAGAAGCCTGTTTCTCCCAGTTTTAACAATGTTGCTATGACATCCAGGAAATGAGATCAAAAATTAAGACCACAAATTGTGAATCTCAGAATTTAGCCAAATGGGTCATTAAACACCATGTAAGTAGGGAAAAGCCACAACAAATAAGCCCCTTTTGTGACAACACTGAACTGCCTTAAAAGCAGCAGTTCTGCACTGTTGTCAGGAACCAGCTGTAAGGAACACGGAAAAAGAAGAAAAAAGGCTTTATCCCCCAAATCTATTCTGCCAACAGAAACTGCAAACATGAGAACACTGTGTACAAAGGAAAGGGGTGAACAAGATAATCAAGCATTCCCAGACACTTCCCAGGCTGAAGGTCAGTTCTAAGTACAGGGAGAAATAATCTAGAAAAAATACACTGGTAACAGCAAAAATTAGTGTCTTGCAGGAAATATTTACTTCTTTATGAAGTTTCACAAAATTTTACATTTAGACTGATGCTTTTATGGAATTGATTACCTATATCATGGTTCATCTAACCACGAGGTATTATATATTTCTCTCAATATGTGAATTGCTTCTGTAAAATATAGTGAAACGTTAAATGCCAATAGGAGAATTTAAACAGAGGACTGTTATTGCTGACATTGCTCAAAGCTTTTAAAAACTGAGTGATTATTTCCTTCCACAGAATAAAAACACTCCTAGGTAAAGTGAATTTGTTCTATTAGGTTACACTAAGACAAAAGGTGTTAATAATTAAAAGCAGTAATTTAGGACAAGATTTCTTTCACAGAATATTTTACATTATTTTTGCTGGGGGGGGGAAGGGGGGTAGGAGTGCTCTTAAAGCTTGCTCAAAATCAAATGCTGTAATTCTCAGAAAAAGGATGCACCAAAAAAAGGACGTGGTCCACTTCACTATGGTCCTCTATACGGTTTCTCCTTTTTTCCTTTTACCATTTTTAATCCATGTCTAAATATCCATTATAAAGTAAAATCCTCTTCAGTGTTTCAATTGTTTTTTAAAACACATGCACACAATATATCTTGTATAATATTATACCGACTATATACATACTGTACATACTACATATACATACTATAAACATGTATTCATTAAAAAGACAACTTGGAAGGTAGTCACAGATTACAATAAATGTAAAGACTGAGCAAATGTTACTCTTTCTTTCACTCTTTTGTTTTTGTCTGCCAATTTTAATAAACTCTAAAACAGTTTGGATACTATTTCTTCAGATGAGAACCAGAATTATATACTTACTCTGATTTAGGTCTACTGGGTAATGCAAGTGATTACATATCACTGCAATATCTTTCAAAGTCTTTTACAGCAACAAGCTGATGTTTCTTCACATCTTTGAAGTTGTACTCAAATCCTTAGGGTTAAATATGGGTAACATAAATATTTGTACATAGAGATGTTGTCATTTACTACCCATAGGGCCAAAAAAACCGCTGAAGTACTGCTTTAAATATAATTTACAGTAACTTAATTTCCCCAAGAATGTTTTGTTTGATTACAAACTTTCATAACATTTCACTCATATTTTTTATACATTTAAGTCTGTAGTATTGATACTTATTGCTCAGCCACTACACTTGAAAAAACATATTGTATAATCAGATTATGCAGGGAGGGAAGGGAGTGTGTGTGACACCAACAACTTTCCCAGACAGTCTCAAAAATAACTAAGTACTAAGAAGCTAAACCAATCATAACCCAACCAAATTTGGTAGCTGTGGCTTATGAGACAGCAACAATTTGCTTGGCTAGCTCCCCTTTGAGATTTGATTATCACTTTTTGAGATTTGATTATCACTAGGATATGATCAGTGAAAAAAAGAGGCAAAATAAACTTCCTAGACAGTAAAGATAAGTATGAACTCTCAAAGTTCTAGACCCTTTCAGAGTAAACAACTTACAAACAGTTTTACAAAACCTAGTGTAAAGTTCTAAGTTAAACAAGTAGCCAAGCCCTCTAAATTGTAATCTAATCTCAGTGATTGTATGTGAAGATCAGTAATCTCCATGGCATATATTGTCTGAATTGTTACTAGGAAAAACACATTATGAATCAGAATATTAATAATAACTTCAATTGTGAACAGATTCAGAGTGTATTTAAAATAAGGCAATGGTTAATTCACACAAAATAATATCAGTTAAACGTCTGGTCTAGTAGATATCTTCTGAATAGCATAGAGAGATTTCTTTAGAACAATAGTAATCTGTTGTTTAAACTTGAAAGAGGTAATTGCTTCAGAAGAATTGGGTACACAATAGTTAATACTAGTTCATTATACTGAAACACTATCTTTTTTAATGCTTTTACCTAAAGATACAAGTGAACTCTTCCTGTGATTTACAGAAACACCTACAGGCATCTTGTTCTACAGGCACATGAAATTTGCTCTTAATCACATTAAAATGGCATCTGGTTTTTTTTTGTTTGTTTGGTTTGTTTTTCAGCAGTTCCAGAGCTAAGACTAAAAATAACTGAGTGCATGAGTCTTCCTCCTCTGTTTACACAGAAAGCAGAGTAAGTTACTTTCAGTGAGTGTTTAGCATGACAAACATTTTTTAACCCACATTGAAATGAGCTGCAGTGCTAACAGGGTCATTCCCTTTACTGGGAAGAAGCAGGATAAGCTGGCAGCTTCTTACACCACTCAGCTTAGTTACAAGAGAACCAGTAGTCAGTCACAATAGAGAATCTCAAAAATCTCAGCTCCATCTGAGTTGTCAGTGTGTTCTTACAGGATATGAGCTCAGCCAGGGCACACACACACTGTCCTGCTCATACTGACAGGCAGCCCTTTAACATGACACAGAAGATTTTCATGGATTTCCTCTGAACTTTTCAGGAAGAGGGAAAACTATAGAAATGTAGAGAAATAATACCTAAGGTAGACATCATCCACAAGCTTACATCTGCCTTTGAGTATGTAAGTCATAATTGCTCTTCAAAGTCTTTACAAACATTAAAGCTGGCTGTAAATTAAAAGTCAAAGAAGACGAGAAAACTAAAAACATCTCATTCAGCTGGTGATTTTCATCCAGGGTATTAGTTAAACAATTTAAGCTATATGAAACATAAATATTTGTAAATAAGCTCTACATAAGCTTATAACACACAATTAAGACAGAAGACCATTGTATCATGTCAAATTCTCCAGGGTTCCCAGCTACTGATAATATATTGATATTCTTTTCTCAGCTATGGATAATATTAGCATTCTACTATTTCATGTTTCATTTACTTATGTTCAAAAGCCAAATTCACTTCTTTGTGAGAGCCACAGTAGCTTCTTATTGAATATAGTTGAGAAGGCTCAACTACTCCCAAGCACAACTGAGGACTTCATAGATCTGTGGGATTTATACCACATTTTTAGATTGGGCAACAGGTCAGGTTACCTGGGCTTCTTTCAGCCTCAAAAGGAAGTTAGAAAAAGGAAACTGAAGACAGACTAACCATTCTGAAAAGCACTTTACTGAACAAGAATTAAGTCAGATGCAATGCTAAAACATGTTCATCCAAGCATTAGAGGTCACTTGAATGTATAGAAAAGCTTCACTATTTAGATAAAATCATCACAAGTTTATATTCTAGAGTTTATACCTCAATTCTTACTTCTTCTATGTTACTCATTTGGAAAGTGACCTTGAACTGGATAGCTTCACTTTCATTTCCTGGCTTTTTTTTTCTTACTAGAAAAAACCCACTGAGTAGGAGGGGTTGTGTTTTGTTTTGAGAGTTTTGCTGGTGTGGCTTTTTTTGTTTTTTCTTTTCTTTATTTAATTTTCAATAAAGTGGGAAGATGTAATAGCATATCCCTGAAAAAGTTAAGTTTCTAATCTCTGCTTACACTCTGAGAAATTCTTCAGATTTTTAAAACCCTTAACAGTATCTTAAAACCATATGCTTTATGATATGAGAGATCACGAGTTGTCTTGCTAGAGCTGAAATAATTTATGATGCTTTCCTATTCAAAACGTGACCTACTTTTAAAGGAAATTTCATAACACTGGGAGTAGGGAAAAGTAATCACAAATATCTGATGATTTGTTTCAGACCAAGACATAAAAAATTCCAATGCCTATTAGGACGCAAAACAATTTTTCTTCAAAACACTACTCAGAGTCTAGAAACAAGCGATTTTCCCACCCACGTAAGTAGACAAGAACACTCATGAATATTTTGTTTTCTCTGAGTCACAGCATATCCCTTTGGCTGGTTCAACTATTCTGATATAGTTGTATCAGAATCAACAATTCTGTTGCCAGAGATGTTTTTGGTTTTATCAGAACAGTTTTAGAAGCCATATCTTCTATAATTAATTCTTTTAATAATGTTCCCTACAAAAAGATTGCTATTTGGACATTTATATGTAATTATTCTTCTTTTCACTAATGAGTCTATTATTTTAACACCATCTCATGTCTTTCAATAGTTCAAGGGCTGTGATTTAGTGTTTGTGTGATTTAATGCTATATTATCCCATGATGACCTCAACTCCACTACATCATCCTTGAGGGAAATGAATAACCCACACTATGACTTTAACCTGGATTCCACAGTTATTAGAGTGGTCAAATAAAATAAATCACAAAGTATCATCTGTTGTACCCTAGATGACACTTAAATGCATAGAGAAGCACGTCTATTTATTCTCTCAATGCCCACTCACTGTAGGCCAATATGTAGTCCCACTAAAAGAGAAGAAAATATTTGAATAATTGGTGACTATTCAGTGTGGCAGAGGGGAAGCTGGCACCCTTTTGCAAAAATGGACACCTATAAAAGTTGTGGAGAAACATCCAAGTCAACTGAAAATGTATTTTAAAAAAATATTCAAAACAATAGGAGCTTTCATGAAAATTCCTCCCTGGTATTCCTCCAGTAATGTGATTTGCATTAAATAAGAATGGGCTTGGTAAAAACCCCAGTCTTATTTAACTCAGTGTAAATTAGATCTAGATTACCTAACTAGCTGAGCAGAATATCAAGCTCTTCAGGAAGGATAATTTTCATAATAAACCAGTTAATTAAAGATCATTGTACAGACTAGAAAGGGAATAGGAATGAATAGATTAGGTGAGCCATTGGAACAGACTTCTCCAAGACATGGTGGATATCCCATCCTCAGAAGTGTACAAGGCAGGTTGGATGGGGCCTTAAGCAACTTGCTGTACTGGGGCACTTCCCTGTCCATGATGGTGGGATTGGGACTAGATGGTCTTTAGGGTCCCTTCCAACCCACACCTTTCTATTAATCTATGATTCCATTAATATGGAAATCTGTACACTTCAGATGTACACCCCTCTTGTGTTGAAGCAAATGACAGTAATTTAGGCCTGGTCATTAACAGCTCCTTTAGCACAATCATTTTCAAGTAATTTACTTTTAAGATTTACCTGAGGTTACCATTAGTATTTTATACTTAGGGTGAAAAAGTGGTCTCAATAAAAAGCTGTATACATGCAAATACATAAAAAAACACCTCCAGATATCTAATTTCATATTTTTCAATTTCTATTTTTTTTGTAGATGTCTCTGGAAGTGATATGACTAGTTCTATTAAGGATGCCTAATATATTTTGGAAATTAATTTATCTTCATTATATTATGCAAAGAACTGCATTCAGAAACACAAAAGTAATTTTTCTAACACAGGAAATCTAAACCAAAAATTAGGAGTCTAGATATATGATTATTTATAGCAGAGTTCTGCCTCATAAGCTGTTTGTAAGAATCCCTGAGAACCAACACAACCAAAATGCAGCTATCTGGATAGTTAGTAGGAAGTCCATTAGTACTATTTGCCATATCTGCTTATTGAACTCATGAACATTGTTCTGAAATTTGACCCTTGATTCACAATGCTGAAGGATTATTCACAAGGTCTCACACCATCTCTGATACCTGCCTTTAAAATAATAACAGCCTGAATATATTTGTCCAGCATCAGCAAATCATAGTATTAAAGAATATGTTTCATTGTGTTAGAATAATACCACAAGCTAAGAATGTATTTTCCTTATCCCATCTTCTTATCCCGTATTTTCTGAAGGAAGTTAGGATTATACAACTCATTACTGAGTTGCATAACTAATGAAGTGGAAACAATGTGAGAACATTGCTTTCCAACAAAAAAATGCAGTACGAACATCTGCAAACTCATAACAATATTTTCATGACTCTTATGTCCTTAATACCACACCCATTAAAAGGTACCAAAGTTTTACTATCTTATGCCGTGCCATATGCATTTCACAAAGTAATTTTAAAAAGGTTTTCAGTAGTAAAACCATAAAATCTGTGAAATTTCTGCATTTACACTAATTTCTAATAAAAACTAAGAAATAACTTTTTAACAAACTGTCACTTAGAAAATTTTAAAAACTTACCTGGTTATGGTAAATAACCACTCTACTACACTTGAAAAACAATGTTTAATAGGATGTTGGAAGTAAGATTACATGATAGTAGCAAAAATCATAGAAGAGAAGAAATCTAACTAGATATAACTTAGCCACCTACTTCAAATACTGTTTTCTGATCTTCAGAACTTTTGCTGGACATTTCAGACTGTTTTCTTCCTTACCATCAGCACAATAGTAACTCATACTTTGTTCCTGAAGAGATTTATAGAAATTAAACATTAAACCCACAAGCTTAAGACCCCTTACCCTCTGAGTTTGCTGAGCTCCTCTTGCTTCTCAGTGTAACAGACACATGTATAAACAACAGAATTTCCTGCATCCTTTTCTCATCTGCACTGTACTGGGACTTGGCCAATTGGATTATTTACAGCATTAAGGCCACTCCACAGTAACTTGAAAAAGATTCTCATTGGTCAGGCATTATCAAAACTAAAACCACATTTTTCTTTTAAGTACAAGTCATTTATACAAAATAAAACTTTTTCTCTTACTGTTCTTCACTAAGCATTATTTGTTCAGTTTTTATTTCACCCTCCCTTTCTAAACTGAAGACTGTGACCCCAATCCCCCAAATATTATGTATAAGATGAAATTAGTTATTTGAATCACAGTACTTAAACACATGTCTTAGTACTCAACCAAATTAGTTGGATTCTTATGCCACTACTTACTCCTGCTATCCCTCCTGAGTCTTAAATAGCCTAAAATAAGACTCGTTTTTTACTCAGCTGGATAATATAACATTGAAAATACATGTACTTTCGTAATTAGCTCTGCAATTAGCCAGGGGTTCTTGGAAGTTATTATGAAAAACTGTAGTATTCTAGATTATCAGAGGGGTGAAAAGCCCAAAGCAAAGAAAGCTAGGAAATAACACCCAAAACTTTGAAAAGCTGTTTTTGCATTAAAATTTACAGTTACATATTAAAATACAAGGTAAAACATATTTTTTTCTGGAATACAGACTCCAACATTTTTGTAACCAACCTGAAGAAGCATGACACCACTGTCCCAAGCCTGATATCACAGGCTATCTAACTGGCAGGTCCTCAAGGCATAAAACTGATATAGTTAGACACAGAAGGGGTGATTTGCCACAGCTAAGCCTAATATTTCTCATTTAAAAAAAAAAAAAATCCCTCATAATGCACAGAATACTGACAACTCCTGTGTCACAATCTCAGGCTGAGAAGCCAGATTTCCTTCAGCTTAAAGTGACGTATCTCTACTTCCCTAATAATACCCCAACACTTTTAGCAGCACTATAGCAGGTAGTCATTCCATCATGAATAGTAGCTATAGCTGCATGACTTTTCTCTTGTCTGACTCTAGGACTTTCAAATTTATTTTCTTTTAATTATTTTTGGGAAATGAACGAGCAAATCCTCCCACTCTTCCCTGACTCACAAAATCTATTCCACTGCCAGGAGACAAAAGATATTGTCTTCCAAAAGACGTAAGTAAAATAGATAGAAAAGAATCTCTCTATACATTTCCATTAAAAACCCAAACCAAAGCAAACAAAAAGCCACAAACCAAAGCAAAATATCCCCAAAATCCAAGGCAAAAAATATGACTCCACAAAAAACAACCCCAAACTGAAGCAAAAAACCCCAAAACAAACCTAACACCACAACAAAAGAAAACCACAAGTCTGCATCAAATTAAAAACAAACACACAGACAAAAAAAAAACCCCAGCCCAAGAAAACCCAAATCCAAACAATAAAATAAGGCAACAGCTACTTTATGCATCTTGCATGGCTTCTTTAGCAATAGATCCCATCTCCCACTGGAATACTCTCTGGCTACATTCCATTACCTCTACTGAGGGAAATCGCTTCACATTTTAAAAAATCAAGTCGTATACACATCATACACATCATAACTTAAGCTTCTAACTACTCACATTTCAATCCATTCATGAGATTTCCCATTCATTTTCCACCATTCTTCACTTGTTACAATCTCTGACTGCATCCAAGAAGGCTGTTCTATTGCCCATATTTAAACAAATTCATGGATTCTAAAGCAAGCAATGCACATTTACTTTGTTTGAAAGGAAGGGAAGTAACTTTGGTCATAACTGAAAATTTCTTCTCAAGTGAAGATATGTAACAGAGAATTTATCATTGAAAAATAAATAAACACATACACAAAAAAGTGTCATTACAGCATGTGAAGGAACTAGTACTCCTGGAAGTGTTATTTAAGTATCCTTTGGGAAGGAAAAGCCTACTCTTCAAGAAAAAAAGGCACAAAAGTTAATTATGTTTAATAGACCAATAGTAAATAGTAAAGCTATAAAAAACCCCTCAGATTCTATTCTGTTGTATTCTGTTGTAATCATCAACTCAATATAAAACCTTGATTTTACACCACTGTTAAAAGTGCATCCAAATTTAACTAAAAAAAATACTGTAAAATTGGGAAGTTACCATGTTATTTTTGTACATTTATTTGCAAATATAGTCCTGGTTTTTAGTCTCATTTGACCATTCACCTTGATGCTGTGCCACTGCACTAACTGCAGAACAGATGTTGCCAATATGGAAGTTTGCTAACACATGACCTTCACATATGGAGCTGAATTGTCTTCCTAGAAGTCTCCATGTATGTAAACAATTCTTAGTTCATACTAAGAATATTCATTGCTCATCAAGAGAGTGATAAGCAACTCTGGTCATTATTTTTGTAAGAAAATTGTACTGAGAAAACATGATAAAGCCTATAGACAGCATCAATAATCTAGAACATATGTTTTCATGTATGGCCTTAGTTGTCAATTGTGCTGTTGCACTCCTGATTAGGGTGGGATTGACTCCCTTCACTTTGAGTACATTTGAACTTTGGCAGCATGCCTGACCTGCTTTTTCCAAGATCCATAGAGAAATATTAAGAGAACATGAAAGCCAAATTTTGAATTTTCAAATGTCAAGGCTCATCCCTTTGGGGGTCACAAAGGAAGAGATCTAATCCTTTTCAGGATCACTGAGCCAGTGAAGAAGATTAAATAATTTGTCTCAGAGGAAAGTTAGAACAACTCTTTCTCAAAACATGGAAGTTTGCAATATTTACTGTATTGATGCAATTTCCTTAGCAGATAAAAGAAATTATCATTCAAGCCAAAAACAATAAAGCACTTCAAATACAAATGACAATAAAACAGAACATTCTTACTATTGAAATTGGAATATAAAGAGGGGTATGAAGCACTAAAATTGTAAGCTTTTGAAACTGAGCTTCCTCAACTATTCTAAAAGACATGTATATATGCCAGTTCTTTTTTATTGAGAGAAGTAGTTTTTAATCTTACTATTTCATACTATTCCACACAATTTCATACAAGTGAAACAATAAAGATCACACCTCATTTGAATATATAAGAACAGGAGGTCATCCTTTACTGTACCTCAACCCAGACAAGCTCCCTTAGGTGATGGAGACACATAGAAGACAACTTGATGTAGAAGGTACCTTCAAGGCATGAAAAAGAGAAAATAGAGGCTAAAAAGTAATAGAATTTTGAATCCCATTTCTACAGCAGCATTAGCAAAACCCAAACTTATATAACAAAAAAAAAAAACAGCAAATCTGTGAAGATATAGTTACAAAAGAGATAAATCAATTAAACTAAATGACAAAAATTGAGATTTCACAAAATCTCATGCACAGACTACTCTAGTCCTACTCAGTGTAGGAAAACATACTGTGGTTCTGCATGATGAACAGTCTAGGAAAAAAGCACAGGGTAATTATTTCCTAGAACACCTCTCTAAAATTAGAAATGCAAGAAAGGGATAACATTCTTCTCCCATTTTCTTTCAAGTTCTAACACATTCTAAGCAAGTGATCTTAGCAAAGCTTTGCTTTCAAAAGGTTTAGGTAGTGTATGTATGGAGGGGAGCCCTATAGGGGTGGCTTCTGTCAGAAGCTGCCAGAAACATCACCCAGAGCCAAGACAGACCCAATGCTGACTAAGGCCAAGCCCATCTGCGATGGTGGTAGCACTTCTGGGATAATGTGGTTAAAGGGAAAAAACCCACCCTGCACAACAGCAATTGCACCTGAAGAGAGGAGTGAGAATGTGTGAGAGAAAGCAGACACCAAGGTCAGTAGAAGAAGGGAGAGCAGGTGGACCAATCACTAAATCAGCGTCTCCCCCAAAGCCTCTGGTGCAGACCATGGTGAGCAAGCTTTGTCCCAGCAGATCACCAGGGTCCATGGTGGACCACAGATCCTTCTCCAGACTGTGGAGGACCCAGTGCTGGAGTAGATGGATGTGCAAGGGAGGTTGGGGTACTGTGGAGAGCCTGAATTGGGGCAGGTTTCTGGCAGGACCTGTGGCCCTGTGGAGAGAGAAGCCCATGCTAGAGCAGGTTTGCTGGTAGGACTTGTGACTCCCCAAGGGGACCCACACTGCAGCAGCCTGTTCCAGAAGAACTGCACCCTGTAGAAAGGACTGACACTTGGAGCAATTTGTCAAGAACTGCAGGTCATGGGAAGGACTCATCTTGGAGAGCTTCATGGAGGTTGGTTTCCCATGGGAGCGACCCCATATTGGAGATAGAGAAGAGTGTGAGGAGTCCTCCTCCTGAGAAGGAAGG
>VXBQ01007194.1:0-133928 GCA_013400175.1 Phainopepla nitens | reverse complement strand
ATATTTAAACACTGGAATATTTTTTTTTAGTATTTAGGCACTGGAACAGAGTGCCTGGATAGGTAGTGGATGCCAGCTTATTGGAAACATTCAAGGTCAGCTTGGGTGGAGCACTGAGTCAACTGATCTACTTGAAGATATTCCTTCAAGTAGGAATTGTGAGGGAAAGGTAAAGACTAGATGGCCTTTAAATATCCCTTCCAACCCAAACTATTCTATGACTTTTAAAAGAAGTTATGGAACTTCCAGCAGTTTCAAGATAAGAAACAGAAGTAAAAAGGCAAGAATAATTGATCTCCTCTTGTGATATACATATTATTTTCTACTGAAAGCCTACATAATGTTTACCCTTTCCATATTTTATAAATAACTCAGCAAAATATTTTCCAAGTAAAGTCTAAATAAGAATATAATTACAAATTTCTGGTACATCTGATGGAAAAAGTTCGTAATTTATATTTATGGCTGCAGTTTAATGTTGAAGTAATGTAATGTTGAAATAGCAGCAACGTAATTTAGAAGAATTTAAAAAGAAATTAAATTAAGAATAAATTAAGACTTTACCTTTTTTTAATGAAAGAAGAAGATTGCTCCTAGTCTGATATTTCAATATGAAAACCAAAAAGAATTAAATAAAAAAGATATGGTTATTCCTGCTCTTCAGTGTACCCTGAGTGTAAGGAGAGGTCACCCTGCAAAATCTTTTATTAACTGCACACAGGTGGGATGCTGCTTTGTCCACAAATCCACTAATTAGAAAGACTTGCAGAGGTGGGTAGAAAGAAGGCACAGACGATTGATAGCAATTTGAGCAGCATGATTTTTCAGTTCACCACCTTCAAACCCCAAATATATCTTTGAATAAATCATACTAATCAACACATTCCTATAAAAGAAATCAAGTAATTTCTACATATATTTCTGATGAAAAATGCACAAGATCCAACACACAAATAAAAATTATGAAGCGTCATAGTTTTAGGGGAAATATATTTCTTGATGACTCTTTCATATGCTTAGATTTCACAATTTTTTCTCCTCAGAAATTAATTATAAAACAAATGTTGGTTTGGTTTTTTTTTCAGAAAAAGTTGACAAGTACTGCAATGAGGTGTGCAAGAAGCATATGTATCTTCCAGCATCACGTTGGGAAGGCTGCAGGATGAGATGCTATTTTGTATCCTTAGAATGTGAGGAATGTTAATAAGCACACTATTAGAAACAACCTTTTCTTCCCCCCCCTCTCCTATACCCTAAGAATAACAGTGTCTTCCACAAGAATACCTCTGCTCTACAGAAGGGATTGTAACAGCAGCCTGACGTAACTAGTGTGTCATACCTGGAGCAAGAAAGATGTCTAAATTAGTACTACAAACACTGCCTATCCCATTCTGAAAAAAAAAAGTACAATTTTTCACAGTAAATGAACATTCATCATTTTCCTTTCTGATCTAAAAGTAGTTATTCCTTTTACTAGGATGGCATTACTGCTGGCACTCAATATTCAAACAGCAACAGTGACTGCCACAAAAACCTTAATCACTCTAAAAACAGTTACTGAGTTTAAAAGTAGTGGTTTACTCACTTTTACATGAAACACTATCTCTCTGTCTTTAAGGCTGCTACTCTCAATAATGAAAACATCTTGTATCTTCAGCACTTTAAGTGACAAAATTTGGCAAGATGGAAGCTTCTATGTTATTAATAAAAAGAATGTTTTTATTTAAGTTTAAATATCTGGACTTCATCTGTGTCTATTTCAGAAAAGAAGCCATAATAATTAGGTCTTTGAATCATCGCATTATAAATAACATCTGAAGAAAGATGTGTTCCTGATTTTTTCCTGTAGTCCAAAACGAGGATGAACATCAGCAGCATACAGATGCTGAAGATTAGTGTCTTAGTATTTCTTATAGGTCAACAGCAGTTAAAGAGGCCATAAAAAACAAGAATGTATTTAAGATCTTTCTATACATTCCTGTAACTATCTTGATTAGGACAGTTGTCCTTACTCAGGATTAAATGGAAATTGGAACCCAGAACACATTTGTATGTAGAAAGACAAGCATCTGCCTGTTTTTTGGTTTGCTGTTTTTTTGTTTCTTTTTGTTTCTTTTTGTTTTGTTTTGTTTTGTTTTGTTTTGTTTTGTTTTGTTTTGTTTTTGGATAGGATCAGTGTAATTTTGGTTGGTTTGGACTGCAAGAATCTTCCTGCAAACTTTTACTCTATTTTGTGTTATCCTACATTTAATTGTAAGAAAAATTAATCATGGCTTCGAAAGAAACACTATTAGTTGCCTAAGACTATTATATACAACATAAGAGAGTACAAAAAACAGATACTCATCTATTTCCAAGAGTATTACTGAAGAGCATTGGGAAAAAAAAACAAAAAAACATTGGTCTGGGCACAGTATCAGGCAGATGTCTTAAATTAAAGTTGTGGTGCAAATCACTTTCAGTTATGACAGCAGGAACAGTATTTGTGGATTTACTCGTATGTCGCAAATAGGCTGCATGAACCAGAAGAAGTTGTAAAAGAAAGCTGACATCCATCTAAAGATCCCAATTTTTTTTTATAATTTTAAATGCCCTCTTACTAAAAGTGCAATGCACAATTTTTCTGGTTCTTTCCATTCTCAAAGCCATACTTACTAATATTTCAAAGTTTACCTGTCAGCAATGGTCTAAAAAGATGAAGGCCTGTGAAGATGAAGGACACATCTGAGGGGCAAGACTGTCACAAATGTCGTGCCCCTAAAATAACTCACACTTTTTGGAGCACATCTATTCTAAAAAAACTCTTCCACATAATCCCTTGATAATGATGAGCCCCTTGGTAAATGCAGCTATTCTAACTATACCCTCGGGAGCCCTAAAGTTAACACATATGCAAGAGACTGCTCTGAGTTGGCCTGAAAAGTGTATCCGTTTCACAGGAAAGATTACTACTGAATTGACTGCATTTTATTTCGAATGGTTATGTTCAATGGGAACATATCCATGAGAAACCTGAGCACAGTTTAAACTTTGTTTTTCATATTGTGACTAACGCTATGGCCGTGTTGCTGCACAACTCTTTTTACAGAAATGGAATAGGACACTGCTTATTACCTGTTTTGTTAGGGACTTAAGTATCTTCATAATTTCTAAAGAAATACTAAGGTTGATGTCTATACATTAAAATATATTTACTCTCTGAACACCTTCTTTTAAAGTTTGACTTCACATTTTTTTTAACAATTTAGCAAATGGCTCAGCACAATTTTGTACTGCTTCTTATTATCCTCTCTATAATGTATTCTGCTTAATCTAATTCTCTCTTTCTATTCTTAGTGACTTTCCATCATACTTAAGCACAAGAATGCCCAGCAGAAATGAAAGGATGAACTTTCCCAAAATCCAAGATCCTGTCATAGATAAGCCACAGAAATACATTCTGTACTGTTTAACTTGACCAAAGTTGATGGCTAGCATTTCTTTTGAATGAGGATAAAAGGGCAGAGCAAAAGAGACAAAGCATAAAAAACATTCTGTGGAAACCTCATTCATTAATGCAGTTCAGACAGATAATGTGAGCAGCTACAAAGTTCATTTTAAAAATATAAAATATTAGTAACTTAATCCCTCACTCAAATATCTGTGACAATTAAATGAAGATGGGAATAATATATGGAAATTTTGCGTGCAAGATGGGAAACTAAAGGAGACCAACCACATTTATATATTAAAAGATCTATAAGTAAGAATCCCTTCACTCTTACAGGAGCATTTTACATGTAATCTAAGAAAAATAGTTTTGTCTTACAGTGCAAGCATCCACTCAGAAGTGTTCTTTGGTGAGGCTTTTCCATTCCTTGTTCTGTTTAACCTCCACTCCATTCATTGCCTAGATTTGAGAGATATAATTTCCTAACATAAAAGGAGTTCTGTTCTCTACCCCTCCTGATTTAGCAATGGGGACTCAGCTTTAATAATCACTAAAAACTGTGTTGTTGTTAATGAGAAACACGCTTAAAAATACAAACTTGCAAGGAGAACAAGTATGCAGGCCAATACATATATCAAATTAGAAACAGAAACTGTCTATAAGCTAATATAATATTCACTCAAGTATGCTTAGATTACTGATAAATTTAGTTTTATATATGGGTGGTGCCTACCATCAGCCTATAACAGTGATAAGCTTTGAATCTCTTAGAGTCTTGAGTTCTACTGTTGTACAAACAGGGACTGAAAGCTAAGGCCTGCTGATACCTGAACTGGCGATCAGACTTTCACCTGTGCAGAGTTGGGCTAAGGCCAACATCATTGTGAGTGATTGTCTTAACAAAGCATCACTTTCCCTTATGTTAGAAGTTTAAATTATAGGTAAAGTTTTACAGGTAATACAGTCTTGAAAAATGTTAGTAATTAAAATTAATTACAAAGAGTCTTATGGATATGCTTAGGGAGATTTATAATCATATCTGTAGAGACTTTTTATCTAGAAAGATCAAAGGATCTGTAAAAAATGGTTGCTTGTGATATATCTCTAAAGACTAAGAAATATTCAATATACAGCCTCTATATTGCACTTTCCTGCTCAGTTGTGTGCTTTTCTTCTCTCTGCTAACCCTCCAAGAGAGCTAGGACACAAAGGTGGTAAGAAAGGAAAACACAAGTAGTTTTTAAACCAAAAAACCCAACATTATACTTTTTTCGCGTATTTTGATATATTATTGTATTGTAACAATTTAGTTTACTACAATAAAAAGATTTAGTGACAATTTATCTTATTTATCTTTTTTTTGCTAAAGCAGACAGATAGAAATGTAGACAGCATTGTGAAGACATGACAGGACCAAGGGAGATGGAAATTGTCTTTTGACTTTTCAAATATGCAAATCAAGAAACTTTCCCAGTAAGTGATAATTTTGTCTAACGTATATGGTGTTTAGAAAAGCAATTATAATTCTGCTTAGAACACCAGATATAAGAACATTTTTCTTAAGAAAAAAACCCCAGTGCTTTCTGTTAAAATTTTCAGTATTTGCTTTTATTCTTCTGGCAATAAGGACTGTAAGTGGTAAAAGTTTGACTTTGGCTAAGCATATCTGTTGGCAAACTTGAATGTGAGTGATGTAGTTGTCAACAGTCCCATGACTAAGAGAACAGATTTAAGAAATAAAACATTTATTTTTCCATTTTCTTTTCATATGCACATGTTTTCTATGTTTACTTTGCAAACCACTGAGGTCAGCCTGAAGAAGTTAAATTTGTTAGTTTAACTTACGTGTGGTTTTGACCTGGTCTTTATTCACAATTAAATGCAGTGTTCTGCTATGTTTTTTGAGACAAAATTATCTCTTCACTGGGGAATAAAAACCCCACACTCATGTATATGACTATAGGCGTATTTTTCTTAAAATTAATGTTATAGTTGGGCTACAAAATATTTTAATTTATATGAAAATATAAATTAGACAGCAAGGTGACATTCACTGAAAAATGAGATGAAAACTATGGCTTGCTGATTACCATTCCTGAAAGTTGTGTGCATAAATAAAAGGAGAATATATAAGGCTATAAGTCAGAGATAACATAAATGAGTAAAAAAAAATTCATAAACCTGAAACTAATAGGCTTCCATAGTTAAGAAAACACTCAGGAAGTAACAAAACCACCTCATCTTTGATTTTCTTCTTTCTTATTGGCTTTAGCAAGTGCTAGATTCCAAGAGGAGACACCTGACCTCAGGTTATTTAAAATTCCCTCAATTCTTTTGGCTTTAAACTGTTCTTTATGTAAACTGAAATCTGGCTGATAAATAATAAATTCTGCTTTACAAATCTAAATTAAATTGTTATTAATTATTATTGTCTTTAGTTATTGATTTTTTCTAGTTTCAACATCATACATAATTAGATCAAGGAAGGGCAATGAAGTTTGTGAAGGGTAAGTAAGTCCTGTGAGGTGTAGCTGAAGGAGTTGAGGTCATTTGTTGGAGAAAAGGAGGCTCAGGGGAGACCTTATCACTCTCTACAACTGCTGTAAAGGAGGTGGGGGTTGGTTGCTTCTCCCAATAAACAAGTGACAGGACCAGAGGAAATGACTTCAAGTTGCACCAGGGGAGGTTTAGATTGGAATAGAAAAGGAAAAATTAATTTCTTAGATAAGAAAAAATTTCTTCACTGAAAGAGTGGTCAGACAATAGAACAGGCTGCCAACAAAGTGTTGCAATCACCACTCCTGGATGTGTTCAAATGCTGCATGGGTATGTCAGTGTATTCTTGTGGTTCCTTCCATCTCATGATATTCTGCCATTCTATGCTGCACCTGGAGATATGGTTTAGTGGTGAACACAGTGGTGTCAGGTTATTGGTTAGATTTGATGATCTTAGAGGTATTTTCCACCTTTATAAATTCTAATTTTATCTGATCTGAAAGATTGTTATCCTCCACAGCTTGAGATTCTGAGCAATATGTGAAAATACAAGTTTATTTAGCAAGCAGGATAGATAAACTGGTAAAAAACTGCTTTCAGCAGATTATAATGCTGTGGAGGTCTGATTGTCATGTTGAGTGAGAACACCTGCATTGGTACTAGCTTTTACTACATTTCCTGCTGCGGGTCTCTCTGGGCAGCTGTGAGGACGCTCAGCCAAATGAAGATCCTTTCTGTCAGGGAAAAAATGCCAAAGGTGCCTGGCTCAAGTGCCTTGCACTAGAGATTTCTCCACAAGGATGGAAAATTACTTCATTCCAATCCTCTTCCAATCACTTTGTTACAAAGGGACAATACATCCCCCTTGTTCTCTCTGACTTGTGCAATAGAAATGAATGTTTAGATGAAACCAAGGAGGTACATGACAAAATTTCCTTTCCTGAAGTCTGTTCCATGCCTTTTTCATAAAGGGCTGAGCACACAGTTAATTTGTACTAGTGTCATTTACAAGCATGTAACATTTCATCAGTTATGTTTGACTAAAATAAAATACTTTCTGTGCCAGAGGAAGACTAGATTAAGCTGAATGAGAAAGAACATAGATAGAAACCTTTTAACTCCTAACTGAGGCTAAAAAGCGGAAAGTATTATGATCATGCTAATGTTTTATGCTAAAAGGAATTACTGTCAACCGGTGCCAGCAACAGCAACTAGAAAAGAAGTGATGATAGCTTGTTCCTACTTTACCTAAGTATACTTTTTTAATGTTTGAAGAACGGAACAATTCTGCATTTTTAATACATATTCTGATTAGATGTCCCATTCAAGTGCTCATCAAAGCCTTGTTAAATGTATTATTGTTTAAATACATGAAAGAAGATCCTTGGGAGAGGCAACATATCTTCAAAAAGCTTGCCAAAAAGATTACTGTTTTTTTCCACAATATAAAAACATCTATCACAAAATATTAACTACCTGTGCAAATAGCTTCTTACTCAAAATTTATGCATTTATGGCTTTTATAAATCACTTACCATATATATGATGTGTCAGTTGCCATAATATGGCAAAGAAATTGAGGGTCATAAAAGTCAACAAAATACAACAAAGAAAGAGAATAGGTTATCTTAATATTAAGCAGAATAAGATCGCAAGCAGGCTTTCTTTATATGTTTCCTGAAGTGGACTACAACTAAGGTTAAAAGCTCTTCTGGTATTTTCTTTATTCCTGTGAGCACATAATCACAGTTCGCTCAAATTTGTTTCTGCTAATAATATTAAAATTCTAAAAGTAGAAGTAATGGAGACCTTTAATGACATAGCTAACAAAGCAATTTAACGGGAATATTTGTTGAAATCAAGACAATCTTTGCTTCAATAAAATCTTCCATATATACTATGACAAATAATTTGCAAGCTTGCAAAACTGAACTGCACTGAGTTATGGAAACGACTAGAATTTTTGAGAATAAGTTTGTATTTATATTTATTTTGTTGTTTATTGAATATTTAAAATAACTATTTTCCTATCCATTTACCTTTATTTTTTTTGCTCGACTGTGACCAAGCATTCTCTATGAAATACTTGTTTCTGAAAAAATAATTGTGTTGATGAAATATTTTTTTTTATAAATCAAATAAGGTATGAAACTACAGTTTTGGATTCTGACAAAGAAATCTTGGTTATAGTTACACTAAAATGATAGCTTTTGTCACCATGGCAAAATACAAAGAGAAAATGTTGTAAAGGGACAATATTTTTATTTCTCAATAAAACTGACTCGGCAGAAAAAATGTTCTGGGACAAATCAGGACATGTGCCAACATTTCTAGCCACATGAAAAACATCGTGAAAAACAACGTGAAAACCTTCTGAAGGCTGGACTTGAACCTATTGGTGTTTTCAGATATTTGTTGCTCATTTATATGGCTACATTCTGGGAGGGATGTTCATGGAAATTTCCATGTAGATAGAAATAAATTGTGTTTCAAATGACTCTATGTGGCTCCTACATAGGAAAAGATTACATCAGCTCCTATATCAGTTATATTAACAATTTTTATGGTTTAGTTAAGAGAGTGCTGTTTGGAGCTGACCAGTGAAGCTGAAAAAATGGTACAGGCACTTTGGATTAAGAAAAACCTGTTTTAAATGGAGGAGACCAAGGAAATTTCGATAAACAGTTAAGTGACTTTATAACTTACTTATCCATAATTATGTTTACCAGACTTAAAAATTAGTAACAAACAGTGTTTTTCTATTCTGTGGAACAGTGTACTTTATACACTGTGAGTCAGACTATGGTATCAAAACTCACCATTACTGTATGATTATATAAAACATTTGTGCTGTCAAAATGCGCTTAAAAATCAAGTACAATTAAATTAATAAGCCAGAAATGTTGCCTGATTCATTTCCAGAAAGGAGCACTGTGAGCAGACATTGAAGTGTGAAGATGAACAAAATTGTCTGCAGAATTACACCCAGCCTGAAACTGCCATGAGACTGGGATGATATTGTATTTTTTACCAATTCAGTTAATATTGGATCTTTTACAACAAATTAATAAAAACCAAAACTGTATTACAGAAATCAACTTACTTGCCTACAGGAATTTAAAAATGCATTCTTGGTCTTTGTTATCTTTGACAATTACCTTTCATTTATCATACCTTGATACTTGGTCATGACTTCATACCTGCATTCAGGGACATGAAATTCCAAGACTTTGAATAGATTATACCCATATGATGAATCCAGTGTCTTAAAAATTTATACTATGTTCTTCTGCCCTTTTTCCCCCCTCTCTGACTTTGATTTTTGATTTCACTGCCCTCTTGGCTTCTATACCAGTACTTTTCTCACAGTAACTTTTCTCATTAGTAGCTGTGTAACTCTCTGCTGCAGGGTTCAGCTGTCCCTGGTTTGTACAGCCCCTCTGCCTGACCTTGGCTCTGGTTCACTGAGAAAATTCTTGTTGAGGTGTGAGAAAGCAGGCGAGCTAAAATAAGCAAGATATGGAAAGTAAAAACAGATGGAAGTGCAACTGTTGGAGCAGCCACAGCTTACAGCTCCAGGACTCTAAAGTACTGAGTAAAACTGTGAGACCTTCCCCTCCTGCCAGCTCCAGGGACCTGGAAGACAATAACCCTGCAGCAGCAACAGAAGCAGCAGCAGGGCAGGTCGGCCCATTTGGAGAAGCCTGGCCCTTCCCCAAAGAACAGCTTATCTGGTCCAAGAGGGCTCAGCTGTTTGCAGAGGAGATGCAAACACCTAACCTAGGAGCTTACTACTTCTAGCCTGCTGTCCCGTGCATTCTCCAGCAAAAATCCCTTCATACCCCTCAGCTGTATCTTGCTAAAGTCTCACAGTGAAAGCTGCCCAAATGAAGCGATGAAAGAGGGTCTTACAGTATCTAAGAAAGGATGCTGTGGCTATTGTACAGCTAGCAAAACTTTTTCCTGTCCTACAAGAAATTAAACTAAAAAGCAATTACTATCTGGAAATTTTTAACAATGAAATGTAAAAATATAGAGCAGAAATTTAGAAAGGATAAAATAAGAGCACTCAATGTCCTTATGTAGCCATCTCAAAATTCTAAGTTGGTGACCAAAAAAGTAAAGATATTTAATAAATATTCAAGATAATATAATTTTTAGAATTTAAGCTCTCTTTTCTCCACACCCATGACATATTAATTGAAGACAAAACTTTTGCATCAGCAGTTTTGTTGCTGACATGCATTCTCAGTGAAAAAACATTTTGCTGAAACACATTTCCATCTATTTGGATTTGGTGTGGGTATTCCATTAAAATAAAGAAGACTAAGCCACGCTATCCACAGAACACTGAAGTTCTTAAAAGCCACCTAATGATGCTATGGAAGAATCCACAAAGAAGCTAATTTTCAGTTACTGGCACTACGTTCTCAATGTAAGCAGCTAATAAAAGTACATCTAAATCAGCATGAAGCAAATCATACCATTCTGATGAAATTCTGTTAAGAAATTCCAGCAGGTAGGTGGAAACATAAGATTCTCAGAGTATCTAAATTCTTGCCAATTAATGTTAGCACACTGTTTCCCTTTCTTGAAGCTAAGACCATAAAACACAGTGACTGTGACTTCTCACAAGGAAAGTCTCTGGCATAAAAGGTTATTAAAGTCTATCCTTTAAATCCTACTCCAGATTTTCTGTGGGGCACCCATCTTTCACATTTTCCTCGACATTCATGAATAATTCAAATTCATCCATATTGTATTACGAGGTTTAATGAAAAAACTATACTTATAAAGATAGATATTATTACAAATACAAAAGAAAAAAAAGTTAAACTGTACTTTATAAACAATAGTATCAGGGAAAATGTAATATCTGAGATAAAAGAATAACAGAAATTACAAAAATCTTTCTTTCATATAATGTGTCAATTTTTCTGCATTTCCCTTTCACTATGTAAATACTTAAACTCCTTAATACTGTTTTTCAGATTGATATTCGTCAAATGCATGGAGTGTCCACAGATCATATATAAAACTGATTTATTTAACTCAAAGCCAATGTAAATCTCCTTATAGTGCAATTTTTAATTAGATGTTTGGTTTTTATGTTCATATTTTTCAGAACTAATGTTTTGAACAGCATAAATTTTCTCTCATGAGATTTCTCAGTGGAAGGGATTAGAACAGCCTTTATAAATATTAGATCTCATAACAACCTTATGATAATATATTTTCTGTGCCTTTGCAGATGAAGTAAATGCGTATAATCTATGTCACACAGGAAGTAAATGACAGATGACATGGAATTCAGACTCCTAGACGCTGTCAGATTAGAATCTTTACAAAATGTGCAGAAACCCAAATCTCAGATATAGGAAAAAAAGAGAGTGCCAAAACAAGCAAATAAATTTGAAAGACTGTAAGTAAAAATGCTGGGAAGGTCTTTTTATTCTTGAAATTCAATCAAGACTGTATGATTGCCTGCCAGAACATAATGTTTTCAGGTCAATAAAAGCAAAATAATTTCTCACATGAACGGAAGAATCGGAACAGGATAACAGCAACCCTCAACAATATTTTTAGCAGCTATCTCCTTTACTCCCATATTATGCTAGCTCTTCCAGTTTCTGCTGCTGCTAATAATCACAGGATGCCGACGTGTACAACTAGTTTCTGCCAATCCAAGCAAACCATAGAAAGCATGGTGTAATTTACAGTCCCAAGATGTTGACAGACTGGTTCACCAGCCAACAAAACATTACTTTCTTTTGCAGCTTCAAAGCCTGGAAGGAGGACATAGAGTTCTGTGAAAATCAGTGGGATGCTGGAAAGCTAAGGCATAAGCTACACTGCTCATTATAAAGATGCTGGCCATCATTCCGGAGGGGATATCGCAGATCTAACCTCAACAAAACATCTGGCAACAGAGCTGTTTTCTACACAGGCTGTAAAAAAACAGGCTGAGAAAGCTTTTCTTAGGGGCCTCAGCCTGGTGTCCAGCTGTGTGTCATTTTTGTGCACTACCAGATATGTAAAACAGTAATATTTTATTCATGTCTACGGTCTAACTAATTCTGTATCTTGTGCAGGTGTTTTTTTCTGATGAGCACATTACTTTTGAAATGTTTGTAGTTTGAGACAGCATTTTGAAAATTCTTCTGTAATTGTTTCTTTGTCAACTACATGAGGTTGGAAACCTAAAAATCTCTCTAGATTGCTGTTGAAACTCTTGTCTAGCAAATGCTGAATTTTTGCATGTTTAATTGTGTCTCAAACCCCCAAAGGGATAGATTATATGTTAGTACCTTCAGATTACATCAAAAAAACCAAATATTACTTTTTGAACCCTAATTCTAAGCCTCTAACCTCAGGCCAACAGAAGATGACAAAGCTAGGACAGAGTAAAGGCCATCACAGTGCAGCACTGGATGCTTAGTGACAGAAAATCCATGGTACTGTTATGTTTTGTTGGATGTTTCAAATACAGAGAATGTTCTCTGTAGGTTCTGTTGCATCCTTTTATTCACACAGAACAATCCCACTTGCAGCAGCAGGGCTGCTCCCTACCTCCCACAGCCCTTCTCATCCCACCCATGGGTGCCAGGAGGTGCCCAGTGCTGGGGCAGTGGGACAGGCATTGGCTGACATGCCCTGCCCTGACAGACCCCCATAAGGAGCTCCCCCTGCTCTACTAGCCCCCAGGGTCACCAGCCCTCACAGTGGCATGAGAGTCTCTCCCTTGGTGCTTCACAGAGGCTCGGGCTGTTGCTGGATGCCCTGGCAGCATATTGTTCAGCTCTCCAGCCCATCTGCAAACAGGGAAAGATGTCCTGCAGGTAAGATGGTGAATGGGACATGGTTTAAGCTCTGCATAACATAATGCAGTAACTCTCCTTTAAAAGAGGACAACCCTTGTCAAATGGAAAGTATACAGAGAGCTATAATACAGAAAATCATAATAGTTACCAGCCCAAGACCCTGGTTTTCTTTAATACAGTGTCTGTTTTTTATCATGGCTATTAAATTAGCACCCCACAATCTACTTGCATCCTGTTGGCTCTACAAATAGAGCTCTGCAGATGTTTGCTATTATCCACAATTTAGAAACTATTTCACCAAAGACAAAAAGAACCCTGGGAATTAATCACCCTCTTTGTCAAAGGGCCCTTGAAGAAGCAAAAATGTCAAAACCATTGCAAAGAAATAAAAATGTATTTGGATGTCCATCTAAAACAATACAATAATGTTTTTATTAAAACAAAAATTTTTTTTCTTTTTTTTTTTACCACACAAGCATATTATAGCCCATGCTACAGTATATACATTAATCCCCTCCATCTCCAGAAGGAGAAAGAAAGCACATAGGTATTTGGAGCAGACCTAGAGGAACAAATTAACCTATTCCATTCAAGAAGGGTGGCAGTCATCACATGCATAGTGACATATAAACTTGCATGAACTTGCATGGGTTTATTCTTGTGAGGTTGATGCAATCTATAGGAACTAAAATTACAGTGGTCAGCATAACAAAGTCATTTTTACTCGTTTAATCTGATATGGCACCTTACCCTGAAACTGCAAAATCACTTTTCATTTTAACCGTAGAAAATTTAAACCGTGGAGTTGCCAAAAAAAAAGACTAAGGAAGCTATGGAACAACTGTAATTACATTTTGTCTCAATTCTTCTGGCAGGTGTTGCATAGTGTCTCATTGACAATATTTTCTGCATATATGAGGGGAAAATTAGATTTTTTTCACAGTATCAGGATAACAACAAAGAGCAAATTATTTAAATAAATGAAACGACCTTTTTTTCCTTTTCTTTTACTTACGGTTGTTTCCTTCAGTCTATTTAATCCTTTACATAATTGGGAAATTGTATCTATGTACTTTCTAGTTTATATTCTGAGCATACAGTTAATTGCGAATAGTAATGACTGCTTTGGCAGGTAGGATCAAATAAAATTAAAACTCAGGTTTTAACACAAGTGCTTGTTTATTAAATTTTATGTAAATACCTCATTTGTGTAGATTTGCTTACTGAAGACTAATTATGAAATTAAATTGAGCACAGAAAATACTTCAAAATTGTTAAAAGTATATTTTAAGCAAATTGATTAATAATGAAAACTATTAGAATATCTCATTATTCAACCTATACTGAGTGCAATATTTAAGAAATAAATAACCAGAATCTACTAGCTCCGTAGGTACTAAAGCTGTCTGCTTGATTGAACAGGTATAAATAATTTTTTTTCAAATGAAAATTATATAAAATAACATTATTATTATTATTATCATCATCATCATTATTATTATCATTATCTGTACTCTGCACAAGCAAAATGCCCATGTGCCAGCATCAGTGCAATAAGAATAATGCCATGTATAGCAAAATGCAGTATTTCAAACTAGAAAATATAGTTTCCATACTTCAAATATGTTTTTCACTAATTTTGAAATACAATATAGGTAAGCTCTAAACATATGCAGTGACTATTTTCAAGGCAGTGTAGTCATCATAGAAGAAAAAGCCTTTGGTATAATTTTTGTAGACTTATGTCTTTCCTGTAAGACATCCCGGCCTCCTACCATAAATGCAGTGTATTTCCCAAAGACTTAGCCAAATAGATACTTCTTACAATGAGTGATTTTGCACTCCAGATGCTAGTTCTGGCTTTCAGCATGGTTTTGTTACAAGGTCCTGGGTTATCCCTTAAAGCTGCAGTGAATAGGCACCTGACTCTTTTTCTTATGTGCCTCAGACTTCCCATCTCCAAATCAGGAAAATGTTTTAAGATTTTCTAAGAATTTTTCTTTATGGAATCTACATCTTGTTACCTTTACGGGAACAAGGAGAAAAGCAAGAGACTTGAAAATCTGAAATATTCCCTGTAACTACGGAATCCGGTAAACATGTAAACTTTATCATCAGAGAGAAGCTCTGTTTTGATTAATGAAAATGTTATATGGAAGTCCTACAACAAAGAAATGTGGTCTTCAGCATGCCCAGACCATTAGTGCAGAAAGAATTCCTCTTCCGTAAAGGCTATACCTCAAGAGTACCTCCTTCTGACTGCACTACCATACATCAGCTGACTGGAACACGATTTATCCCAGAAGTCTCTGATGTCCATCTCAGTCTCTTTAATGGCACTAGTCCCTCTCCACCAAACTCACTTGTCCCTAGGCCACGACTGGAATTCTTGTAACCTGAAGTGCACCACAACCACTGTATTTGCTTCTTGTCCTCATGAGCTGCTGTTACAGATCTGCTCTGGTGTGACTGGTGAGCAGCACCATCAGACGCAGGGCACTGCCCAGGGAGGCACCAGTTGGCACAGAAGGATGCACTGAAAGAAGAGGACAGATGCTCTGCTGAGAAGAGCCTTCCTGAGCTCAGCAGTGGTGGTGACATCCCACAGAGCATAGTTCCCAAACTCCACTGGAGGAACTGATGCTACACAGCAGAGGCCTTGACTCAGAGTGAGCTCCGAAAGGAGCTCCAGCTCCGCAGGGATTTGGCTTCAGGGACGCCTGGGCCTTCTGGTTGAGACTGGGACAAGGTGAGCTGGGCTCCTTGCCTGCCTGCTCTTGTGACTAAGCAAAGTGTCTGCAGGAAGAGGTCACCAGACTGCGCAGCATCAGTTTGGTGTAAGATCAAGTAAAAGGGGAGAGTGTCTTCTTCACTAAGATCATCATGTCATCAAAAACTTTTTCAATACATTAAGTACTCTTTACTTAATAATGAGTAAAAGGGGAAACTAAAAAAAAAAGAGCACACACAGACACACACCTGGTCACAGAAGATCAATAGAGACAGTGCCAAGGAGCAGCCTGGGACAGAGAACCTTTTCTGTCTTGGCACACTGGGATGTTGCTCAGTAGCCAGGCAGAAGCCCCTGTGCGAGGACCTGGATCATCTCCATCTGCAGCTTCAAGAGCCTACCAGTAATGAAGGGGGTGGAGGTAGACTCTGTGCTTACCACATGTGAAAATGGAGTATCCTATGAAGAGAGAGGCTGGAAGCTGGTTACCTCTGGCACTGAGAGAATGGCTCCTGATCCACTTTTAGATTTCCAACTTTCTGACGCACAAGTGCTATAATTTACATGACATCACCCAACCAGACAGGCATCAGTATATCAGAGAAAAGCTGTGTAACATTGTTATCAGCAGGGAACCTTTGCTCGAGGAACACTATAATGTAAAATACAGATACAACTGAAAAGTTGAAAGGGAAAAGATAACCATACTAGTGCGAAGAAGCAATGAAACATTTTTTTGAACTGAAAAAGTCTAATGAGAAAGCACATTTTAATTTAACTTTACATTCAGTTTGAGTTCAGAGTGTATGAGGCATGTAAGTCATTCATTTCTCAGCACGGGGAGACATTCCCTTCTTAAGTGAGTGACAATATTGGAAGCTTGCTCAGGTCCTGGATTGTGAACAGTTCCATCAGTTAAAGAAGAACTTGCCAAACAATTTGACCTGAGTTCCAAAAGGATTATTTCTTTGTCTGCAATCATCTTTACTTGTTAAAAATAAAAACCCAATACTTGCAAATACATGCGTTCAGTTTTCTAGGCCAGGTCTAAAAATCATCAAGATGTGCAAGTAATCTTTGTTTAAATCACTCTGAATCTGGTCCTCAAGAATCCACTGATCACTTTGTCCATGTGTAATTTAAAGTTTTTGTCTATGTACTGACTCAAGCTGCAAGGCTTTTATTTGCCAGGTAACATCTTCTCCACACCAAGAATACTTCTAACTTTATCTGACCACAGTATTACTGATGTGCTTTGACTTAAATTACATCAGCTGCTATGTTAACTAACAATAATTTAAAGCATATCTTCTTTTGTTTTCTTGTTCTTGCCTCCTAGAGGCTGAATATTTTTGTTATAAAAAGATGTGGCCAAGTTAGGAAGAAAATACTGTTGAATAAATCTTTAAATTTCCTCTGTATCTCCCAAAAATACTATGAATATGTTATGGTTCTTATAGTGATGAGCAAGCATTCTGGCAGCCAGCAGAAGGGTTAAAATTAAAGTATAATACATCTAAATACAAATCTTGCAGAGGACAGCTCCCTGGAGTTTCATACATCTCTTTTGCGTTAATTATTCTCTCAGAGTTTCAAATTACAACAAAACAGTGTGGTGGCATACTGAATATCACTGCACTAAGCATAACAGAAACTCAGATGTAAAAATCACTCCTCAACTGAAGTGTAAATGCAAGCATTGCAAAAAATGACTTCAAAGTGACTGTAAAATTTTCTAAAAAAAAAAAACCAAAACCAACAACCTGCATTAATTAAATGATGTCATGGGCACAGGTCTGATAATTGTTAAATGACAAAAAAAACCCACAAGGAGCAATTTTGTTTCACTAAGGTAAAAGCTGTAAAAGCACATGCTGCATTTGGATAAGAATGTTACTTGTATTTCTTTAAGTGAATAGTGTTTGTTTTAGCAGCAAAAATCAGTTTGACTCGCACCAACACCACAATGACTAAAATATAGATACCTAGCCTTTGAAACTTTGCAGAACTTTGCCTATGAGGAAAGAGTGGATGGAAGGGGTTTTTTTACCTAAAATCCAGACCTAGTTGCTGGTTACGAATGCCACAGCTGGACGACAGCACATGTCCACCTAAGTGCAGCTGCCTGTGGCTGTGCCCAGCTGCGTTACAAGGAGGGGATGAATCTGCTGGAGCTGAGCAAGCAGGGCCCTGCTGTGGGTGGGGGTCAGAACTGCTGTGACAGGGCAGCTACAGCCATGGGAACTGGGAGAAGCTGCTGCAACACCAGAGGCCTTGCTCCAGGACCCGACTGACGCTGTGTGCCTGACAGTCTGGGAGTGGTGTGAGAAGAGATCTGACATCAGCATCCCCTGTAATTACCTATTATACTGCGTAATTACCTGTAATTGCCTATTACTTAGAAGATGTTCTATGCAAGAAGTATTATTAAAATTTTCTATAGAAGAAAAGTCCTGTCCTCGCCAGTTTCTAATGTAGAAAGGTTTTCTTTCATGCACTAACATGCTGATCTGGACATTAAACTCATTCTGGCATAATTTTTTGGTCTTCATTTCAATCTCTTAGAACAGACAAATCAGGAACAAAACACAAACTGAAACTGAATGCTCAAAACATGAAACCCAAACATTCATTATTCTAAAAATAAATTTTGGAAGAAATGTATTTTTACACCATTTAGTCAACAATATGCTCAAATCTCGCTTATAGCTCTATTAGGAAAGATTCAAGAAAAATAATCCATGATCAGCCATGAGAATCAATACCTAGTGCATGCTGGATAATATCTAACTGTTTCCTCTCTGATTTTCAAATTACATAGTCCCATAATGTAGGATGTTCTAAATAAGTGATATGTTATAAATGATAAAGCAAACTTTAAAACAAATCCAGCCATAAAAAAGAAACCACTATTTTTGTAAGTACACCCAAAGACCACCAGGTGTCTCTGTAACACAAGGAATGTTTTTTAAAAATACGTGAAAAAATATGTTTACAAAAAAAAGTTTTTTAAAAAATTCTGTCTTCAACATATACACGCACACACACACAAACCGAAGCAAAAAAAAAAAAAAAAAATCAAAAAAACCAAAACAACTTCAAACCCAAAAAAACTCTAGTGATCAGTTCAAACTGTTTTAAAAACCAGGAAATGTGAAATTATATGGAAATGTGAAGCGTTAATGCAAGACCAGGCAAACCCTACTGCCAGTGTCATCAGTATTCATGCTTTCAAAATCATGGTTTTAATTCAGATGGTACTTTATGATGCGCCTTGCAAAAACTGAAAGGAATCTTATGCAAAGCACGTAAAAAAAATGCCCAAAGTGTACCAGATCATGCGTAATTGTCTGTTCTTCGAATTAGACATTAATTTATCTCACTACAAGTTTATCACTACTTTGAATTTAATTATGATTTATGACAAATGTGTTACTGGTTAGTTCATTTTATGGCGCAGACTTAGGTACTGATAAAGTTATAGTGGTACAAACACATTATCATAGATAAAGTCGTTGTGGGAAGATACTACATATCAGTATAGCTTATTCTTGTACTGAAAAAAAGAAGTACTGATATAAACACAGCATCTAAAGTTTGCATATTTCTATCAAAACATTCAATATTCACGATGCAATTATTGATAACCTTGTTTATGATAGTACTGGAATTAAGCATGAAGGCAGACACTTCTGTAGGCGCCGTGTAGTTGTAAAAGGGCATGAAAATATAACAAAAGAAGAAGTATTTGTTCACAAATGTGCACTTACCACTTTCAAATTAAAAAGTACATATCCTTCTTTTTCCTTCCTTGATGCAGTCTGTTACACGTGAAAGACTATTTGCGTAATATTTATTTAGATTATTGTTCTGCTTAACATGTCTTTAACAGCAGTTCTTAATTGTAAGCATTATAATCTTAACCATTTGGTAACAGGTAAATACCAAGGAAGTGAATATTCTAAAAGTACAAAACATCTCTACCTAATTAAACAGCAAAAATACATTTTTCTATACTTTCAGAACATCTTTTAATTTAGAAATTAGTAAATTAATTATTGGATTATTAGTACAATTGAAATATATCTTCTTCTATACTTTCTCAGATTTCACATAACAGTAAAAACCTATGAATAGCTGGAAAACTTTTCGTATAAAATCATTGTGTAAATGTTGAGAAATATCATTTTGTAAACTTCATTTTGATGTTTACACATTTCATATAATAGCTAATCTATTTAGTAAATAATATACAATGAAGTAAAAATGAATTTTCTGGCCAAATAGAAACAGAATGTTTCTCCAAGGCAAAGGAGGAGATGAATGTGCCCAAGATGACAAAAAAATGGGCGCATGCACACAAGCTTGGATCAGACTCTAGGACTAACAGGCTTAATTCACTGTAAAAAGTACACACATGTCCTGAAGTGCTCCTGACTTGCCCTAGCAAGATGGTGGCTGGGAGTGTACTGACACTAACAAATAATTTACTAGATTTAGCCACTGGCTGCTTTCATAGTTCTCAGGAATGAAGGAAGGCATCAGGAGCAGGTTATAAGCCAAAATAACCTTTGGGCTACAAAGATAGTTAAAGGCCTGGAGCACTTCTCCTGTGGAGACAGGCTGAGAGTGTTGGAGCTGTTCAGCCTGGAGAAGGCTCCAGTGGGACCTTACAGCACTTTCCAGTACCTGAAGGGGAGAGCTGGAGAGAGACCTTTTACAGGGGCATATAGTAACGGGGAAAGGTGACTTTAAACTTAAAGAGGGCAGGTTTGGATTAGATATTGGGAAGAAATTCTTTACTGAGGCAGTGGTGAGACAATGGAACAGGTTGCCCAGAGAAGCTGTGGATGCTCCATCCCTGGCAGTGTTCAAGGCCAGGTTGGATGGAGCTTGTGAGCAACCCAGTCTAATCAAAGCTGTCCCTGCCCAGATGAGGGGGGCTGGAATTAGATGATGCTGAAGGTCCCTTCCAAGCCAAACCATTCCATGATTCTATAACTGTTCTTCTGATTCATACCAAGCTCACAGGCCAAAAGTTTAGCACTGCTAGCACAGAGAGAGGTAGTGTCAAGATATGCTTTCTCATGCCTCATTTTAAGTTACCCTTTTTATTGCGTTGCCTTTAGTTTTCCTGGGCCCTTGCCCCAGGAAAATCTCTTTTAATATGGTGTCATGGACATGTTATCCACTGTATAATAATAAAGATGTGAACAAAGAATTTTAATTTTCTAATTTATTTTTTAATTTTATTTATGCAAATGTGTATTGAAATCAACCTTGATATTCTGTTTACAATGTTAATGACACTTAGACAGGAAATTAATTGAAATAGATTATTTCTCTTAAAGCAAAAGTTCTTGCATTACAGTAAAACTAAGTCCACATTGTATAATTTAGACAGAGTTACATACAAATCCTTTTCCATGCCCTTTATAAAGAGCAAGAAGAGTGCACAATCTGCACGAACGGACTGAAAATCCAGCAACAGCAAGATTCCTCTGCAAATTCCCCTTCAAGGTAAGGCCACAAGGCAAAGCCTGGCTCTTGTCTTTGTTGAAATTCCCCATCTATCAGGTTCAAAAAAAAAAAACGGAACAGCAGGACCACTAAATCATCCTACACAATATAGACTGGAAGGAGTCTTTGAATCCTTGGATGTTCAATTCCCAATGTTTAATATGTTTGCTAATTTTTCTGTAATTCTCACTTTTTCCAGCAGTATCTCCAAGGATTTCAACAGTATTCTCTACGCTTTTTGCTTCTTACCCTTCACTGTATATTTTACTTTCCATATCTCCTGTTCAGTTTATATACCAAATAATCCCCTTTCTACACAAAATTCTCCACTGAATTTAATAATCTGTTAATCGTAATACATTAATCCTGCATTTTCTTCAAACCAAATGTCCATAGTAGAAATAATAAAACCACAAAAACCCCTTGACATTTCTCTGGATGTCATCTATCATAATCCAGCTTATTTGGTTTGCATGTTACATGCTTCTTCCATAATACTTTTACTTGGCTGCAGCACAAGAACTACCTTTTATATGGATTTTACACAATAAAGCTTCAGCAAAAACTGCATAAATAAATATAGCACAGAGTTGTCAATGCGAGTGTGAATTTAGTTACAAAGAAGTAAATATATAGCAATCCCTTCAACTTCAAGATAAAATAGCTCAAGAATAGCGTAGAGGCTGGTTTTTTTTCAGGAGTTTGGCTCACTAAATGCAAAAGCCAGAACAATCATATTTCATTACCTGCAAAAAGAATAAAACTTAAAGCTGACAAACAGGACCTAGAGGATGTACAAAGAGCTTCATTCAAATCTCTACAAAACTACATAAAATGTTTATTTCCCTTTAAAAGTTATTTAAAGCCAGTCATGAACTGTCTGAGTAAGAGAAGAGGATTATACTAATTTAACAGTTACTTGGCTATGCTCATTTTCTCCTGTATGGATTTTCTACTAACGGATTGATGGAGTAAATTGCTTTCATTGTCTCAGTCTAGACACTAGTTAGATTAGGATCAAAAAGATGCCATCTCTCATTTGGTCAGGCATACAGATACCACTAAGCTAACCGTGGGGTATAGAAGGGGAAATGCTGTGGAACAGAAATTCTCTGCGTTCAGTGAACAATTGTCACTGTTTGTCCAATACAGATGTCAGGAACTTGTTAATTCTCCCATCACAGGAGGTTGAGGGGTGAGGGGAAAAAAAAAAAGGGAAATAGTCTTAATATTGCAAAAACCTTCAGTAAAAGGTGAGAAGGAAAAAATACTTCTACCACAGGCCACATTCAGGTATTTTAGAACTCTAATGTGAGCTATTGCATATACTCTCAGGCCTTGACCTATTTCTCAGCCTAGGATAATGGAAGTTGGCTTTTGCAAAGGGCTGGACAGCTCTGGGGTTTATTTGATGCATCCAAGAGGCTATACCCACAAAGCATTAAGTGAACAGTACATCTTCACCTGACCAGGTGTGGCCCAGTGGGGAAGGTAATGAGTAGCCCAGAAAATGGGTATCTACATCTATGTAATACAAGCACATGTGCACACACACACAGAGCAAGCCAAAAATAAAGCAACTTCAGTGTCGGTTGCTTGTAGTAATTGTTCAGAGATAATAAACCCAAACATTAGATGAAAAGGCTTAAACACTTAATTCAGAGGAACTGGATGGTCCCTGGAAAGGATCTATCCTTTTCTGACAAAGATCTCAAACATTTGCATGTACAGCTGAGGAAAGTAATTCTAGTATAGGGAGAAACGATAAGAGTTTACGCCGCAGGAGTCAATATTGAAATTGAAGAGATCACAGAATCAGAGTGGTTGAGGTTGGGAGGGACCTCTGTAAGTCATTTGGTCCAAACTCTCTGCTCAGGCAGGACCATTTAGAGATCATTATTCACGACCATGTCCAGGTGGCTTATGAATATCTCTGAGGTGGGAGACTGGTGGGCAGCACTCAGTTCACTCAAGTCAGTGAAGAAGCGTTTTCTCATGTTCTGAGAGGATCTCTTGTGCTTCACTTTATGCGGGTTCCCTTTGTGTCCTGTCACTGGGCACCACTGGCAAGAGCCCAGCTCTGGTCTATCTGCAACCCCTTTCAGGTATTTACACATGTCCCCTGAGCCTCGTCTTTTCCAGGCTGAACAATCCCAGACCTGCTTTAACTGCAGTTTTCAAGCAGGACTACTTGCGCTATCAGGACCTGCAGATCTGCATTGACAGAAAAAAACACCGCAGCTGAAGATAGCAAAGACTGCAACAGGCTTGAACGAACGAGGGAATGACACGGACATCAAAGTGTGCAAGTTTCGCGCCCGGGCTGAAGGCAGGCTGCTGACACACCAGCAAGGCAGGCGCTGAGCTCTACCCACGGCATGACAGCACGACAGACGGCACACGTGCTCCCGCTGCAGGGAGGACGAGGCTTATTCTTCCAAAGAAGCAGAGCGCTGATTCAGCTGAACGCGAGTCTCCCCGCGGGGAGATGACAGAGCCTGTGCACCGTGCCGCGGTGCCACGCTGCCGGGCAAGGCGCACACCCCGGACCCGCGGCTCCGCGCCTGCGCCGTGGGGACAGGCCGGCGCTTCCCCTTCCGGCCGTGCCGCGGCTCCGTCAACATGGCAGCGGCGCCGGGCGGGCGGGCGCGCTGCCTGCTCTGGGCAGCAGGTGACGGGCGGGCGGTGCCGGCGCCGCCGGGCTGGGCTGCGGGCAGAGGGGGGAGAGCGCTGGGGTNNGAGCGGTGGGGTTGGGAGGCGGGCGGCGCTGGGGCGGGCGGGAGTGTAGGGGAGCGCTGGGGGCGTGAGGGGCCAGGAGGGGAGGGAGGCTGTCAGCTGGCGTGGGTGAGCACCCCGGGTTGGTTCGGGCATCACTCACCGAGCGCTTTTCCTTCGCCTCGCAGTGGTTGTACATGTGGTGGCGTCAGGTGCGGGTTTTGTGGAGGATCTAGATGAATCGTAAGTATTGGGGTGTCTTGCCGAATTGCCAAGATATTGTTCGTCTTCTTGTGGGAAACATGACCCCAGACTTTGTGTAGTGTGCTTGTCGAGAAACCTACACTGGAAAAGATTGTGGTTTTTTAATAGCAAGAAGGATGGAAAGATTGTGGCCTGAAATATCATAGAATATCCTTGTTGGAAGGGGCCCACAGGGATCATTGAAATACAGTTCTTATCCTTGCATAGGACTCCCAAAAAGTCACACCACGTGCCTGAGAGCGTTGTCCAAACACTCCTTGAGCTCTGTCGGGCTTGGTGCTGTGACCACTTCCATGGGTAGCCTGTTCCAGAGCCTAACCAACCCTGGGTGAAAAACATTTTCCTGGTATCCAACCGAAACCTCACCAACACAGCTTCATGCTTCATTGCCTTGGGTCATGTCACGGACCACGAGAGAAGAGATCAACTATTGCACCTCTGCTTCCTCTCCTGAGGAAGTTTTAGGCTCCTATGAGGTCTTTCCTCAGTCTCACCTAATAAAGAGGTTCAGTTAATGAAGCTGAAGAACAGTTTAATTCTTCAGCTTTTTAAAAGCTGTTACGGTGGTGGTGTTGCCAGAAACGTTCTCGGGCTTCCTTGCTTGTTCTTTCTTTTTGGTTGGCTAAATACACTGGTGTGCTAGTGCCTCCCCCAAATAAAAGCTGATTTAACCAAATTCTTTATTAGAGTTTGCAGCATGGCTGCCACAGGGGGTTGGGAGAAGGAGTCTTAAGTGTGTTCATCCATGGCCAGAAACAGAAGAGAGAAAGGCTGCAGGACTAGCTCAGGCTGCTTGAAGTGCCAGTAATATTTGTGTAAAAATGTGCCTTAACAACAGAATTAGTCCTGAGAGTTTGCAGGAATTGAAGGAGGTAGTCCTGCCATGGGCTTGGTTGTGTAGTGTCACTGTTGGTGTACTTGTTTGCTGTAGCAGTTTGATGGCTGCATAGTTGCTGTTTCCCAAGAAAATCACCCAAGTGGGGTTTTTTGGGGTTTTTTTTGGGGTTTTTTTTTTTTTTTTTTTTTTTGTTTTTTTTTTTTTTTTTTTGTCAGATTAGCAGGTGGATCTCAAGTGCTACAAAGCAGCAGAATTATTGGAATTTAAAGAGAAGGTATGGAGAATAATAGCTGGTAGGGGAGGGAGAAGTTGGCGTTAGGTGACTGCTTTGGGATAAATTCAGCCAGTTAAAGATGATGTTTTCATGAGGGCTCAATCCATGATAAATTGCATCAAGGAGCTAAACTGTAGGTAACCACTCACATTTTTACAATATTGCTTGTTAATCATAAGATCAGATGAGGTGTAGTGGTTTTATGGATGACAGGATGGGAACATATGGAAGGAGTTCTCAGGAGAAACACAGCAGTGTCTCTGGTGTTGTGAAAAAACAACTGAAGCATGGGAATTGCTTGGACTTGATTTTCAAAGCTTGTTTTTAAAAGATGCTCATATTTTCAATGCCTCACTGAAGAGGGCTATCTGTGCTCCTGCATCACGTTCCCGTATCATGTTTCCACACGTGTGTATTTAAATGTACTTGCTGTTTTGAAGTGAAGAATCATGATTCTGTTGTCACATAACTGTAAGTAACTAATAAAAGAAAATCTTCTTTTAGAATACTTGAATTTTTTAATTACAAAACTATACAGATGCATGTATTTGCAATTGAGAATAAGAATTGAAGAATTGTGCAAGGCAGGTTTTGTGGGGGATTTTTTGATTTTTTTTTTCTTAGCTAACTCGCAAATGATGAGAGAGGTTAGGAAAACAAATTTAATTGAAATTAAAATCTAATTTAATCAGTTTAAATTTTAGTTTAATTTTGCTCCAAACTGGGGGGCAGTGACTGGTGCAGTCTCAAGTTTTCCATTTTATAGATGCCTAAACATTATGGATGTTCTGCTGTTGCTGAAAGCAGCAGAAAGTGTTCTGTTTGAATTTTAGTAGTTGTAAACAAAGCGAACTAGTACAAGGCACCGGTCCCTTTCCTAAGCTTACAGGATGTTGGAAGACAAATAGCAGAGCAGAGCTGACAGGTACCCAGCTGGGCTGTGGGAAGGATGCCCAAAATGAGCTGTGGTTTCTCTTGGCTTGTGCTGCTCTGATAGCAGATCTGCTGTCTCAGGTCAGTACTCATCTTGTGGTTGGTGTGGACTTGTTCTAGTGTGATAATGAAGCAGATAAGTAATCTGGCTTAAAAAGGAAGTGTTTTTCTGTCTGTGGGGTGACTCAAACCAGGATCAGAAGCATCAGAAATGGTGCAAGGGGGAAGGAAGGAATAGCTACAACAGCTGGGTGGTTTTAAGGCCCTTAAAATTGTGACCATGGTGTTCAGTTTTGCTTCATGCTGGTTACTTTTAACTGTTCATGATAAGTGTGGTGCTTGGTTTAAGTGGGGACTGAGAAAACATTCGATCATGTAGTTGGGAAGGTGTATGAGTTTGAGACACATAATTTTGATTTGTGGATGTGCAACACGCCATCTTTCCATCAGTGTGATTGTGTTTATGTCAACTGACAGAGGAGTGTGCAGGACTGTTACAAATGTGACACACTGAAATACTGGGATTGGAAAACATAGGGCCTAGAAACAGCAACTTCAGAAAATGCTTGACTGCTCATTTGTAGAGAAATTGCCATTTTTCTTCAGCAGTCTGTTGAACTTTCTTAATATTGTCTAGTAATTTAATCATTGACATTAGCAAAACCAGAGTGAGTTTTCATAGTTGGTATTTTGTTACACTTTAGATTTTAGTTTCTGTGGAAGTTGATTAAATAGGTGCTTGTAGATGAGAAGTACATTGAAATTTATTATTATAAAAACTACAGTATTTTTTATACAATCTTAGGTCAAAGATCTTAAACTCTGTTGGAAAGCTCAGCCTCCAGATCTTTCATTCTTTCTTTTTCTTTGTGTCTGCTGGCAAGGTTGCACTCTACCTTACTCAGTACTTAATATTCTTTAGAATTTATCATAACAGTTGTATTGTGACCAAGGAAGGAGAACATTTAATTGTAAATTTTTCTTAAACGAAGAAGAAGTGATATTCTGAATTGAAACATGGCCTAGGATCTTATGATTCAGTAACAGCTTTCTGCCTCTTGCATCATAGCCAATTCTTTGGCATTGTAATTGGAAGTTAGCTGTAGCTCTGTTAGAGTTCTCAGGAGCTGCTGGGATCTCACTGGTTCTTTCATTAGCTCTATAGTGCTCAGGTGGTGAAGTAAATTTTTAGTGAGGTTGTCAACTAAGCAATTTTGTGACTTAAAAATGCTGCTTTCCTTTAGCAGTTCCATAGCATAGTCTCTGCAAATACCTTTCCTGCTGCTGTACAGGCTTTGCAGCCTTAGTATGCCATTAATAAAATAGGCTGGAATTTACCAGTGAAATGCTGCAATTCTAAGTTTCAAACACTCAACACTGTAATTAGATTGTATTCATGATTTCTGAATTATTTCTGTCAAGCGTTAGTATTTCTTCAAGACCATTATGGACTATTATAGATTCAACTTTAAATGAAATATAATAAATTCTGTCTACTGCTTATGAGCCATTTATAGGCATGCTGCATATTGGGAACTGACAAGTGGGGCTATAACTTGTATTAATTGGATCTTAGAGTGTAGATCCATACTTGCTGCATAATTATATGTAAATACCTCATTTTGCAAGAGGAACAGTGCAGTAAGAATGTTTTGTCGTGCATGTTATAGTGTGTGACTTTAGTCCCAGTCCTAGTCACTTTTACGAAGCCTGTCTTCTACAAAACTAAACCTTAGGCTAAAGTTCTAGCTTATTTAATTCTCTACATAGAACTAGTGACTAATGCAGTAATTCATATGATCTTGTAGTGACAACGCTGGAATGTGTAAGCAGCATTTTGGGAGTTACCAGAGAACTTTGGTTTATCAAGCTTGGTTTTGTATTAGAGATTTAGAATTCAGTGACAGATTTACAGTTAGTAAAACCAATCAGTTAATTTAAATGCCATTTGCCTAGCATTAAGAAAATTCAGTTGTACCTGTGTATCTCTGGGTTTTATCAATAACTTGTTCATTTTTATTCCATGGAGTTGGTTTCTTGGTTGTCTGCAGCTTTAATAGAACTATAAACTGACACACCTATAGTCGAATGTTAAAGGAAGTTGAACTAAAGTTGCTTCACATGTTAATAATAAAGATAGTTTAGTTAGTTTACATTTAGTAAAGCTAAAATTAACAGTTTAAACCAATGCTCAAAGAGTCTCTATTAGTTGGTATATAAAAACACAACAACAAATGTATTTAACATAACTAACACAAGTGCAAAATACTTCTTCTCCCTAGATTCCGCATGTTAGTGAAATATCTTCTGTGTGTTTTGGTGTGTACTCTTATTTCTTGCTGTTTTTCTGTTTTGTTGTTTTGTTTTTTGTTTGGTTGTTTTTTTTTGTTTGGTTGGTTTTTGTCTTAGGAAATAATTAGAGAAACCTAATTGGTGCAGCTATGTGTGTAGGATCCTGTACAGGGGCAATATTATACTAAAAAATAAGCATCTCCGCTGTTTCCCCACCCTCAAAGAAAGAAACAAAACAGAAGTCTTGTATCTGTAGTTTTATACTAACCTTACTGAAGACTTTGCCTGTGTCACAGATGCACTTCACTGTTTTATTTTCAGATATATCATTTATTGCTTTCATTTTTTCCCTTTTCTAGGTTTAAAGAAAACCGTAAAGATGATATTTGGCTTGTAGATGTGAGTACATAAGGAAAATGGGAAGATTTGCTGGTGGAAATCAAAAGACAGAATGCACAGCGCTGCACCCTGTAGTCAGGCTGCTTCATGGTTTGGAAAATTGTTTGTACATGATGCAGAAGAACTTCATGACAGTAATTCTGACAGGGTAGATAAGCAATCTGTCTGCTCTTCTGGGTGAACCAGGAATAGGCTGAATAGATTGCTGAATAGCCTGCTGAATAGGCTTCTGTCTATATTTTGCAGACCTTAAAAAGGAAAGCAGATTACCTAACACACTCAGGAGGTGATAATCTCTGTTGAGAATTTTTATAATTACTTTCATTAATTATATCTACTGATTTGTGTTCTAGACTTCTGTTAGCACTGAAAGATGAAATATATGAGAGCCCTCTTACTTTTCTACATTATTTAGAAAGATTCAGTGCCCCTTATTTCAGGGACAGAGAGTTTTTAAAAAGATTGAGCTTGCTTGTGAATGAGGTAATACTCCTTTCCTCACCCAGATAAGTACTATAATTCTCAAAATTGTATTACCCAGATTTGTGATTTTTCAGTGGGAAAAACTATGTAGGCTAATTCAGAGTTATCAGCAGTGTATAGCAAAACAAAATACAACTTTTGTTAAATTATGACCTTATCTTTGTTATACCAAAACATTGATATCTTCTGTCTGTTGGCAAATTCATATTCTTGGATAGACTGTTTATATGATCTTTTAAATAAAAAAAAAAAAAAAGTTGCCATGCAGTCTATTCCTAAATAAGAAATCATATAACAGTGCAGCAGTTTAATGTATTCTTTTCAAACTTGTGCTTTCATATTAAAAGTAGGACTAAATCATAAATGCTGCTTGTCATGCTAACCTTGTAACTAACTTGCAGTTTTAAGACATAAGGAGTACCATGACTTGAAAATAAGTCTTGCTAATGATTTGAGAGTTAATTGTAGAATCAATTTCTACTGATTTTTTTTTTTTTTAACGAAATGTATTTGCCTCTCAGTTTTATGCACCTTGGTGTGGCCACTGTAAGAAACTAGAGCCTGTGTGGAATGAAGTGGGCATAGAAATGAGAAACATGGGTTCTCCAGTAAAAGTTGGGAAGATGGATGCAACTTCCTTTTCTAGTAAGTATGGTTTGTTTAAGGGTGATTTCATCACAGCCTCTGTTTTGAAACTATTCTCTTTTTTTTCTTGTAGTTGTTCTCCTGTCTCATAGCACAAATATGCAAACAGTACTTGTAGAAAAATTTCTGTATTATTTTTCCTTCTAAAAGTGATAACTTGCTGTAGTATGTGCTTTTTATCACATTTGTTTCTACTTGATTAGGGAATTCTTCCTGACAAATGGAAGGTAAAAGCTTTTCAAAGATCTTCTTTTGATACACCTCCTAGAGTACTGTTATATAAGCATTTTAATGTAGTGTGTCTCTTGAGAGCATCCAGTTTTAGGTTCCTTCTGTTACTGCTGGAGGAGTGCCTGTGTTCTTGCTCGTATTCATTTCAGGTAATCAGTCCCAAAACTGTTACACAAAGCCTGCTGAAATAACTGAATTCATTACATCAGTGATCACTGCTCAGCCAATTTCTTCCCCTGTTTGTCTGTAAATGTCTTCTCAAAGAACCAAATTCAGTGCTTTCAGTGGATTTTTTTTGTTTGTTTGGGGTTTTTTTGTGTTTTTTATTTGTTTGTTATGTTTTGGTTTTGGGGTTTTTTTGTGGTTTTTTTAGGGGGAGTTGTTTTTTGGTTTTTGTTTTTTTTTGCTGATGCCTTTCATATGTATCGATCTTTTCAGAGAAAACCCCAAACCTTCAGTACTCACAGAAGTGGTTTGGGTAAACGTGAGAGGATTGTTGAATGCTTAACAGTATTTCCTCTGTATTTGTGTGCTTCTTCATTGTCAATTCACTTAAATCTGTGTTGAACCTGGAGGATATGTAAAAGGGAAGGTATAGATCTCACTTGGGCCTCCCTCCTCCCTGTATGTAATAAAATTTTATAAATACATGTAGTGTTTTTAGTTAATATCTGTTAAATCCAATTATTCAGCTTTGTTGTATTTGCATAAAATGTTATGCAGAATACTTTTCTCAGTGGTATTCCAGTTTTTCCTGTGCTTAGATATAGGAGAGTTTGGTCTTTTGAGATTAAAATTATTTTGTTTCAAAGACCAATTTGTTGTATATATCTTGTTCTGTAAAATCAAATAAATATGACTTTATGTTTCATCTTAAAGATACTTTTCTACAGAAAATAAGTAAGTCTGGAGAATTAGAAATTTTAAGTTCATGCAACCAGGTAACTTCGAAACTGGAATAGATTTCATGGTTCACTAACTTTCCAGTCATGTATATAAAATTCTAAATCATATAAATTGTATAAGCTCTTACCCTGAAATATTTATATTTGCCACCCTGTTACTGAAATCTTGTACTTTATACCTAGAACGTAGTTGATACTATGTTTTTGTTATATAATTCATTTTTACTTATGTAAAAATTACTAAAAGCTACAATGGTTCCTTTGTGCCCTGGAAATGTTTTTCTTCTCAGATTTGCTGCCAGTTACATAGTATCTGATGAATCTTTTGAAATAGTTTTATACTTTCATTTTGAAAGTGGAAATTTTACAACTGGATATGAAATACTCAAGTGAACTCTGCTTAGTACCTTTGCAATCTAAAGAGTCTCTGAAATCAAAGTAGTTCAGTCTTGAAGGAATCAGAAGAAAATGCCACTGTAATGTACATGTCATTAGGAAAGGACATGAGTGTTTTGCTCTGCATAGTTTGTGTTTATAATAGGAATATGAAGTGTGTGAAAGAGCTGAACTTTGGGAAGCTTGTTGTCAGAGAGCTGAGATCACAGGTGTACATATAAGTCATTCAGTAAATGTTGTCTCTGGTAGCTCTGTGGAATGAGGATACAGCTCTTGCATTGCCAGAGCAGTCACCTGCTGTGGTCTGTTGAATAGCTGAATTTTCAAGGGATTTAGCCTCAAAGTCCACTGTGTGTGAACAGAGTAGAAATACATCACACCTGAGGCTGGCACAATTGCTGCTATTTGCCTGTATTCTTCATATCATATATTATTTGACTGTATTCTTCATATCAAGAAGTGGAGGTGATGATGTAAGTAAGTAATTTCCATGAAGTTGAGAGAATTTTGGTAATCCCCATGACTGGAGTGCTTAAAAAAAGTATTAAAAATTGTCTCTCCTAGTTCTCCTAAGCACACACAAGAGCTGTACAAGGAGAAATAAACTGTTGACAGCTCTTGTGATTGAATGTTCTAATACACATTTTAATGCATTGGAGTTCTGTGTAGTAGAGCTGTAAGAGAAAAGGCTCAGAATCAAATTGATCCTCATATGTATTGTTTTTAGAACAGTTGTCTTTGATTGAATGCCCGTGGGTGAGCTGCTGGTTTTATTTGTAGTGCTGTGCAATAAGGTATTTGCACCTGATCCAGGTGAACAACCTGAGGGTCAATTTCTAAACTCTTACTGAGAGCTTTGCACACAAGATGTCCAACACATCCTTGCTGTGCCATGTCGTTGGTAGCTTCAGAATGGTTTTGTAACAAGCTTTGACTCTAGGTGCTTTTTGAGTGCAGGGATTGTTATTCAGCAGGGAATTGCACAAGTATTGCCACAATTTTAGACTTACTTAGTCCTTTTTTGAGGCTGTGTGGTTTAACTTTTGAAAAAAACTTGAATTTGCTGGAAAGTGTTGTTTAAGGTGGCAGTTGCTATGTTCATGTGTGGAAGGGTGGTTGCATATTGTATTCCTCCAATTGATGGGAGCAAGATAGAAGGTTTTAAACAAATCTGAGATGGGGGGAAAAGTTCTGCAGTTGTTTTACTTTTTACCACTTTAGTAAACAGCAGGTAAGTGCTTAGAAAGTGCCTACTTCTGGTAAGATTCATGGCAGTAGACATTTACTTGTGTGGAATATGATTTTAGGACTTTTTTATAAGTATGATACTGCACTTCTCATTAGCCATTACTTTAGCACATGAGTAGTTAATTGTCTTCTGTGTTTGTTTCAAGCTATGGTATTTACAGCTCTTCATCCTCAATGCTTAATTTTTGCCTCTTATATTTTCAGTCAACTGTATGTGCATATTCAATGCATTTACTTTCACTTTTGGTGAAAGCACACCAAGCATATCTGTCTAGAGGATTCTCTGGACATTTGAATTGTGGCACATTAATTGGGAGGCTATCCTGGGACCCTGCAGCGCCTCTGAAAGAAGTCCAAAATTTTATGATATAGCTTAATAACAGCAATTTTTTCCTTGAAAGCAAATAAAGTAATTCATATTGAGCTAAGTAGTATTTGTTTCATTTGTTTATGTGACTTGAATAGTAAGCCATGTTTAAAGATTAGGGTAGGAGAGAAAAAGAAGTCTTGGTTCACTTTGGCATTAACGTGTTTCTTTCAGGTATTGCATCTGAATTTGGAGTGCGAGGCTATCCAACAATTAAGCTGTAAGTTGATCCTTCCTATTGAATTTCTATTAATGATTTCATGACAAAAAATTAAAAATAGCCCTGTCCGTTTAGAAGTCTCAAACCCGTGTAATGTATAGTCCAGTACAATGTCATGTTAAATAAAGACTCAGTTGTTTTGAGTACTTTTTACTGTGGACATACTGGGGGTTTTAGCAGGTTATTGTTTAAGCAAACAGTATTCCTAATAGGTGATAATAAATCTTGTCAAGTTAGTTTTCTCAAAAAAGGAAGCAGAGATGTTCAGCTTGATAACCTTTAAGGGTGAAAAAATTTCGTGGCATTGAAAATTCCTCTGAATTTCCTAAACCTATATGGATTCAAAGAAAATCTATTAGAATTAGTAAAACTTATTTAAATACTTTTTCTAATGCAAGCATGCTATATCCCCTCTCAGTGGAGTACCATAAGCTGACCAGCACTTCACTGAAACTTAACATGCAAATTTCAAAGGTTTTGCAGATTATTTGATACATTTCAATGATAAAAAAGCATTAAAGACATGTATATGTTTTCCTTTTACAAGGACAAATCCCTGAGTAGTATAAATATTGAATGTGTTGAGTTTGGTTTGAGTGTGGAGTGTTTTGTTGTTTTGGGGGGGCTTTTTAATATGGTCATAAACAAGTGTTCTAAATTATCTGTGTACTTACAAAGTAAATGACCACTGTGCACTAGAAAAGAATAATTGCAAAAGAATGTTAAATATATTGACAAGTCAGTAAATCAGATACTGTGTAAATAAGCTTTTACTCTGTAATTTCATTGTATTGCATTACTGTATTTTATATTTTTCTGGCCACTTCTGCTTATCACTTGCTGAAAGGTGACTGTAGTTAACAGTCAGTGTGAAGGTTGAGAAATTTTACGTGCACGAATGTAGCTCAGATGATTGCTTTTCTGTTCTCTTTTTGTCTTTCTGTTTATCTAGCCTGAAAGGTGACTTGGCATACAACTACAGAGGACCTAGAACCAAAGATGATATAATAGAATTTGCTAATAGAGTGGCAGGGTAAGTATACTCTTCTCAGAGACTGGTTCTGCTAACTTCAGACTTAGGGGGGACTTTGAGGTGGGCCAAGACTTATTTAAAAAGAACAAGATATTGAAGTTAAAGACTGTATGTACTGTATGTGTGGCTGCATGGGAGACTGGTGCTGAGTTAAGATTATTTATTTCTAAGGCCACATTTCCTGGCTGTTGTGCTTGCATTCAGAATTTTCTCTCTCAAATGATGGAGAACTTATTGTGGCCTTCCACTATATAAAGACATCTAGGAAAGACTGAGTTTTTATTAAGATCTGTACTGACAGGATAAGGGGCAATGGTTTTAAACAGAAAGAAGATAGGTTTAGAATAAAAATTAGGAATAAATTCTCTGCTGTGAGCATGGTAAGACACTGGAACCGGTTACCCGGAGAAGTTGTGGTTGCCGCATCTCTGGGAGTGTTCAAGGCCAGTTTGGGTGGGGCTCTGAGGAACCTGGTCTGGTGAAAGATGTCCCTGCTCATAGTGGCAGAGTTGGAGCAGATATCTTTAAGGTCCCTTCCAGTCTAGCCCAGTCTGTGGTTCTGTGACCAGTAAAAGGCATGCACGTTTACATCGTAGCAGCATTTTGTGCTAAGACCTGAATTTCATGTTTAAGTGTGCTGTTTGAGGAACATAACATTTTATTTGGTCGGGGCGGGGAGGAGGGGGGTGGGAATGTTCTTTCTTTCTTTCGGTCTAAAATAGAATAATAACTTGAAAAACTACATTAATTTGCATTTTGGAATTTATTTTTCGGAAAACAGCACAAAAAAGTGTATGACATTTTCTTGTGTATTTTTATTCATTTTCCCTTTCCAGACCTCTCATCAGGCCACTTCCTAGCCAGCATATGTTTGAGCATGTGCAAAAGAGACATCGTGTACTTTTTGTGTATGTTGGTGGTGAATCTCCTTTAAAGGTTTGAAGCTCGATTAAATAAAGTTACTTCTTTTGGCTTTTAGGGAGTAATTTTAAAAATATTTCAAAAGACTGAAGTGCATGCTTGTAACAAATTTTTGGGTTTTTTTACATTTAATAAAGTGCTTTTGCAGTGTTATGCCATAAGCATGTTTTCTGATTGCTCTTTGAAGATAAGGTGTGTCACAAAGCTTTTGTTTGATGCATACTAAAATTTCAGAAATTAAAAAAACATTGTTTGTATTTTTTCAGGAAAAATACATTGAGGTTGCTTCAGAACTAATAGTTTATACATACTTTTTTTCTGCCTCAGAAGATGTGCTGCCTGAGGTAAGCTGTTGACATTCCTACTGCTTCCCCAGAAATGGCATTTTTCTCCACATTTATGTAATTTTGTTGTTTTGATGCCACAGACATGGCTTCTTATGTTTGGCTTTGGTAGATATCTAAGTGATTACACTGAAACATGTAACATTTAAGTCTATATGGAGAAAATACAATCCAAATTTCAGTCTGTCATTGCTTTGTTTTGGCCAAATTACTTTTTCAGTCATATTAATAAAATTAATCAGAGGATGAGCAGTACTTAATGTGGGCCACACAACTTGCTCAAGAAAGTAGATACTTGGATTTTTAGCCAATGCAAAACTCTTGTTGCTCCCAACATTCCTTTCACCAAACACTTGTAAAGGTAATTAGGGTGTTTGTAGCATGAATTACTGCTGGTACCCTAGTAATCAGAAGTAAGTGAAGAGGTAGGTTGTTTTCATCTTGTACAATGCAGCTGGTCAACATATTAGTCTGCCCAGGGTTCAAGCAATCCAGTCCACTGGCTGCAGAATTCTCTTGTGGCTTTTTTTGAGGATTCTGTGACAAGGAAATTATTTACAATTCATCACAAGGGGGAAAAAATTGATATTACTGTAGTGCTTATATTGTTGCTTACTTTTGCTACATTGTAGCAGAATTAAAAGACTTTTTCATTTATTGTTATCACCAAGTGGGACCTAGGTCTGCCCCATGCCTACTGATGTGTGACTTTGAAGTTAGTTGGTGATTAATGGGGTGAGAACTAGCATAATTTGGTATTTATTTTGTTCTGGGTTTTTGTTTTGTTTTTTAGGCAGCTGCATTTTACAACACCATAAGTAGAACTGGCCTCATTATAAATAGTGTATTGTTAGTTCTTCAGAAGCCTTTTATCAAAAGCTACCTTAACTTAAGTAGTGCTATTTGCACGTCATCTCCAGCTGAGCAAGAAAAGTACTGTTCAGTTATGCAGTGGAAAGAGTAAAAAAGGCTTGGAAGTCTTTGAGGTTCTGTGATCACACTGATGTAAGCAGTGAGCTTTTTTTTCCTGCAGAAGGTAATTTCCCACCAGTGTCATTTAAGCTGAAGTAGTGATGGTATTCAGTATTCTGTGGAGAGAAGCAAAATGTTAAGAAATGTAACTATTGCTCGCAAGTTATAGTGAGCTTTTGCATTGCAGTGTTCATTGTTAGGCTTTGTTTCGTTACCTTAGGTAATACTGTTCCAAGCTTTAGGCATCTTCCCCAAGTTTAAGCTGTCCACACATTGATTTGTCCTTCAAAGATGTTAAATTGTGTTTCAGGCAAGTAAGAGAACAAAGCATCATCTGGGACTACCTTCTTGCTTATTTATATCAGCTATTATGTTATAAATTACTGCTTTTATAAGAGCATTAATGTAGAATGACAGAAGGCATGTCATTTGGAAATGGTACTGTCCTTACCTTTCCAAAACATATCAGACAATTCAGATGATGTGATCAAAACTAAGCTTATGATGCAGTTCTTTCTTAACCACAAATGCTGTTAAAATTTTAGCTTAGAATGCTATCAAGAATGCTATTTTAGCTTAGAATGCTGTTCAGTTAGAAGTAGATGAAGTGTTTTTTCTATGGCAGTTCACTAAAAACATGAGCTGAATAAAATTATTTTGAGTTCCAAGAAGAAAGGTTCTAGCTCGTTTTTTAGTGTGTTGCTGACCATCTTAAATATGTTTAGCATGTTAATTTGTCTAAATTAGATCTGTTTACAGCCCTTTGTGCTGAAGCTGTTTCTTTGGAGCAGATACAATCTGAAGCACCGGAAATAGCCCAGATTTATTGCAAGTGGTACTATTTTACTCAGCAAAATTGAGTCCATTTAGTAGAAGTAGTATGGCAGGTATGCTGACAGCAGCACAAATTGGGAACTGAGAGCATGGTTGATAAAACCCTCAAGTTACAATTTCCTGTCTAAAGTCCATGTCCAATCCATAAACTATTCTTCATGCTGCTGCAGATACAAGTGAAAAATCATGTTTCTTTTATGCTTTGTGAGATCCACCTCTCAAAAATATATCTTGTATTACTTCTAATATACAGCAGCTGATAAATTTATTTTAGTACATGTAGACAGAAAATATTTAGGTGTCCTTAGAGATTTTCCCAATGAACTACATTTACATGTTTCCGATTTTTTTTTATGTTTTTTTTTTTGTGGGTTTTTTTGGTTTTTAAATCTTTTAATCTTCCGTGGATTAAATGAAATCTGACTCTTTCAGTATGTGACATTGCCTGAATTGCCTGCCGTAATGGTCTTCAAAGATGGAACTTACTTTGTTTATGATGGTAAGTTAAAGTGGACATTACCTTAAGACAAGATATTTAAAGCATATGTGAAGAAACTGGAGGAGTTGGGATTTTTTGAATGGTATGTAGGGATGCTGGGAAATTCCTCAGGTTTAGGATAACTAGCAGCTCCTTCATGAAGGAAAAGAGAAAAAAGTTACTAGTTGTTCTGCAGCAAAATGCCAGGAATTTGGTTGAGCAATACTGAAGGAGAAGTGATGATGTTTGCTTTGTGTTTTCAGTAGGATGTAGCTTCCAAATATTACTGTTTTACCTGCATGAATGTACTTAGAAAAGTTACTTCTTTCCTCACTGTACAAATTCATCATATACATAGGCTACTTTACCTAGCTGGTTCAGTGTGTAGGCTGTAGAACAGCCACTTGAAACTAGTAATGTTTTTTAACACTGCTGTTTCTATAGTGTATATATGCAGTGCATAAGGCCAGTACACCTGGCACTTGTGTGTAGTGTATGTCTGTGTATATGTGTGCATATCCATATAGAAGTAATGTATTGTACTCAGGCTGTACCATAAGGCCCGTGCATGTTAGAAGCATGTACACACACTCAGTTACATTGCATAGCCTCAGCTTATAAGCACATCACTTATTTGTAAAAGCATCCACTCTCGATTTAGATTGTTTTAAATGCGAATTTTCATTTTAAGTTGAAAAGTTTAAGTTTTCTTCGGATAAATAGTACCACAGCAAAATATTTCAGGTTGGACAACAAGGGTGTTCTTTGTGACTTCATAGAATGGATGTCCTTGTCTTCCTCTTCAGTTTGTTGGCTCCAGATGAAAATTCACTCTACAGCCTCCTTGATTTGCATTTAATTTTTTTGATCTCTTTTATAAATTCTGGAGAAGGAAATCTTGTCAGAGAAACACTTCTTTTGCTGTGTGACCTGCTTGCTTTTTCCACCCTTTCTAAAAAAAGTGCAAAAGCTGTATAATTCGGGCTTTTAATTTACTTTGTAAAGATTTTACTTTTTTGTAACGTATCAGAAACATTATTGGAAGTCAAACAAATAATGAAGATGCAGTTTAAGAGACTGAATAAGGTTTTATATGCAACTGGTATGGCTGGCAGAAATTTGAAGAGCTCACTATAAGGGAAAGGTTCTAGCAAAATGCACTTCAGGGCTCTGACCTTGTCTGATGTTTTGGTTTGGATTTTTTCCTTCTCTGTAGTAGGGGAAATGGATGCAGATCCATGGGATGCATTAAGTTTGGAATTGCTTGCTACTATCTTACAGCAGATAATTGTTAACCTGAAATTATTAATACTTCAATCTGTATAATATGATTCAAGACAAATTATTTATTGTGCATTTATTCACATAAAATGCAACATATATACATATATGTCTTTCTTTTTTACTTGTAATTTAGATGTAATTGATGGTATGTATTAGAGTTTAATTGTTAATAGGTTAAAACATCTAGCATGTTAAACTAGCCTTCAGTATAACTGAGTGTCACTCATACATGATGACTTGTTTATTTACATTCACAGTGCTGTTTAATACATCTTTTTCTTGATCTTTCTGTTTCGTTTGAGGGTTCTCACAAATACTGCTTTCTGTATTTTTATATCTCTACTTCGTTTGAAACTTGCCAAGTTATGTACACATACCCTTTTAAAAACACAGTTTGAACCTGTTCCTTTCTGCACTGGGTCACAGTTAGCTTCTAATATAGTATTGTTTATTCTTGATGTAGAAAATAAAATCCAACTTTTCATGCTATTCTATAATATGCTTTTTGTTCAACAGTCGAAAATGGCTTTAGAAATTTTAAAACTTGAAATGCCCATAAAAGCGTGATAATGGGTCTAACAAGAATAAAAGGATAAAAGGAGAAAAATTAGTGTTTGCCTCAGCAGTACTGAAATAGTAAATCTGATGGCCCACCTCTTAAAAAAATGTAATTTTTTTTTTTTTAATGTCAGAGTATGAAGATGGTGATTTGTCATCCTGGATAAACAGAGAAAGATTTCAAGGTTACCTTCACGTAGATGGCTTTACACTATATGAACTTGGAGATACAGGTGAGATGATGCTGCTACTAAACTCTTTGACATTGTGTACTAAACAGTAAGAAAAATCAAAACAGTACTAAGAACATGTTTTTAAACTTCAGAAATTAATCAGTATCAGATTACAGCTCCTAGTGGCAGTATTTGTTGATGTTGGACTGACCTGTGACTAGAGGTTTCATCCACAGTCTATACTAGTCCATTCCTCACAACATGAAAGTTACTGTGTCTAATCCTGTGGTAGTCACAAAAATTAGTAGGACTTTTAATTTAAGAGCACCTTACATTTTGCATCAGTTGCATATTACATCTTGGAAATCTAGGGACTTTTAAAACTAGATTTAGAAGTACCAAATACAGATTGTCCAGATATCTTACATCTAGTGGATTTAGATATCTTTGAAGTAGATGTGGCAAGAAAGGGAGAGGAGCATGTGTTGAAGTCAACTTGTCCCAGAAAATTTCAGCTTTTCTTTAGCAAGGGTTATGCAGGCCAAATGAAAATTTTGCAGCCAGGTGACCTCTGGAAAAGGCAGAAGACTTGTCCTGCTCTTAAGGTGTATACACACTCTGAGGTATCAGAAAAAATACTGTAAGTGTTGATTTTTCCAGGCCAGGACATCTTATCATGTATATTCTTTTTCAAAATACTTACATTCAATGGACATTGAGTTCTTTGAGGTTTTAAATAATATGAAACATCTATTTTTTTACATGTTTATGAAGCTAATACTGTTACACCTATTTTAAATGGTTATTTACTGAAATGCTGTTGCAAGTTATTTAAATGTAGCATACTGCTTCCTGTTACATTTTTGACTAACAATTCCTCAAACTACCAAAAAAAATTGACTTCATTAATACACTGGAGAAGCCATCATTTACTTTAAAGAACTTTATTTAATAATACATAGTACCTGTAATTTATTTACATCATCTTTTGCAGTCTAAAAGGTCATTAGTTTTCTCCTAGTATATTCATTAGGTAGCATCTTTGGGTGGAAAGAAATGGGAAAAAGTGAGAATTGATGTATGGAAGAAGTGGGATGGGGAGAAGCTACTGCTATTTCACAGGGAAATATGGGAATGAATCATAGGTCTTGCCCTTAAAGCCCTTCAGTATTACTTGAACAAGAGTCACTTTCTGTTTTTTGCGGGGAATGCTTCCTGTGACATAGTGATAGGTAGGAGCTGAGCAATTGGTTGTCTGGGTGGGGAGGGTTTTGAGTGAATTGTGGCATCTGGAGAGAACTGAAAAATCAGCACTCTGGAGCTTTGGGTTAATCTGGTTGTTGAGTGCACTATTAACAGATCTGCTTTCCTAACTGCAAATGCTTGATCTGGAGAAACTTTGGCCAGCTTTTTAAACACACTTTTATCTAATTGACCATAGCACTCTTTGGGTTTGGAGTTTTTTTCCTCCTTTTAATCAGAAAAACTTCACAAAGTAAATCTTGAGAAGATCAGTATATTCTGGTGTTGACCTTTAAGCTCCTCTAATGGGGCTGTGAACTAAATTGTGTTTCTGATGTCATGAATTCTGGGCTCTGCCAGAAAATTTTCCAATTTTTTTTTCCATAATGCTCACAACAGTGTGAAAAATAGTCATTATTAAATCCATACAATAGTGATTTAATCACTTAGAATCAGTTTGTAATTGCTGCTATATAATACAGGTCTCCATAGCCTCATATTTAGGTAAATGCAAATATGCAGCTTGAGTGGGAAATTAATTATCTGCATTTTCTCCCTTTTAACTTCTTTCTGTAGATAGGCTTTTCATACAGTGCTAGTGGTGTGGCATCAAGCCCCATCTTAATTTATTTTTAGTAGCTTTAAGGCCACAGCTTGATCAGCTTGAAGAGGCTCTTTGGCTGTGAGGCTGATTTATGCTTAAAAATTAATTCCTGTCCTCGGAGAGTGAGTACCTGATCTTCTAAGCTGACATATTTCCCATTGGAGAATGTGTGTTTCTTTTTAAGTGGTTTCAAGAATTTTATTCCTTATTTTAGGAAAACTTCTGGCTATTGCAGTCATTGATGATAAAAACTCTTCAGTGGAACATACCAGGTACAGAATTAAGTATTGATGACACTATGGGAGAAATGTGCTGGTATGACATAGGGAGGTTTGGAAGCTTCCTAAATATTGAGAAATACAGATTAAATGAGTGAGTTTAACTTGTAAACGTTCTTTAATTTCTGACTTAGTGTACTAAGTTTACTTAATTTATGGCTTGATTGAAGCACATGAGAGTACACTGAGATGGTGGGAGTTCCTGTATCCTCTTCTGCCATTCGTTAATGAGATCACAGGATCAAATGGTGATCTCATAGCTTTTAAAAGCTTTTGTGTCACCTTGTAAACATAGACAAAAGTGCTTGAATTTGGATGACTATGAGATGAACTCAATGAGTTGAAACAAATGACTGTACTTTGGTCCACTCACATTGAAAATTAAGCTGGCAATGCTTATATATTAGTTGTCTGTGGAACTTTAAAGAAGGGATGTTTTTGCTGGGGTTGGAGTTTGCTGAATAGAATGAGAGGAACAAGACCTTCCCTTGTCCCTTTCTGGTTGCATATACAGACTAAAAAAATACTGATCAAGTACTGTGTCTGCTATTTTCAACCATTAGGAACTAAGCAAAATGAGCAAGGTGTTTTTTGTTAGTCCTTGTAGCTGATGAGGTATGAATACTGGGGAAATCTCAATGTTTATTGTTTGTACTGAGAAAGAGTTTATCCTGGATTATCAGTGCCAATTTTTCTCCTTCCAGATTAAAGTCTATTATTCAGGAAGTTTCCAGAGATTATCGGGATCACTTTCACAGGTAGGCACATGGTACTCTGATGTTTTAATTTGACTTCTGTATTAATCTAAGGCAGCAGTCACTTTTTATCCCTAAGTGAAGAACATTACAGTGCCTGCTTTTATATTTTTATACTGATATTTAATAGGACCATTTCATTAACTGACTGTGTTTCATAATGCTGTGTTCTGGATCATCACTTTTTTGAATTACGTTGCTGAGTGTGTGCTCTCATTTTCAGTTACAAGAAAAATATTTAAGGAAGAACTTCTGCTAAAACCTACTATTGTGTTTTCTTTTTCATCATTTTATTTTTCATTGCTTCTCTTACAGGGATTTCCAGTTTGGCCATATGGACGGAAATGATTACATTAATAGTTTACTAATGGAGTAAGTAAATTCTTACTTGAATATTCTTGTTTCTGTTATGTTTGTTACCAAGTGTATTTAACTGAAAATAATCTTAAAAAAACTCTTGACTTTCATGACTTAAAAAAAAAATCATTGTCATCACAATTCAGCCTGTACTGTAGTATCAATTATTTGTTAAATAAACTGTATAAATGTATAATTCAATGTTAGATGTTTGGGTTACTGATAATGCTGATTGACAAAGCTTATCTTTTAGGTCTGCTTTGTTAAATTACTGTTAGAATTGTGAGACTTTCATTCTTGATGTATTTTTAAGGCATGCATAGAAATGTACTTCTGCAGAGAAGCATAGAACGCATGGAAGATGCTGTCTGCACTTGATATGTACATGGTATATTTTGAAATATATAAGTGGTTTAGCAAGATGCTTGACAGTTGCCCTTACTATGATCCTTTTCTAAAAATACCTAATTAGAGAGTTGAGTTGCTTGGCATTTGTAGTTAACTACTTCTTCTCTGGCCTTTGGAGTTCTGAAAGAAAGGAAAACCAGGAGTCAGTATTCTAATTCTGTAAGTTTTCCAAATCCATTTCTCAGGGATCAAAACATTAATTAAGTGTGTGTTCATGCCCCTAAAGATTCTAAGAGCTTCTTCTGGACCCAAAAGCACAAGGTCTGTATTTTTGTAGATTAACACCTGATTTAAAAACAACTGTCTCTCCATTAAATTTATGGGTTTTGATTGAGCTTGTGCTTTAGAATTGCCAAAAGTGAGACCTTCCTCACCTGCTTAATTGCTTCTCCTGTGCAGGCTCTTATGTCTGTCTGCTGAGCTGTTTCATCCTGTTATCTGTCAGAAAACTGTTTGGTTTTTTGTCTGGGTGAGTAGGGAAGTTGTTTTGCTGATTCTACGGTGTTAGTCCCTTCTACTCTCCTGAGTACCAGTATGGATGTGCAGAGAAGTAGAGGAGGGAGATGAGATGCCTGAGAGGAAGAAAATGAAGGGAAAGAAAACAGAACTGCCACTTGGAGAGTGGCAGTTCTGTAGCAAGGTCTGTTCAACTGGGTTGTTTAGCTGAATCAAAATGCCTCATTTGAGTATTTGTAGTATATGGAAAGTTCTGGTTCAAGTACTCACCGGCTTTTAATTTTTTTCTAAAGCCAGTGTATACCTTTCAAGCACAAGTAGGAATTTGCAAAAGAATGCAGCAAGTTCAGTTCAAAGTAGCAGCTCTTATGTGGCTACGTGAATAATTTGAATTAAAAAAAAAAAAGGTATTGCAACTGCTTCGATTTGTCACCAGATGGCAGCAAATAGAAACATATAAATTCTGAATGCTGAGGAATGTATCACAAAACACTTTTTTTACTGTGCTAGATGAACATAGGAGCAAATTCTGTTTTCTTTACAAAGGACAAAATACTGTATCATATCTGGGGATAGAATTAGACCTTGACCAAAGTACATTTAAGAACTTGGCTGTAACTCCATTAGTAGACATTACAATTCTTCTGTCTTTCCAGCAGTGTATGAACATGTTTTTGTTGGATTAGAAATGGAACATTTAAAACCATGCACAAAAGAAGAAATCAGAATATTATGTATTTTAATAAAGTACATAATTGAACCTAAAATTTTACTTAAAAATGCTTTTCAGTATTTTACTGAAAGCAAAATTACAGCGGTTTATAAGCTAAGGTGTATAATATTGCTGCCAGCTATAGGTGTATGTAGAACTCTCCTCTGCTCTTGAAAGTAAGACATTAAATGTGCTTTTGTGAACTTTTGTATTGCATAAAGAATCTGTATATGGAGGTTACCTTTCAGCTGCTCTACAGCCAACTCCAAGGACATCAGTTACCAGACTGTTGAATGCAACAGATGCATCTAATTAATAAAACTTGTTCTGTTTTGGCTGGGAGGACGTATTTTGGCAGAAATTGCTACCTTGTTACCAAGTGCTTGCAAAAACATCTGGCTTGGTTTGAATGCCTTCTACTTAGATTTCTTCTTTGTCCCTAGTAAGAAAAGAATAAAAGTTTCAAGGGAAAATGTTATATTTAGTGACTCTTTTGTTGCAGGTTGCCTCAGTGTACAAAGGTGTGTCATTTGGTTGTTTCTTCTAAAGTTCCGTTTAAAGGATGGGATTATTTTGTTATCTCTTTAATTGCCCTTACATTTTTTGAGGTGCCACCATGCTTTCAGCTTCAGTACTGTGAACAGAGTCTGCACCTTAAATCTTCAAGTATTCAGCTTTCTAGAAGTTCAGAAAATTGTCATATATAAGTATTAAACTATTTCACTTTTAGGTTTGCATTGGAATTAAAATCAAAACCAAAAACCCCACCTAAAATGTGAGAGAAAATTTAGGATAACTTCAGTGAGTCCAAAGAAAAATGAGCATCTTGAGTAAATAACCAGTATTTTCAATAAATAATTTACTATCAATTGATAGCAACAGATAAGGCTGAAATTATCATCAATTTTACATGAATTACAAACATACATGGATGGGACACTATTAGACAAGGGTAAAAGTGTAGAAAAACAAGATTTGCATTGCTTCAGCTGTGAAGGAAGTACTTGAATTCATTACTGACAGAATTGTAGAAAATTGGTAAAGACTACAGGATATTTTAAACTTGTTTAATGTATTTAAAAAATCTTTTCTAACAGTGTACTTTTGGAGTATTAAAATTTCTTAAACCTGATCTTGTTTTTAATTTAGTGCTACAACAAACAGAGGATTAAACTGGTTTGTGTTCAGAGAAAATTTCTAACATTTTTTCTTTTTTTCTTTCCAATTATGATGTATTGCACATGCACACGAAGGTTAACTGCTGAGTAATAATTCTTTAAAAACTCTGTTCCTCATAAGCCATATCTAAAAGAGCTTGTAGAAAAGCTATGCTTTGCTTGGTTTATTCTTTTGACTTGACCAAGAGAAGTTGATTGATAAAGGTGATCAGTTAGGCAATGGTTGTGTGGGATTAAACTTCTGCCTTTGTGAACTTGAATAATTAATGAATTTCATATACAAGGCTGCTATTTGTGATCTCTTACTATTTGGAAAGCCATAAGGCACCACATATGTAGTTCCTCTGGGTGTGTAAAATGCTTTAATCTTCAGTAGTGTCACTGACACAGATGTGAAGGGAAATAATATTAATGAGAAACATGCCCATACCATTCATGTCCATACCATACCATTCCCATACCAGGATGTCTTCCCCCTTTTCTCTTGCTTTCTTATTTTAAAGAATTACTGTGATGAACACACATGAAGTGAAGATTAATGGATTCCCTTTTGAATTATGTAGGGGTTACTTGAATTGGAATATTTTATATGGTAGTTCTTCAAATATATAAACTGTCTGTTTTATGTTTCCAGTGACTTGACAATCCCTACTATTGTTGTATTGAATACCTCCAATCAGCAGTATTTTCTACCAGATAGGCACATTGAGAGCACAGAAGATATGGTTCAATTTATTAACAATATCCTGGATGGTACAGCTGAAGTAAGTCTTCATAGTGGCTCGGAATATATTGGTTAGTGTTTATTTCCTTACATGCTAAACTAAGGAAGAATACTGGTTACTCTGATAGTTATGCATATGTTTAATATTCCTGTCCTGTCTCACTGTCTTGAGTGCTGTCACTGAATATGTGATTGTAAATTCTGGAGTCATGCTGTTGCATGTTGTACAAAGCAAGCTTTCTTTTGTTTATAGCATAATTTTAGCTGGCTTCTTTTGATATTCCTTTTACTGGTGCAATTGTAAATGGGGAGATTTTTATTCATCTTCTGGTTTGCTTTAAATGCATTTGTTTAAAATTTTGAATTATAGTGCATAACGCAACTGCACTCTTTCTTTTGGATGGAAAATTAATAAATCTAATTGTTGGAGGAATTACAACTTCAGATTCAAAAAACAGTGTTATACTTGCCTTGAATGTTAGAAATGGTCAGAAGCTTACCCCTCTTTGCTCTAAAACTAAAATAGAGCTGTCTTTCTTTAAAACAACAAAGTTAATAAAGCAATTGGATTTGATGATTTGGATCATTTTTGAGCATTTATTCCCTCAGTGTGCCGTAAGTTGGACAGAAGACTATGTTGTATGGATGAGGAAAGAGGTCATGGAGCAGAATTTTCATTTGTGCTTCTGGGGAAAGAAGGCTTTGCCACAAAGGGGAGCTGATAGCTAATAAGGCTCCTAGGAGAAACCTGTTTTTGGTTTGAGCCCCAATTGGCTGCATGTTGAGTTCTTCCTGTGTTAGCTGAATCCCACTTTACATTATGCCAGCAGTTTTAGGTGATTGGCTGGTAGTGACAAATAATGCAGAAGATATTTGTCATATGGGGTACTTCTATTTTTTTAATCTGACTGGTTGATGTAGACCATGATATGATGTAGGTGGATTTATGTGCTGTTCAGGGCTTTATTTATTGGCCATACTTTCAGTTGCATTGTGAGGGATATTGCTATAACTTGGTGGTTCTTTGTTCTTGAGTTCTTGCTTTTTTAATGGTTTTTAAGTGCACTTAGTTATCAGCATCTATTAGACTCTATTTGTATGTATCTTTCTGGTTGAAACAACAAATGTAATTGGTTTCTGTCTTATTTTTTTTCTTGGAGAAGAATAATTTGTGATGCCTCATGTTTGTTGCTGTAGTGTCACTTAGGTCTATCTTTTGTTTGCAGTATCTCAGCTAGAGTGATTAAAGGTCAGTCTAAATTCACATCTCTACAATACAAAAATACTGGATATGTCTTCATTTAAGCTGTCTGTATTTAAGGTGTCTGTAGACATAAAATGGCACTACTTTGGCTGCGTTCTCTGCCCAAGAAATTGTGCAGCTGTTGAGGAATGAGAGTCTTCAAAGTATACTGTTAAACAACTAATAGGATGCAGACTTGCTGAACCACAGGGAAATTTCTGAGAAGCCTGGCATTCCCCCTCCTCTTCCTTGGAAAGTATTGGATTATTCACTTGGAATTTACTGTTATTCTGCAAGACTCTATTGGTAACTTTTTGTGAGTCTGTCTCATCTTTGTGGACTTTCTTGCTATTGAAAGGGTTTTTGTCAGATCATGTGCTGATGAGTTTGATTTCCAAATATGAGTTTGTTCCCCTGGCTACTCAAGGAAGATGAAAGCTGATCCTGTTCAGTAGACAGACTGCCTTCTGATTCATGTAGTTATTTTGAACACTGCTCAGTTAGGTGGCAGTGTAGGTATGGTCTGTCATTGCTTGGCACAGGTTTTATTTATTACACTTTCATCTCTTCTCTTTGCTTAGTTCTTAGATTTTTCTAACTGTGCTGTCATAATCCATAAGTGGATATTCGACAGCTGCAAGAAAGTTCAGAAGAGCTCTGCAGTTTTACCATTGTTACATTGGGACAGTTGCTAGTTTTTGTTAGTATTTCTCTGTGGTAAGAGAGAGTGTCACCCTAATGTCCAAGTTGGCCCTGATAGTTTAAAACAATTGTGAGAGACTTTTTCATGAGACAACTGAATAATCTTTGTCCAAGCTTGGCAAGTTGGAAGGTCTGGGCATCATGAGATGTAAGAATAATTACTTTTCATTTCCTTCTAAAGGGACTTAAGATTGCAAGGTCTGAAGAATGAACTTTTGGAATCATAACTGAAAAGTGTCAGCAGTTTTGACATGGTTCCATTTGAAATTTCAGGCACAGGGTGGTGATGGACTTCTGCAACGAATCAAGAGAATAATCTATGATGCCAAGTCTACAATAGTGGTAAGTTTTATTTTTCATTTAATTAGATGGTGTCCTTGTCAATCAGGATACAAATACTTTCAGAGGGTTTTAAAAACATTTCTATATGAGTTGTATATATTGTGTATATATTATAGGTATATGTATAGGTTTAAGTCAAATGAACTTCTTGATTTAATTTTTAATAATATATGTGATAAATATTCAACATATCTTAGTTTGTTCATTTTTCACTGCTCCTCTGTATGCCTGACATATATTTTAAGGGATAGTGCAGGGAGAATGCAAGATCTTTTCCTTGACCCTTTTGACATCCTTTCCTGAAACTCGTTCCACTTGACTATTCTGAGGAATGTTACATTATTGGTTTAATTACTTAGAGTATAAGGGGATTAAATACTACTCGTTGTGTAGTTTTAAAGCAAACATTTTTATCATCTTTCTTGTAAGTTAATTATACTTGACAAAATTTTGTTGGGAAGATGTACACAAATCCATTTCTTCACTTGTCCTACACCAGCAAATAAACCTGTGCTGTGAATTTAAGTTGAAACTCACTTGTTTCTAAATGAGGGTCTTCCAAACTTCTGTGAAAGTACAATATTTAGCCACCAGTTTTTGAAACCGTAAGTCCTTCCTCCTGTGCCATTAAACTACTCCTCAACAGAAAACTCTCCAGAATTTTTCTGCAGACTAATTTTTGAGAACAAGACACAAGTAAGAGATTAAACTTTTTTTCTTCAAAGTGTTTTTTAGCACTCTTAGAACAATTTTTTTTAAAGCTTCAAAGAATGCATAGGATATGCAGTTGGCATGTAAACATTAAGTATCCTAGTGCAATATTGTAATATTTGAACTTCTATGTCATTTTTTATGAACTTATAGTAGAAATGGTTGAAGTTGAGAACTCCTTGCCATTTTTGCAGAAGAAGGCAAAGAAACCTTGTAAATAAAACCCAAAACCCAAACCAAACAAGCAGGAAATAACACATCCATTAGGACAAGAGGACACAGTCTTAAACTGTGCCAGGGAAGGTTTAGGTTGGACATTAGGAAGAGGTTGTTGACAGGAAGGGTGACTGGGCATTGGAATAGGCTGCCCAGGGAGGTGATGGGGTTCACCATCCCTGGAGGTGTTTAATTAAAGACTGGATGTGGCACTTAGTGCTGTGCTCTTTTTGGTGATGTTGTGTCATAGGCTGGACTTGACCTGAAAGGTCTTTTCCAACCTAGTTGATTCCATGATCCTTCTAAAAAACACTGATTCTCATTTTGGATATTTTTTGAATAAATACACGGAGTGATAAGAGAAATAATGCTTTATATATTCACTCAAAGTGGTTTTTACTTTCTATTTCAACAGTCTGTGTTCAAGAGTTCACCACTGCTGGGATGCTTTCTCTTTGGGTTACCCTTGGGGGTCATCAGCATCATGTGTTATGGAATCTGCACAGCTGATACAGAGGGAGAGATATTTGAGCATGAGGGAGCTAAAAAGGAAAGTGGCGATCGGGAGCTCACGGACGAAGGCAGTGAGGAAGAACAAGAGGAGGAAAAGAATGGAAAATACACAGAACTTTCAGATGGAGAGCTTAAACAGAAAGATGATATGGAAAAGAAAAAAGACTAACTTGTTTAGCAAGAGAATTCTCTAGAATTTCCAAATAGACTTATTTATTGGCGGTTGTCATTTATTATCTTCATGAAAGAGGACAGTTTTATCTGCATAATGGTAGTCTTGACTTGCATGTATTCACATTTTCTCAGAAATTGACAGAAGAAAAATGGATGTTCTCCTAATTGTCCTTAGTAGATTAACAAAAAGCAATTTAAACTGAAGAAATTTTCAGGTACAGTTCTAAACCATTTTTGTAAGAGTTTTGAATTGTTCATTTCCAGAACAGAGATAATGTTACTTGACCTTACTGTATGTGATGAACTGCTTCTAATATAGCCCAGCTATGCACTCATTCATATAAAATTAAAGGTGAAAACAAGGAAAGATTGAGAGAGCTGTAAAGTGTTTTAGAGCCTGATAGCTGAAGACAACGTAGAAGTTTTCTAAGAAGTCACATGTTCTACCTGTTGTGCATTATTATGGGAAAAGAAAAACAACCATAATAACAAACTTTTCTATTTCCTCAAATCAAATGTAAATTTTTGGGAATTGGAGGACTGTTCTACCATATAGTAATATAATTATTAGCAGTCAAGAATGTTTACTAGATACAGGATGTGGGACTTATATGCTGAGTTAAGTTTTTATTAGTGCTTTAGCAGGTAAAAATATTGGAAAATTTTGTTGTAAACCTTTTAGAACATGATTGCCTGTGAATTACTTTCTTTGAGTGCTTGCACACTTAGAGTGCAGAAGATCTGTAAGTTTTCTGGATCTGCAGCACAGCTTGATGAAAGAAGACATCAATATGAACACCTTCTGACTATTTGTATAACTCTCTAATGACAGGCTTTTTGAATGGTGTTTATTTATTTTGCAGTGTTTACTTGAGATTGCTATAAATCTTTGAGATAGGTAGTTTTGTTTGAGACTGCTGCCTACTCTGAAGGAGGGAGTTAATGGAGCTTAATTAACATTGATAGAGATTGATCAGTATAAAGCATTTTTGCTACCCGTGTCATCATAGAAGCCACTATTAATACAAACCTGTGACTGCAAAAAGGACTAATTTGTGTCCAGGGCTAAAACTCTCCAACAATAAGCTATAAAGCAGCCTTTGGCATCAATGTCATGGAAAGAACCACAAAAACAAAACTTATATTGCTCCTCCTCAAACTATTCATGCTGGGGTTTTCCCTTTTTTTCCTCTTTTTTTTTTTTTAAGGCTATATAACTGTATAATACAAAATATTATATCCTCCTTATAAGGCAACTTGATCACATAAGAAAATGCTGTGCAATAGCACTAAATTAAGGAATTTTAAATAGTAACCATGAGTAAGCCTAAATAGACAAGTTCTGTGTTTGAGTAAATTTGATGACACTGTAGAATCATAACCAAGGAAAATATATTGTATCCCTTTTCCCTGTGGGAAAGAAACTTGTTTCTTCTGTTTAAGTGGCTTGATAACAGCTGTCTTCAGGTTGTCATGCAGAGTACCTTAAGTAGATCTCTGACTTGAAAGATTTTGGTAATCAAACAGTATAAACAAAATGTAAAGAGATGGGAAATTTTTTTTTAAAAAAAAATCCATGCCTGATTATGAATACAAACCTTTTGTTTTTTTGAAGGAGAGATTACAAATGAGGTCATAGAACACTGAGTAGCAGGTATCTGATATGGGTTTTTTTCCCTTTTTTTTTCTCTGTTTTCTTTCTATGAATTGCCTTTTTTTAATTTTTGTCATTATAGCCATTTGTACATAGTGACTTGAGTTTTCTCGCTTTTTGTTAATGTTTTATTTTTTTGGCAGAACCTTTAAGAGGTATAGATTTAGCATATACATGAGGAATAGGTGCTTAAAAATGTGTTTAGGAAGGAGTATTTTTAATGGTATTGAGCTCCTGAGTTGTTTATTGAAAAGAAACTTAAAAATCACTTAATGAAAAACCTGCAAATTTCTTTGGACTATTGCACAACTCAGTGCTGATAGTCAAAATGTAGGACTATTAAGGCAGTAGTATGTTTTCTTTGTCTCTTTTCTTAAGATTTCAGTACAGATCAGTTGCATATTTAATGTTGGCTCAGGCTGGAAACCTGCAGCTTTTGACTTATTAAAAATACCTGAAGTTGTCACTGGAATGGTGCTGTTCCTTCTCTAGAGTGTAATGAAAAAAAATACAATACCTGAGTTCTGCTGCATTTCTAAGAACTGTTTCAACATGGAGCCTTCTTTTTTATGGTTATTTATGTTTGTTTATAATCAGTAGTAGCCAGTTGACTTGCTGGGAAATATTTTGAGATGTGGACCTGAATAATGATAAATACTGTGGAAGAAACGGATCACAGTGGGATCTGTTCCATCTGTAGCACTTAATAGCTGGAGTTAGGAGGAAAGCCTGTATGTTGGTCACTTCTGAACCCTAATACCCATCAGATGTGTACTGAACTGTTGAAAATTAGACTTGAAATGTACAACTGTTTTCATCAGATCCTTCCCCCAGCTACACTGAACAAGTTACGGGGAGAAGAAAAGGGGACAGGTCATATACTGGGTGTCAGAAGTGATGTGAAATTAAGGTGTTTGCTGTGGGCACTCAAGTAATCTAGAATGCTGTCTGAGGAGGGGCATTTTATTTCTTCTCTTAAGTCTCTAGAGGTTTCTTAAAGCAACTTCACTGTAATAACTTTAAATTCATAAAATAATGCTTCTTTTTTAAGTCAAGTGTAAGCTGTTTGTTTTTCTGTAATAAAAAGGATTTAAAAGAGTATGTTTCCTTTGGATTAATTTACAGTGTCAGGCTTAGATGTTATGTGTTGTGTAGGAGGCTGTTTCTTGGGGTGTTTGTTGTAAGTGTACTTTAGGCACCTAGTCACGCAGTGCAGAAATGCAGCTGGTTTTCTGCAGGATTTTGAAAATAGTGTCTAGAGGTTGTAGTTTATGTTTGCTTGTCTGTGATTTAGTGAGCACTCTAGCAGTATAACTCGAATGAATTTTCAAAAAAGAGATTTTAAAATACTGGACCTACAAGAGTTTCTGTTGCAAAGGGAACCTGAGTCAGCCTGTCCTAGCTTGCATTTCCTTCTAGAAGCACTTGAGTAGTCTTGGCACTTGGACGTGCACAGTCTCATGCTGCCTCATTGTTTACCTGGGCTGTTTTAACAGCTCTTGTCCACACTGTGGTGCTCACTGCTTAAAGGACCGGGAGGATGGCACTCTCAGACATCTGATGTGATGAAGATGGCACAAAAGTGCTTAATTCTCATGAAGTACTTAAGTAAAAGGTTCAGCTTGTTCTGTTTTGGTCCAGAACTAATTTACCCTGTTCCTCTTTTGTCAGCATGTTTGGCGAAGCAATTGTATTTGGAGGAGTGGGAGGGTGGAGAATTGTTCTTTTGACAGCCAGAAGCTCAAGTGTCAGTGAAAATGGTGCAAAACTAGAATGCAATTCCCTTCAGCTGTTGAAATCTCCTGAGATTTCAGATGTTGCAGGCTATATTATCCTGTGACAGACTGGTACTGGCTCTCAAATCTTCTCGGGGAGCAAAGCCCCTCTCTGCAGTATTGTTGTCATCACTGAGCACGTCTCTAACAGATCGAACCACACGGCGTTGTGGCACCTGACAGTCCTGGAACCAACAAAGACAATTTTGACAGTATTGTGCTAAATGCTTTGTTGGGCTCCTGGGAGGTTTTCCTAAGCTGCATAGGCAGTGTACGTGTTCCTTAAACAATTCTCTGACTTCTGAAATTTTAACCATTTAAAGGATAACTGTGACTATGTATACAGTTTAGCAGTTCTGATGTGAACTCTTCTGTTGCTAGCAAACTTCCTTCTGCTTGTACACTGAGGAATAGAAAAATGCAAGGATACATAGACTACAAGTATTTTACATCAAGCATTTTTGAAAGGAGAATTGTGGCTTTCAACAATAAAACCTTCAAAGAGAAGCAAGGAAACCTCTAAGGTGATTACTAGTAAGAAGAATAGAATTGCTTTGTAGCTCAGTTGCAAGGTTGGCGTGGTCTTCATCTGGGTTGATGACTGTCCTGACCAAAATGGTGGGCGGTTTTAGGCTGTCTTGAGTTAAGAAATGGAAGCTTTGCTAAGATCTATGGCTGACACATGAAGGGGATGAAACTGCCTCGACAGAAGTAATGGAAATGGGAGAAAGGAATGGGGGAGGGCCGTATGTTTTCATACCAGTGTCCTGTGCTATGAGCTGTGTTTAAGATAAACTCCCACTGGTGTGCATGTAAGTCCTTCCAAAAGAGATCTTCTGTTCTCTACTTGCTGTACAGAGAGCCTTTGGCTGTTAAATTTGCCTGCCATACAGCGAGTAGCATTACTACCAAATCAAGGTTATTTGTGAAAGTTTTGCCATTTCTCCACTGAAACGTACACCTCAAGTTACTCAAAATAAGATACTTTAATGGTCATCGTTTGCTCAAAACAAGACCCGAACCCCAACTCTCTTTTGTCTTAGATTGCTACACCACTACTTTAAAGGAATGACAATTTGTAGCATACTGCAATTTGTGCTAAGGTGGCAACTTGTAGGCTTAATGCTTTCAGGAATTAAAGATCTAATCAATAATATAGGATGTGTATTTTCATCTTAAAGAAGTGCCTCAGGTTTTTTTAAATTTTAAAAAAAATATATGTATTGCAATAACGGCTGCAATTTTATTCTCTTTACTTGAATAGTAAATGTTGACTCTTAATCTTAAATAGACAATATGCTGTTTATAGACTGTTAAAACTTTGTGACAACACCAAAAGAAAACAAAAAAGACTTTGACTTCAGTACCTAAGTTTTTAATCCCCTCCCAAAGTAGTTCTTTTTTTCTTTTGTCATTGAGTCATTTTGACTTGGAACTGACTGTAACTTTTCTGTTAATATTTTTTTTTTCTTAGCATGCTTTTATAAAAGTGTTTGTTTGAATATTGTGACAGCATAGTGTATTTGAAAAATTTAAATGCAGACTGGTGATTTGGATGGCCACTGGGTAATTTTGTTTATTTCCTCTTTGCTGTTATAAAATATGTCTTTTTTTGATCTTAACTTTGCATATTGGGCCAGTCGAGCCACTTATCCTTAGTGCATCTTGAAGGATCAGACAATTCACTAAACAAATCCTGCTCTCCTCAGGTTTATATGATAATCTACTCGATAAAATTTTCTGAAAGCAGACTAAAGTTGAAATAAAATAAAATCCCCATACAGATATCACTATCAAAATATCAGAGTGTTTTTGTAAGATATTTTTTGAGATTATTTTGTCAACAAACTGTTGAATCTTCAAGTATCAGAATAACTTTCCTGTTCCTGAACAGAACATTTGGTTCAACAGGAGATATTTCAGCAAACGAGTGCTCTTATGGTAGACTGCATCTCAAAGAGTGTTGTTGGTCTGTATAGAAATATGAAGTTTCTAGGAAGAAAATTCCACTGTGAAAAAAAAGAGATCTTCTTTATATAAAGTGGAAGAAAGCTAAGGCTTCCTTCTTTTCAGTCACTATGAAAATTAAATTTAAGGCTATTTCCTGCAGAAGATGGGACAAAAACTTGTTGGCCCAGTCAAGCCCTTGACAATGCATTAGTTACTTCTAAGATAGAGGAAGAGATAAATTGCCTTCAGCAGATTTAACATGTGAAAGCTGTGTCTGGTTCCCAGTGGACAAAATAATTATAAATTATGCTGTGCCTTCATGCAAAATTATGCTTTATGCAAATAAACACTTGGAAATTGAGCTAAACCTTGAGATGACATTGTTGTGGTATATATCTTCCTCTTTGCTTTCCCATCTTTTAAAAATACCTTTTTTAAAAACAAATGCAGAAGGATTAGTCTTCATGGCTCATTTATAAAATCCCCTAATGCTTCAATTTGATCCAAAAATGCTGTGGGTTGCAAGAGATGGTTGAATATATATTGGTGTTAACTTCTTAAGATTTATCTGATACTAATGTGAGGTAAGAAGATCATAAGTGTATTGGAGTGGGTTGAAGGAGAAGAGGTAATATTTTCTAAAAGGTAAATAGAAGTATTGTCCTCAGTTCCTTTGACAGAGAAATACCAGAATATGAAAAGTTCTCTTTGGATCTTTAAGGAGCTGGGAGCTTCTTGTAGTACATTGTCATGATTTAAAATAGAAGGATTTCTCGCAGAGGAAGGTTAATTAATACTTCATTTCTAGAAAAGGATTTAATGAAGATATGAATCTGGAACACAGTATATTTCTGTGTTTACAAATTGCATATGTGTTGATACAGTTTAAGTGATCTGTCTTAGAATAGCTGTCAGTGCATTGACGTGAATCTGTGCTGGGTTTTAGTTTCCAGAAACCACCTGGAATTCAAGCATAATTCAGAAGCACAGGGTTCTTTCTCTGGGCTGTAGCTGCCTCAGCTTCAGATGTCAGAAATTTAAATGCTAAGATACACTAAAAATAACACTTTGAGTTGCTCACTTGGCTTTGCAAAGGTTCAAGCCGTGTATGGCAAATTAATCCAACTCAGGCACTGTGTGTTAGCTGATGGAGAATGATTATCTGTGACTTAAGCAATCTCAAGCAGAGAAGTTGTAAGCCTTCTTTTGGTTTTGCAGATGGTGGTTATGAGGTGGGAGGAATTTTGCATACTGACATCCTTAACTGTTGATTAGGTGTGATCTTGGCTAGAAATGTGCAGCAAGGCTTGTAAGGGAATGAAGTTTGCAATGAGGGCTAAAGGTATGGTGATTTTGAAGTGAGACTATTCCTCATGTTTAGCTTCAATGGAGGCTAGGGAAGAGTTGTTAAGTAAATGCATAATAAAATAATGAAGCTTGTAATATCCATGTTCAAATGACATGCTGCTGTACCATGCTAGTCATCTTTAAAGAGTGTTAATAAGCCTGCAGTTGTGTCAGGATATGATGCACCTTGTTGGTAAGAAAAAGGGCAGTTTCCACAGCATTGGCTGTTCTTTTCACTTCTTCCCTTTGGAAGAAGGAACACCTCTGTGCTGACCCTTGGTGTGAACTAGCACTGCTGATCTCCAAGCCACTTGCTTTTGCCACTCCATTTCCCAGGAGCAGGAGCTTGTCTGCACAAAGCAGCGTCTCTGGGGAGCAGCAGCTTTGGTAGCCTGTGTCGCACACATGCGGGTCACCCCATGGTGGTTTTCAGAAAGAACTGGAAGTTGGCCACAGTGAACTGGATCCAGAAAAGTGGTGGTAGCAGAGATTCTGAGAGGTCTAGCTTTGGTACCCAGACTGTGGACAGCTTTAATGGCCATCTGAAGGCACAAGGGAAAGGACGCTCTACACACTTCAAAAAGTCATCATTTCATTGCTGTGATGATGTATCATAAGGTGAGGAAGAATACATGAGGTGCAGAGGTGAGCAGACACAAAAGCCTGTGGGGTATTTCCTCTGCTCAGACACATGCATGCTTGTTTGAAGCTGGGACAAGGCCACTCTGTTTTGGGGACAGCAAGTTCATGATCATAGATGGAGGTTGGTTTGTGCCTGTTGGTCCTTGGGCAGTGAACTTGCCCTGTCATGTTTCAATTAGAGTGTAGACATACCATGGAGCATTAAGTCCAGTTTCTGGCCATCTTCCTTTGACGTGAAGTACAGTTCTAAGTGAGTTACTTAGGCCATAGTTTCATTATACTGCAACTTTAATGACAGTGCTGGCTTAAGGAGTTTCTATCCTCATACCTTTGTAGGCTGTCCTTCAAATTATGACCAGGCAGGTTATTGGAGAAGCAGTGCTGTGAGTGGAGCAATGAACTGATCCAGGTGAATACAATTCCTTGGACAGAACATTGTGACAGCATGAGAGAGCAGGAGTTTGGAGGAAGCAGCAGAGTGGGAAACATTTTAATGGTATTTTATGACAAGCTGGCTATGTTGACTTAGGTATTTATTTTGCCCTTTACTTGCTCCCTCCAGAAAACAAAAGTGTTTTGACCGCATCCTTACAAGGAAGAAACTGTGGGTTGCTATCCCAAGTTCCCTCTTTCAGTGGTGAAGCAATATTGTTTGTAATGTCTCTTAACATCTCCTTTCTAGGAGCGAGTTAAAATGGAAGATGAAAAATCTGAAGCCTTGTCATGTTAGATGAAATGCATCTTGCAAGGGATATAACTGGCTAAGAGTGGGAAGGACATACAGAGTATAACTGTGGGGAGTCACTGTCACAAGGATAAGATGACTCACTAGATTATACATTTATATACAAATTCTGCTTTACAGCTCTGCATGTGCATTTCAAACCATAAAAGGCCTGAAGTCTGAGTCCAGACTCAGCAATCCGTTTCATTTGTGCATGACTACTTATGCAAATAACCAAGAGAAACAGGAGCTACATTATAGGAAGGAACAAGATTTTCATACTTGCATTTTAAAAGAAAGATTTGTTTCATGTATAGAGAAAACAACTAAAGGAATTTTAGAGCCATCCATCTGGCATGTAGCAATTGCAAAATTTTTTGGTATAATTTTCTGTATGAGAATCTGAGAACTTTATGAGCTGGATAAATTTAAGAACTGTTACAAGAAGAGGTCAAATGAAAATCTCAAATGTCTGAAATGCTTTATTTTGGAAACACTTCTCGAGTTAGATGAGAACAATGTGGTTGTAACCTTGAAGAAGCAGAGGAGACAGTACCAAATGTTATATATTTTATATTCCTGATAACTTGACAGAAAAGCAAAAGGCACCTTTAACTAGCAGTGGCCAGAGATGTTTGCTGACCACTTGCGACAGCATTGACCCCTCCTTGTGACTGAAAAGATCACTTTCTTCAACCAGGTGATCACTTGCCTGTTATATCTAGCTATTTATTCTGACTTCTTTCACTTCTTTTTCCCATTGCTCTAATTTTCATTGTTTCTTTTTGTATTTTCCATTTTTTTTCTTTTACCATCTTGTTTCCTCTGTCTTTTCCCAAGCATTTTTTTTCTTTTTTTTTTTTTTTTAAATTCTTNTTTTTTTTTTAAATCCCTCATTGTTTCCCTCCCTATATAATTGCAGTGATAAATATACATAAAAACCAGATAACACTGTAACAAATAGAAACCTTCATTCAGGCTACTGTGTGACCTCTCACATTTTTTCATAAGGATTTTGTTTCCTTAGTGGTCCAACCTGCTCAATATTCTAGTATTTTACATAGGTTTGCTCATTAATTTTGACTGGCTGAGTTGAAAATAATAGGCTATTTTATTATTAAAATAAGATAAAAACTTTTTCCAGGTAACTTGCAAATTTGAGATTGAACAGATTTGTATGCAGTACAGAAAACATGTTGTCTTTGAACTTTTTCCTTAGGAATTACCACATTTCATTCCTATATTTAGAAAACTGTAGAATTTTATATTTGCTCCTTTTGAATTTGTGCTGGAGTTAATACAGGATTTAAGGCTCCCCTTCGGTGGTGAACATAGAGATAAGCATTTGCTGATTAGTTTTTTCTTGAACTCAGATGATAAATACGGTCTTGCAAGCTACTTTCTCCCTAGGCATTTATTAATTTCCATGATTACTATAGAAATAAACTTATCTGCTACTCTTGGTGTTCATATAGTTAATCTTAGGATCAGCAATTGAAGTCCTGTCAATTAGAGTATGTATGCAGAGCATGCAATATTTTTCAGATTTAAAAAGCAAATTGGGCTTTGTTTTTTTCTTCAGAGTCCTTTTCTCCTTTTTTTCTAGTTTTGAGTGAAATCTAAGGACAGAAGTTGATGTGATCTAGAAAGGAATAATTTTAATGCAATGGCACAGTGTCTGTAAAAAACAGTGGTTACTGTTGAAGAGTTGATGTTCTTTTGGCAGAATTATTTTAACTGAGCAGAACTGATGTTCTTTATTTTTCCAGACTGCAGTAATGGTGCTCTGATTCTCAAATAGCCAGGAGACATTCTTGGAGACCTCTTTCTCCTTCACCTTGTTTGTTAACATAGATAGAATCAAATTACCTTAGAAACAAACTACTGTGTCCCATGCAGCTGATACAGAGCCTGATACAGGAGGGTAGTTCTCAGAATGAAAAGATCTTATTTTCCTTGTTTGAGATATGACCAGTGCTTATGGAATATTTACAAGAATAATTCCCTATTAGTCCAAGTAGTTTATGCTTGAACAGAGCTATAAGATCTCTGTGGATTTTTCAAATGTTTCCACCACTGTACTTTATTACCTTTTTGCAAGGTAATTTTTTTTTTTTTTGTGAATTGCTTGTTTGAGAGTGGTATTGTGTTAGCAAACTTCTAGTTGTGCAAGCTCTAAATTTCTGTGCAACCTACAGAAATGCAACAGGAAAAATGATGATTCAGCAAACACTGTGTCGTAGAATGCAACTACCAAACATCACAAAAGTTAATTTGCCTGTATTCGTTAAATCTTAGGATTAAGACTGCTAGTTAATGTATTTTCTAGTATCCTTGTCTGCTGCAATGAGCTGAAATGTTAAATTTTTTTATGGTGCTGTTTAGGCTATACCACACCCCAAGTCCCTCAGGAAAAAAGAATTATTAACTTGCGTCTGCAGCACTGTAGTTGAGGTCTGGTAAACTGTGTTTCCCTGAAATATTTGAACCATGATCCTGGGAGATAAAAGACTTAGGTGATATGTAACTTAAACTGAAGTTTATCTACAGATTCTTCAAAGCAAAATAACTATCCCTTTCAACTTTCTAAAACACAACTGGTTGAAACAGAATTCTAAACTAATTTACTTCACTCTCACTGCTTTTGCATTCCATTTAACAATCAGCACCTTAATTCTTTTCTAGAGTAAGTTGCTGCATAATGGTAAATAATCTAAATTTACAATTTCATAGACTCCATATAGCTACACAATCACTATGAAATGTCTTTTTATGTGAACAATGGAAGCATAGAATTGAATTGCCTTTAAAATTGAAAATCCCAATGAGAGACAAAATAGAAAACTTCAAAGTAAATTCATCGTTAATAAAATAAAATTTTATACCTAGATCACAGGTGTTTCTGTCACACAGGTAACAATGATAATATGCCTATTTAAAATAATATCTATGTCTTTCCAGTTTAATGTATTCATATGAGGGCAATATTAAAGGATTGTTTAATTATCCATCCTTTAAGTCTTCTGAGATTCAGGAAAAAATCACAGTAATGAATATAAAGAGCAAAAGATTATAACTGTCAGTCATTTGTATAATTCAATTTTTTACAGCACACACGTGATTCAGTTACTAGGGAGATTAATAGAGAAAATATAGATTTTTTTTTTTTTTCCCCTCCTGAAAGATACTTTTAGAATGCAATGGTAACATCTCTGTAGTTAACACTTGGCATTTTTTAACAAAATTTTAGACAGTGTTGGGCAATTGCTTGTGAGAACAGACCATGGAATTTAATTGGGATTTCAAGTTCTAATCTTCCTGCTGTTTCTCTCTGTTAACATGGTAATATTAGTAAATACCAAGTCTCTGAATCTGTGTGTTAATGTGGGATCTTAATAATCAAGAACCTAGAATAGTCCTCCTAGTTCAATTGAATATTTAGAAGTAATTCAATTGGGAAAAAAAGGCATAGCAAAGGAAAAAAAAAAGAAAATTAAAATAATAATGTTTTAAAGTCTTTTCCTTTAATGTTCTCTTTGCAATGTTCTAGCATTCATTCATGATACTCAACCCTCAGAAAAGTCACTTTGTGACTCTTTGGTTAAAGTCAACCAATAAAACCCAGAAGTGACTTTTAATGCTTTATGTTTGAAAGTAATTGGTCAACAGTTTAAATAATTTGTATAATTGGTCAACTGTTTAAAACTCTCACATATATATTTGAGAGAAAGATGATTGTCAGTTAAAAAATCCTGCTATTCAAAAGAGGGACGACAGTGCTATAAGGAATTGCAGGTTCGATTCAGCTCTAAAATAGTTCCACGCATTTAAGTTAGGATTGAGTCAAAGTTGTAATATTAGTTGTTGAGCTAAATTATCTGCTGCAAACTGTTTGCATGATTTTTATAAACAATTTTTCAGAAATGCTTTGATTACCCACTTCAGCTGTCTTTTGAGTCCAAAATAATACCTTTCTAATAGAAAGGTTATGCGCCTAAAATGGTACGTTTGCTTGAAAATTACTTTGCTGTGCTGTTCCAAATGGTCTTACAAAATGTCAACGATGATGCTATTTCCAAACCAAAGAAAAGAAATAAAAATAATTCAACCCTATTTTTCTTTTTTTTTTTTTTTTAAGCATGACTACTGTAGCTCCATGCATTTGGGTTTGCTGTTGTGACTCATCCATGAATATGCTATTTTTCTCCATGCTGGGATACTCTTCAGTAGTCTGTATTTGAGATTGAGGCAGCAAAATAAAGTGGGTTATATTTAGATGTCTGTTAATTTTAGTATCTTTCTCCTCATATAAATTCTACTCAACTCTAGTTCATGAATGTAAGCATTTCTAGTATGAAGATACTCTGTCCTGTTCTAGAAATATTTCTCATGTGGGGCACTATGGAATCGTCACTGAATTTCTTACACTGTATTTTCCTCTAAAATACAACTTTTTTGAACTGTCTACCAACTTCTTTTTTCAAATATACTTCAAAACAGTAGAGTGGGAGTTCTTTTTCTCAGTACTCAATAGCTCAATATGTAAGATATTTAGGCAGTTCTTCACCAAAAGAATGGAATGCCAGTTTAAAGGAAGTCTCATCCACTTTGGTGCCTGAATGCTCTTCATAAATATGTCTTAGGCCAGCATCATGCTGATAATACATAAATGTTAGTTACTTTGGCAAACTGTATGATTTTTGTGTAGGAACTCCTGGAGAGACAATTAAAACTTTTACTCTGTGTGTGTGTGTCCCAATATTTTCTATTTTAATGGGTTTTTTCTGTGCCTGTTTTGCTAATAGGCAGTGTAACCATATACTCAGCTAGTGCACTGCTTAGTCCCTTGGGGATTTTTTTTTTTTCCTTTTTGAAATTAATAGTAAGTAACTAATTACTGGTGGGCAAATAAGTCATCAAATGATTCAAAAATGTGCCATATATGCCTTACTTGGCTACATATTTGCACTTTTGATATAACAAATAGCTTGTATTTTATCATGACTTTTTTTTTAAAGGGCATTTTATTCCGCTTGTGTTTAGATTACCTTTTAAGCTGTGTTTTATAGTGATTCTCAATTTTATAGTGATTCTTAATAAAAAATGAGAAGTTATATTCCAACTTAGAGTATAGCAAGCACTCATTTTTTAAAATAATAATGCATTTTTTCTGTTTTATGGAAAAACTTTATGGAAGAACTTTTTTTTAAAACAAACTTCTTAATCTATTTAAATTTCTCTTAAGGAAAAGTCATTCAGGTTAATAGTATGTCTAGTAATGAATAATGCTATTTCTTCTGTCATTTTTACCTACTCTTTTTGTACCAAGAATTTCTGTATATATTTTTAAATGAACTCAAAAGACTGTAAGCTGAGTGTTTCAGAAAGTTAACTTGCCAGATATAGCCAAACTTGCTTGAATTTTATATCATACTGATGGACTGTCAGAACAGATACTTCTGAAAGGTCAGTACAGTAGCAGGATACAGATTTTAATACAGATTTTTCATGCTATAAACAAGGATTGATTTACGAACAAGATAAATTTGTATCAATAAACACTGAAGTGCAGGAAAGAATGATCTAATTTTCAGCAGATTATAAATGACTTTACAAATAAAGTATAAATGACTTATAAACAAATGAGTAGGGTTCATAACTTTATCATGATTTCCACTAAATCATAAATACTAATTGAATATTATGGGAAAACCCATTTGAAGAATATATTTTTGTCAGGGGTATAGGCAGACTTTGAAGGATGTATTGGATTTACTTATTTAAAAGATCTAATAAATCTGTTTCTCAGTGTGGAAAATCTACTGGAATTTTTAACACAAAAGGGAGAAAACCGGGCAACAGTATGTATTAGAAAAGACTGGTAAAGTGTATATGCATCCTAATATAATATGCAATTTATAATACACATATGTCCATTTAAAAAAAATGGTTAAAGAAAAATACTGCCATAATGGCAAACAAGCTCTGAGATCCAGATCAGCCCTGATGTTTTCCTAGATTGGAAGCTCTTTGATGTCATAATGAAAGCAGTGGAATTTCAGTACAAACGTGTAACCTGTTCTGCAGGAGCGATTTGTTGACAGTGGTAAATGACAAGTGTTAGATAGACGTGCTCTTGAGGCGCTGCCGGCCTGCTCCTTCTGCGCACGAGGCTTTTATAATGTGTTTGCCATTCCTTACGCACAGCTAAATGGGAATATCCCTATAATTAGTTTTGTGTGTCCAACATCAAACATCTGAAAAAATATAGATCTCTGGTTATTGTGTTGGGATTAAGCCACAGGCTGTGTTATTAGCTTGCTTGTAGTGCTTAATGCAGATTGTAACTACATTGTTTGTAAATCTTGCATAATATCCTAAACCATTATTGTTCTTGTCCTGTGTCCTATCTTTTATCATACTTTACTGGGGTTGTATTTAAATTATATTGTTGTGGAAGGTTATCAGTTTTAAATTTTTTTATATCACGAGTATGAATAGCAGCCATAGCACTTTGGGAATTTCTTCAATGTGGGCAATAAAATGCTCCAGGAATATGTACAAACAAGCTTCATCACAGTGAGGTTGATGAAATGCAGTGTGTTTCTTTGTGTCTTAACATGCCTGTGGTTTGTATGCAGCATATTGGCTTAAGAAATGCAAAACCTGAAATGTATTATTGCTTGGCACAAGAAAAACAAATACTTGCAAGGGGAATAGTTTTGAGTAGATTTGATGACATTTACTTTTTTGGAAAAGAAAAAACAATAAAAGCTTGATCAGAGTATTTGGAAAAGAGGGAAGCATTTTTTAATTAAACAATAATCTCTCAATTCTGCTTTGCTGTCATCATCTTCATGATTTTTGTTTTCTTTCTGTGCTGATGTGTCTTATGGTCTAAAAATTATTTTTCTGAACAAGTTCAAAATTAGAAGTAGATGAAAAAAAATATTTACATTGGAATGTGTTCTTTCATTGAAGGGATATTCACCTAAGTTTGCCATACTTGAGATTAGAGAGAAAAAAAAGGTGCTTATTTGATTAACAATACAATTTTTCACTGAAATTGTGGAGAGGATAAAACTTTGCTGTAAGGGCTTTAGGATTAGGTCGCACATTATTTGGAAGATAAGAGCTAAAGTCACACCTACACTGTTAGGTTTGAAGCAGCTTTTCCTGTGCGTATGGAGTCTGGTTCTCCTGAGTCCCAAGAAAACGTTAACAGTTACTGGTGCATTGGTCATACAACACACTGGTGTGTATCACTCAAAAAACTGCAGAGAAGGTACCAGTTGCAATTGGTAGTATAAATTGCAAAATAAAAAAATAAATTAAAAAAAAAAATAATACCAAGAGTTGGTAATAATTACTTTGTTAAATATTTATTTGATACCATGACATTAAAGCAAAACCAGTTCCAGATTTCATGGCCATTAGGTACTTTGTTACCTGTGCATGTAACAGGAATTATTTTTGTTCTCAGAAAAATGCAGCAGTGAGGCAGCCTGGGAGGTCTTTTCTGTTCTTCCTGTCAATCAGTATGTGAGCAGTAAAAATTGGTCTGACTAGAAATCAGGTGATGGAAGGGTTATTCTAAGTTAGCTTCAGAGAGGTATATGCCTGAGCTCTTAGATGTTTTAAATTATTGTAGTAGTAATAGATTGCTACATGTTCTGTGAGATGGTTTAGACTCTTCTGCCCCCCATAATAGGGACAGTCTGTCTAATATAAAGATGTTTTCCCAGATCAGTAAAGAGGAAGAGATTTGTTACCAATAAAAAAATAACAAGATTAATTAGCTATACTTGTTTTCTTCTCCAAAGAAGCACCAAGAATTTAAAATTTGGCATCATCAGGCTTTCTCTTCCAAAGGAAGATGACAAAGTTTGGGGCTGGTGAGCCAGGCTGATGAGAGTCACTACCCACACCCTTTGTCATTTTCCTTTTTTACTATTTGGCTGATCATTAGCTGGGAAGAAAAAATGTTTCCATAAGCATACAAGACATCCAGGCTCATATCCCTAATTACTATTCTTTGGAAAGATGACAGCACATTTCACTGTAATTACTGCTCAGCTGTATGTGTGCTTATGAAAAAAACCTCATTTCAGATTATTGTATGGGATGTTAGGATGGCACTCTCTAATGTGTGGTGTTTGAAACCAACAAAAAAAAATAGACCTGATATTCTTATAGATTTCTCAGTGTAGCAAAATTATTTGCCATAGAACTTGTGAGTATTCAGTTTCACTGCACAGAAATTGAGAAACTGGATGTTAAGGAAAAGCTTTAAAACATAACTGAACTCATGATTAGACCAAGACATTACTGAAGGCAGCTGTATTAGTTTAAAATGCAGCAAACCAAGGTTATGGCTACTGTAACTTCAGCAAGCAGAGAATCCGTGCTTGTAGGTAGCAAACTTGCCCAAAGCATTTTAGTACGTCCTTAAAATGCAATCATATTTAAAAGCTGACTAGAAAAACTGGAAGGTGCTGCTTGAAGCATGTGATATCTGGGTGTGTAGGTGTCTCCTTGCTTATTTTTATGATGCAATTAAGTTGTCTTAAATCTACTACTTTCATAATCATGAAATTTTGCTCACATGCATTAGAAGTTGCCTGTGTACAGAGGGGAACCATAAGTTCTGAATTACTGGTCACCTTGCTATAAAAGAATGCACATTCAGTCCTATGCTACATTTTTTAACGTGTGAAGGAATTTCATTAAAAGTTGCGAAAACAAGTTGTCCATGCCAATTTTCAGGAAAAAAAAAAGTGTAGCAAGATGTAACTAACACCTTACACTTGTCTAGACCCAATTTATTAACTTTCTTAAAATTCAGTCCAGTGAGCATAATAACATTATATACTGCATCTTGCTAAAAATCTCTAACCAAACAACAAAAACAGCTGTCTTCCTGTGAATTCTGTAATGTTTTTTTATGATATAAATTAATGCTGAATCAAGAATAACTGCACAAAGTTTGCCAAAGCACTTGCACTGTGTGTACGACATCTCAGTGCATAACAGCTGTATATTGAATCTAAATTGAGCTAAGGTAGTTTCTGAATCTTAAACCTTTCCTAAAATAATCTTCTATGACTACTTGTATCTTTCCATTTTGAAGATGGTAGCACCTATATAGTCTAATAGAACATATTAATGGGTATTTTGCTTAGTAAAATTTTTAAAACATAAAATAAGATGTATATCAGAAACTATTGTAGAAAAAAATAAAATACTATTAAATGGTCGTGTTAAAAATCTGTTTGTAGCCACTCTATGTTAAGGTGCTTTATGACACCTCATGTGTCACCACATATGACATCAAGGATCTTCTTGCCAAAAGGCAGACACCTCAAAGCAGGCCAAGAATGTTTATTGCAATAAAAGAAAGCCTACTGACTCAGGAACTTCTAGTAAGGGGAGAAAAAGGCCTTCAAAGAAAGGTGTTGGTGTTTATATCTGTGTCTGTGCAGCAGAATTTGTAAAAAAGTTGGAAGTATTTGCTGCATCATTCTAAGATTATGTTTGTATACCGTGCTTATACGGGAGCTGGAAGTATTTGCTACTTTATATTGAGAGACATCAACTGTGTTCATGCCAGTCCTGACTTATGTTTTGACCTCCTTTCATACGCTGCCATTAGTGGTTGAGGTGACCTGTCTGTCCCTTATGACAAAGTAATAAACTAGAAGTAAAAATCTGTTGCAGGAGCAGAGTTTGAGTTGGATGAACAATCAGAAGTGGAGTGGAACCTATAACACAGATAAAAAAATACATAAAAATTCTTCCATCAAGGGGGAATAACAGCTATTGCTTTGGATTTTGCTACTGCCCGTCTCCATCTAAACCAGCACTTCTAGCTCCTTACCCCTCTGACACTTTTTATTCTATGTCTTGTGCTGTACTTATAATGCTGAAAAAAGAGCTCCATGTTTCACTAAAATCAATTGCTAATTCTCTACTATTGGGAAGACTCTGAAGGCTGAGGCAAATACCATTGGAACAATGCCACTGACTGGGATTCCAGCAAATGTGTCAGTTTGTCTGCCCAAACCTGCTGTCTAATTATTTGTGAACAAGCGGAGAAAACAACCCCAAAGTGACACCAGAGCCTATAAATGAGTTAATTCACTATTTCTCATTGTAGAAAGTGTGCCTGTGTATGGTTAAAAAAACCCAGAAAAATTGGAGTTTGCATTTCTTATATAAGGCATCTTCCTTACTCTTCATACACGTTACTGTCTTCTTTATAAACCATATTGTGTATATGTGTAAGGTATCTACTGTAAAGATCTGACAGAGAAAAGAATTTTAAGAGTCTGTCCCTGTTATATTTAACTTATGCATCTTCTACTCCCAACCGCTTAAAAGAAAACCAGATGATAGCTATATCTTTTAAAGTTCAAAATGTGTGGGAAATTTTAGAAATCTTGAGAAAGTTATACCTGTCAGGTGTTGAACTCAGTTTTTAGAATAAAAGTATTTTCTCATCTCTGTTTTTAACACTAAATAGTTCCCAGCTGAAATCAAGAGCTCTTTATATTGCAAATAACAGTACTCGAGACTCACTTTTTTGCTGGGATGGAGATCTGTATTTGGGACCTGTGCCCCAAGATGTCGAACTCTACTCCTATATAACAAAATTTTAAACAATCATCTACTAAAAAAGCATTAGAGGAGAAAATGGATATTTTTAAACAACAAACAAGCTTCATGAACAAATAAAGCTTTAAATTAAAGAACAGAATAGGAGCCAATTTACATTTTTCCAGAGAGTCTCAAATCTCCTATGATCCAACCTGGTAAATGTCTCACCTCATTTTATTCTTTCAACTCCCACTGCTCAGACTGAGTCTCTTCCAATTAGCATTGCCTGTACAGGTAACAGATCCATGGTATCTACTGAATTGCTGGGGCAGTTAGACAGGTGGGTTATAATCACAGGCTGGGTGATTTATAGGTTTCTCTGTGTGGGAAAGTTACTGCTCAGTGAGCTGAGGTTTGAATTTACAGTAGTGCTAGCTTATTCCAGTTCCGTTTTTAAATATAGTTGGGAACAAGCTCATTTGAAAGTGAACTTACAGTACTTGGAGTAGGTTACCTGACAAATTACTCAGCTATAAATTCCAGCTTCAGTTTGTGAAAAGGGGTTGGAGCCTTGGTTTTTTGGGTTTTTTGGTTTTGGTAAACAAATCAAATTTTTCTTTTTATTATAACCTACTAATTGAAACTTATGTAATGTTTATGGTTATATTCTATTCAGTTAACCCGGTCACTGTTGTTACTGTTATTAAGGTACATGGGTTAGCATTTTACCTAGGTTCTATTCTAAATATGTTGACAATATGCCTTAAGCACAAATGATGTTGCCTGTTGTCATGAGGTACATGCCCTGTAATTGACCTTTCTGAATTCTGCATATACTGCAACATTATAGGTGTGTGTGTGTTCCTCATCTGCACCAGAGATATTGAAAAAGCATCCTACTGCATGGAGCAAAAACAGTGGCTTACACAGTTAATGGAAACCCAGGTTGACGTAAAAGAGCAAGTAGCTCCATCAGAACTCCAAGTGTTGGTCCAGCTTGGATGAGATGGGATCTTCCTTGAAGGAGTTTTTGGTTTCTTTGTATGAAGACTGGTGGTTTCGTTGTGTCAGAAACCACCTATAATTATTTAATGCTACTAATTTCCTCCAGCTTCTAGAAAGACAAAGCTGCCATGTACTTCTTAAAACACACAGACTTCTTGTTTAAGATTTCATTTGAAGCATTTCTTTGTCCTAATTCATCTGTAACTATGATGTTGTAATGCTTGCTTACACTTAACAGAGTACCTGCCAGTGCTTTCAGGCTTTTTAATGAAAGGCAACTTCATTGCAAATTAATTTATGAATTTTAAGAAACTCTGGGTGTGTTCTGTGACAGAGTTCATGTTAGTTTGCTAGCCTGTAGCCCTTGTAATATGAAGCTTCTTAATGTCAGATGTGGATTCCCAACAAATGTGCTTATTTTAGAGTTAACCTGTGGCATCTGCTTTTTTCTTCTCTATCCCCTTTCCTTGTTAGACATGAACATTCCTGAACTCTCAGGAACAGAGGGTGATGCCGCTTAATGATTTCAAATATACTATTTTGACAGGTATCTTTTTACGCTGTCAGTCATTGTTATAAGATCAACTCCAGGTCCAGTGACCAAAGGAATACAATTATATGACCAAGTACAAAAAAGGAACTTTAGGGCTGCTTGTTGAAAAATGCATGAGTTGAAAAATGTTTTTTAACAACTGCAGTTACCTCAGCTTTCCAGTAGATGACACTTTTGACAAAACACTTTAATCTCAGTTCACATAATTTCTGATTTCTTTTCTTTTTCCCCTGTTGAGCTGCTATTTTGTGTACCTTTTTCTTGAAAGGATTCCTTGCTTGGATGCTTGATTACCACGACCTGTCTATTGTTCCCAAATATATTAGTGATGCAGTGGAACTGCACCAGTGCCATTCACAGGTGTTCTTTCTGAGATTGCAATGCCCTGTTGTTCAAACTTCACCCTTTCCTGGTGGCTTAATGGGCAATTGAAAGCTATGGAGGTTTTGGACCCTTAGCAGTCCCACCACTTGACTTTGTAAATGCTCATCAAGTGCCAGTCTATTGCAACATAAGTAATATTTAAAAAGAACACCAAGCCTACTGCAAAATGTAAGTGTAGTCTTACTGTTGTAAGGCCAAGGTCAAGGTGATTAAAGATTCTTAATGATCTAAATGGCTTAAATTCTGGAAATGCTGAAATCTTCATAATTATGCTGTCTTGCTGAATTTTCAGGCTTGCATCAGGCATATCATCTGCTTTGTACATGTCAGAGAATTTTGGATGATACTGTAAGATACTGCAGTAATCTCGAGGACAGCTTATGTGAATGATGGGTAAAGTGTGAGGGAAAAAGATGGAGGCAGAGGGCACAGCACTCTCAGCTGGGACCAAGGGATAATCAGCCTCAGATTGACAACCTCACGTCAGTCAGGGAGGGGAACTCTTTCTATCCAGAAGGAGACACTTTGGACAGATGTCAGCAACCTGCCTTGGAAGTCAGCAGTTGGAACACATCAGAGAGGCCATTAACTGAGAGGCAAAACCTTTCTTTGAACCATATCTGTGCTTCCTGTTTGTGCTCAGTTTCCCACGGCTCTTTTTTTTTTTTTTGGGTGGTGGCCCTGTTGCATGGATGACCCGAATGCAAGGAATATGATGTAGGGCTTAGTACGCAAAAGGAGCACGAACAGACAGTGCATCAAGAGAGCCAGAGTGCTATGATTTTCTGCCTTGTTAAAGATTCTCACTTTAGATGCATGAGGCTTGGGCTTGAGTGAGAGGACCAACCAGTCTGATAGCTGTGAGCTGGCACTAGCAATTGGATGTCTCTGCAGACACTGATAGGCAGGAACTTGGGTATCTGGGAGGCTTTGCTTTGGGGCTGGGCATCTATATAATGATCCTGCAGAGACAGATAGGCACCAAAGCAGCTTCAAGGACCTAAGCAAGCATACTTACTAAAGCTAGTGACTCATATCCATACAGAAAGTGTTCTTCTCCTGATTCAGGTCTTTATTATTTTAAACGCTTAATTAAGTCTCTTTGAACCCACAGGTGCAGCCACTCACTGATGCTTATTTGTTTTCTTTTATTTGTCACAGGCTTTCATTTACCAAGATATTTCAGTCAGAAGATTGAACTAGATGCATTTTAGGGGATTTTAATATATTCTTGAACCAACTCTGGTACTTTTCTGTACTGTTCTCTGGATGCTAGTATGTGTGTCTGCTTGTAGGCAGGTCTCTGGTGGCTAGCTTGACCATGACCATTCCCATTTTGGAGGCTGATTGATAGCTGATTATGTGTGTACGGCAGCTAAATTATTTCTTATGAAACAGTGGTGTTTTTAATTTCTCATTTTTCAGTGAGCTGAATTTTAATAGTCAAATGGCAAATACTAAGAAAAAGAAATCTTTCAGATATATGAGAGGTGAATGAAATAATTAGGATTCAGTCTTTTTTATGTCTGTCTACTGACTAGCCAAACATTTCTAATTTTCAAAATATGAGCACATTGAAAATTACATTCACTTTCATATGCATCAGCCATACAAATTTTTTAACTGCTCTCTTCCAAACCCACTGTTGATGTGCTGATTTTTTCTTTGCTTTAATTTCTCTGAAGTTATTCCACAATACCTGAGCTGTTAGGTTATGCTTACTAAGTTATTTCACTGTTTGTTAAGCTTGTTCATTACATGATTTCTTAAAGCACTGTCTAGAATTCAGGCAGTTATGCAAATCACTGAACTTCAGTCATTGTGCCTGAATCTTTATATATCAATGAATGATTTTTGTGTTTAGTTTTTCTTGGTTTGTCTGGGGTTATTTTTTCTTTTATTTTAGGATTAGGTTTTTTTCAATCCAAAGAATAACTTTGAGGGATTTGAAAGATAGCTTGTGGAGTAAAGCTTGGCATAGAGGCGTAAGAAGGATAGGAGGAAACGAGTAGCATATGTTCATTCTGGTTTTGCCAGAAGAAATTTCAATCCATGTCTCCTATTTGCAGGCTAACATATTCATCACCGAGAGTGCAAAGCAAACACTGTTGTGGTTGTTTTGTTTTATTTTATTAAATATGCCTGGAACCTAAATAAAATAGTACAAATTTTGTGATAAAGCATTAACATGGTCTTTTGTTCATAGATATTGTTGGAAATAGTTTTCAGAATTTCAGGGGAAGGGAGATGGAGTAAGCTAAAAAGCTACAAAACTGTCTGCTAGGAAATAAATACATACAAAGTATAAACAACTTATATAACTTTTAGGTTAAACATTATTGTCAACTTCAATTTCGTGCATGCTCTCCGCATATTTTGCGATTTAGTTTGAAAAATTTGTGACTGATCATTTTGTTCTGACCTCCCGTTGGAGGGAGTGCTGTGCAGACTTTCTGAAAGCTGGACTTTCTGTGTATATTATGCTAAGAATGTCCCCTGTTTATCATATTCTGAGTGTAAATTCAGCTTTAGTCTAGTGTTTCTTATTGTTTTCCACAGCTGTCTGAAGATGTCTAGCCAGAAGGGAACAGTAGGTGCTGGTATTTATGGCAACTTTGGATGGCTACAAATAATGGCTTAGCCTGAAATGTGTTGAGATTCATCCTGGCTTTAAAGTATTTTTGAGACAGGGCAAGCTGTGGGACATGGAGAGCACTGTGCTGTAGGTGAGGTTACCAAGATCTCTTCCCTCCCTTCAGCCACAGGACTCTCCCTAATAATGCTGGAAGTTAAAATGAATCATTTATGAGCATCAGTAGACACATGGGTGTGGCCTCTTTTAAAACTGGTATTTTGTTGATGCAACACGTGTGACGGCCTCTTAGTTCTGAATATAAGAGTTACTGAGAGGAAATTAGGTTGGTTCGCAGAGGAGATCAGCCAGACCTTGCAGTGCATCTTGCTGAGGAGCTGGTATCTCCACCAGTATTCTGCTGCAGAGACCAGTACATGTAAAAGAAAAATGGAAGGTAAGTGTCTTGAAACTTTAATATCCCTTAAACCAGGACTGAAAACAGAAATAATTAAATGATCATATCTACAGACCTAAAAAACAGGCGCATATTTTTGTGTAGGGATTACTTTTATGTTTGGATGTTCTCTGTGGAACTACTGAGAAGGGGGAAAAAACAACTTTTGAAAAAACTACTATGAAGGAAAAAGAGAGCTATGGAAAAGATTTACTGAAACAGCAGCCAATTCTGAAAAATAGGAAATAGCATGGAAAAGAATAAATTTTATTTCCAGCATAAGTTACAGAGTCGTAGGTTTCAGTATTCTCATGCCAGAAGCAATTATTTTCCAATGAATACCTGAAGTATTCTGTCTTGAATGAAGGAAAATATGAATTGATAGAGAAAAACCTGTGGCTGGTATTGGTGGTCAGGCTTCCACCAGAGGCAGAAAACCAGTAAGTACTGTGAAACTGAATTGCCTTTCATATTTTTTCTGAGCTGTCTTTGCTTAAGAAAGCAATCATTCTCTCCTTTGTGATCCAGTTGCGATACTTAAATCTGATAAGCAAACTGTGGGCTGACTTTAGAGAACTTCCCTGGGAAACGTAACATCTCAGCTCCCTGATGTTCCAGTTCAGCTGGATTGCTGAGTGGATGAAGAGTAGTTGCCTTGATTTATAAACACCTCCAGAGACCAGGCAAGGATCAGGTTGTTTCAGAGTTCTTCACCACAGGAATTTGCCATGTGTGCTGTAAGCACTTTCGGTTTGACCAGAATACTTTATGTTATGGTTAACAAGTGTCATTAGGATATGAGATTTTCAGTTCAGTTCTGTTGCTCTTTCTTGTCAGCAGGTATGTTGTATTCATGAGCAACAATGATGTCATGCACCCCTGTATTTTTTGGTTATTGTTTACCGTGTGCATATTTTTATCATGGGTAGCACCCAGCTCTACATTTGTTGCTGATCTCTGTTGAAGATCTGGATCACCTATACATTACCAAATTTAAAGAGATGAGAAATAAGATTATTTTTATTCAAGGAAAACAAATCCGAAAAAATGCCTTTTTTTTTTTTTTTGCCTCTTCCCTACCTATTCCACCCCTCCCCCACTCCCTCTCAATTAACTTAAATTATTATTTAATTCAGGATGTGATCCTGGGAAACTCCCACTGGTTTGTGTTAAAAATGTCCTGGTCCCAAGGGCTTAGCTATTAATCTTCTCTTGTGTGGATACACCCTGGATTCACACAAGAGAAGATCCTGGTTCTGGATGGGAAAAATTATTTTCCTTTAAATATTAGTTCTATATTCAATGAGGTACCTAACTAGTTAGAGAAGTTAGATTTTTCTGCAGGCTTAGCAGGACCAAACTTAACCCTTTAAAATTAAAATAATATACAAGACTTTATACATCAGTAAACCAAATTTCCAAGACTTCTAAGAATCTGTGGCTCCTATTGTCTTCAATTAGAGTGAAGAACTTTGAAAAATAAAAAGTTGTATGCAAATAAAGTAAAGATGAATGTTGCCACCCATCCTTCTGGCACCAGTGCTATAATTACTCCTATGAAATGACTGATATGCAGGCAGGATGCCCAAGGGGGAATCAGCCAAGATTTTTTTCAAGCTAATCACAGCACCTGGGATAGATTGTCAGCATTTTAAAATGTCACAATTTGTGAATGTTTCCTTTTCCATTAAATTCCTCAAAGATATCTGCAAATTCTTTTATGACTTTGGGAGTGCAGACTGAGACATTTGCATGCATATTTAAAATTAATTAAAGTTTTGGGTAGATATTTATAAATATCTCTTTTTTGTCATAAATCATTTAGAGTACTACTTAAGCTTTCAAATACATATATATGTATCAAGTTATTTATTTATTCTATTTAATTTTTATTTCTTTTATAAAACAAACCCGAACATCTCAAATGATACAACATGAAAAACTGTAACTTTCTGTAGACAGCATGTTCTAGTGTGTGGAGAGACTATTACAATGCAAAGTCAACTTTTCAAGTAGAGATACTAATATTGTCCCTCAGCATCAGGTATTTATAATACAATCAGGCACTATATAAAAGAAGTGAAACTTGTAGCACAGCTACAAGAGTCAAATCAAAGAGTTAGACAAGTTTCCATCTGCAAGCTAGGAAAGTGGTGAACTTGTAAAAGAACTTTTGTGGATGCATGTCTCAATTTCAGTCTTGCTGAATTTTGAACAAAGTGAAATGAAATTTGAAAGAGTTATCTCCATCTTTCATCACTGTCTCCTCTTTCACCTAATCTTAACCCCAGTCAAAGTTGGGAACTTAATTATATGGGGCTTTTTCTTTGTGCTCCTTTCTCTGTCCTGCAGTTATTGAGCTGGGAGAAGTCGACTTGAACTGTCCTTCCAACTGTCAGATACATAATACCCATTTCTTCGGAACTGACAGACAGATAATAAGGAGAGGGCAAGCCTTCAGCTTTTATGCTCGTTTCCAAAATCGGGAATGGGATGACTCCGTGGACCAGGCTGCTTTCACCGTGGAGACAGGTAGTCACTCCCAAACACTCTGTAGTCTTTCCTAGTCCTTTGCTGGTTAATAATATTTCCCATAGTCTCCAGAGGACTTCTTTCATAGTCTTCATATTCCCATAACCTACTCATGTTCTGTATGAAGAGACTACCTTCCCCTAAACCAGGCAGTTCTAATATGTAAAGTTTTCTCACTCTGCTAGAGAAGTAGCAAGTGAAAAAGAAATCTACCCTTGAGAGCTTCGCCTTGCAAATGATGCCTAAGCAAATTACTAGCCTTTTACATGTGCTTTGTTAGTAGTCTGATGGAAGTGGTTTTTATTTTCCTGAAAAGGCCTCAGACCCTGTGAATCAAATGAGACAAAATGCACCTTCCCAATGGGCAGATGTCTGGATCAAACCTGCTGGAGTGCTTCCTACAAAGTTCATCAGCCAAAATGCATCAGTATCAGTGTGTTTCCTCCCTCCAACGTCTGCATTGGCCGTTATATTCTCAATATGCAAATCACATCTTGTGGTCACACATATCAGCGGTGTCTTGGAGATTTTTATGTCCTTTTTAACCCTTGGTGTGCAGGTAAGAATTCTAGTGACAATCAGATTGTTTTAAGAAAAATAGTTAGTGATGACTAAAACTGTTGAAGATATTTATTATTTAGCTGGTACATAAAGGATGTAGTAACAGGAACAACGAGAATCAAGGAGAGATTTAACTTTGTTATTTTTGATTTTTTTTCCTCCAAGTTCAAGACTGGCTCATGCCACTGTTTTGATTTGCTTTCTTAGTGGTAGTAGGGGTGAGGTATAATTTTTTCCCACAACTTTTACAGTGTCTTGACAAGATAGAAAGCATTGGGATGTTTCCTTTGTTAATCAGGAAACAGATTTTGCTGTGAGAGTGACTGAGCACTAGCACAGGTTGCCCAGAGAGGTTGTGGAGTCTCCATTCTTGAGAAATTCAATATCCATCTGGATGTGGCCTGGGAAACTGTCTGGAGGTTGGACCGATCTCCTCCAGAGGCCCCTTCCAACCTCAACCATTTTGTAATTCTGTGAATACTGTGTTATCATCATAAAATAATATAGTACAAATGCAAATTAAATTCTGTAGATCTGGCTCTGATAGCAAGCAATTCTGGAGTCTGTAGGACCGCACCAAAATCATTACATGACAAATATTCACATTGTCTGTGCTGATTTGATCTAAATCAGATACACAACTTTTTGCGCTGAGTGTTTGACTTGTAGAACAGCTTAGTGTGAAGATAAATTGCAAGCTCTTCCATTCATGTGTTCTACAACAGGGAGAAACTTAATAAAGATATTATCTAGCTGTAAGTAGATATGACTTGTCTGTGACTGCTTAAAGAGCCCACAACCTTCAACCTGCTTAAAAGTACAAATCAAAACTGGTAGGAAAGGAAAGAGGGATCCAGTGATGCAGAAACACAGAAGTACTAGAAAGGTACATTTTGTCTAAATGAAAGCTCTTAATCTTTTCCAGATGACCCTGTATATTTGGACAATCAGGCCCATAGAGAAGAATATGTTCTGAATGAACATGGAATACTGTATGAAGGAGTTCACAAGCACATAACCTCTCGACCATGGCACTTTGGACAGGTATTTTTTTAACACTTGTTCAGAAATAGATACCATCTCTATACTGATAAATGAAGTGTTGTCTGCATTTTTTCAGAAATGTATGCTCTATTTGTAGTGCAAAGGTTTTTAGGATCAGTCCAGATTATGCATACTCAAAACGAAATGTCTGAGAATTTCACTGTAGCCCAAATAATCTGAACAAAATTTTGTCTAGTAAAATGAGAGAAATTGCAGAACATTCTGGGAACAGGTGAAACAAATATTGTGCTTCTGAAGGTAAATTATTCCATTGGTCAAACATAAGTAAAAATGACATGGTTTGCCTTTGGTTTTCCTTCAGGCAGATAGGCAATACCATGAGACAAGGCAGCTCATATAAGTGAAAAAGATTGGATTATTGATAAGAAAGGTACTTTAGCAACATCAGCATACTGTGATGCCTATGTTATCTTCCTTTTCCTCAGTTTGAAGATGGGATTCTGGATATCTGCTTGAAGATCTTAGATATGGGTGCGAGTTACCATCATGGCTCTGATCGTGACCACTGTTGGCGCAATGACCCTGTGCATGTCAGCATGGTGGTGAATCATATGGTAAGATTTGTGGGGGTGTGAGACCTCTGAATAGATCAGGTCACACTTCATTATATTGTAGAAGGACAAACTGCATGGTAATCTAACACAGCAGATGAGCAGGGAAAATCCTTCCTGTGCTCCAATTCACAGGAAAATTAAACTTGTAACGCTAATCTGATGATTTTGAGACCTGCTTAGAGCGTGAAGACATGGTTGGCTATTTGAAAAGGTTGTTTTTCTTTCCTCTTTCTAGACAAGCAGCCATACCACAAACAGTATCATGAAGATTCCAGAAAACAATGATTACCTGAAAGGAACAAAGCCATTTTCCTGGAATGGAAGTGTCCCTATTCTACAGCAGTGGTACAGTGGCAGATGCAGGCCGGTCAGATACGGGTATTGTGGATCTCTTGCTTCAGTAATGTGCACAGGTATGATATTTCAGTTTGCTCTTACCTAGTTTATAGAGAAAAGAAGAGAGGAAAACAAGGATCAAAAACCTCTGACCCTAAAAACTACTTGAAGAATTTAACTCGTAAGCATTTTACTAAAAAAAGAAATTGAATATTTTCTCATGCTCCTGATATAGTGTTTATTATCAACCTTTTGCTTTCCTATACAGGCTGAAGAGCAAGAAAAGTAGTTCCATCTTTTCTGTGACCTTTATATTATGCAGTTATCAATACTGAAACTTTTATTAAAACACAGAGCAAGTGCTGCATCACTGAATCATAAAATAGTTGGAGTTGGAAGGGACCTTTAAAGGTTGTCTAGTACAACCCCATTGTGAAGCCAAAATTTATGCTTTGGGTGATGTTTGAAGGATGAGACAAAACACTAAGTTATGAAAAGGAAGATCTCTAGTAATGTCTCCTCCAAAACACAAAAGCATAAGGCTGTGTTCTCCTTTTAATGCAACAGATTAGATAATAGTGCACTAAACTCTATAGATAGAAGATCTGAGTTCCAACTTTATACCATTTATCTACGGAACTTGCTTCTACATTGAATGAAAAGAAGTCCTGTAGATGAATCTATATATACCACACTATTTATTAAAAAAAAGGTGGTTTATTAATGCAGATTCAAGTTAATGATTTCTAACTTAAAACACCTTTGTGGTTGTTTTTTTTTGTTTTTATTCTAAGATGAAATATTAAAAAAGCATCCCTTTCTGCTAGGCTTTTTTTCAAACTGCTTTTCAAGAACCAAAAAGAATTTTGAAGATACTGCATCCCAAATATTGCTTCCTATCCATTGTGTTTCTATAACTGCAAATTAGAACAAAAGATATTTATTTATAAAATAAGTGAAGGATTTGTCTGATTAATTGTGATTTATAATGATTCATTCATATTTTTTTCTTACAGTGATGAGGTGTTTGGGAATTCCAAGCCGTGTTGTCACAAGCTTCTGTTTTCCTTGCTCAATTGAGAACCCCCTTGGTATCAATGAGATTTTTGACTCTTCTGGTAAAAACCTGTGTGGCAAAGACAAGCTATGGTAAATAAGAAAAATATAAAGCTCTTTTGCCCTTTTAAAAAGTTACATGATAGGAAAACTGGTATAAATTTAGCAGATCAGTGTCTCTCTTTGGTGTATCTCTTTCTTTAGTGGGGTAGTGCTCTTCAGTTTCCTAATAATGCATTTCAAAACCATGAAATTACTAAAGAGGCAGTCTACTCAATGTAGATTTTCAAAAACAAAAAAAGGAAAACCTCTTGTGAGAATCTATGGTGCTTGCTTGTCCTTCTCAGCTGAAAAAAATTAAGGCCATCGAACTTAGTAGCTGTAAAAGTATAAAGTAGATCATTAAATACTAGGGAAAATTTATCACTAATTTGGACTTCTATCTTCAGTCATAATCACTTGGTTGATACATACGTTGTCCTCCTGATGTTCCTTGTAATGGATTGCTTCATTCTTATAAACCGTTCCATTCCTGTTAAACTTACACAAAAGAATTGTGTTGCCATGTTAGCAACTAAAAGAAACATGTTTTGCAATCAGGTCTGTGGGGTTCTGGAACAAATTTCCAGTGTGAGTGATACAAAGCAAACAAAACCACTCCTATCACAAACATCATTAACAGTGTTAAGACATACAAAATCTTCAGCTGATTAAAAAATTATCGCTGATGTGGTTTTCCTCTGTCATAAGCATTAAACTTGGTAATCCAAGAGACATATTTAATTGTATATTCCTTCATTCTACAGGCGATACCATTGCTGGAATGAATCGTGGATGGCTCGCAGAGACATAAATCAGTGCTGTGGTGACTGGCAGTGTCTGGATCCAACACCCCTGGAAACAGGCAGAGGTCACTTTGCTGGACTTGGAATAATTTTCCTCTGATTACATTGCTGAGTTTCCCTACTACTCAGGTTATGATGTGTTATAACATTCTTGTTCTCCGGTTTAGGTTCAGCTTGCAGTGGTCCTACATGGGTTCGAAGCATCAGGGAAGGGGAACTGGACTTGGATTATGATGGTCATCATATGTTTTCTCGAGTAAATTCAAACTATGTTGGCTGGCTTTCCCAAAACAATGCCAAAAGAACAAAATTTTTCTGTGACACATGGCCATGTGGACAACGACTAATCACCAAGAGTGTTGGCAGTGAGCAATTTGAAGATATCACTGGAGCTTACAAATATGAACTAGGTATGATGAAAACATACTAAATTGGTTAGAGGAAATTTTACAGGCTAATCATATAAAAGTATCAAAGTAATCTCTCCTGTGTTTAAAAGTGCAAAACAATCTGAAATTGTCTTTTTATTTTTGAGAAATGGAAGATGCTTTTCTCTTCAAAGATCTTGATTTTAAAACTTCTAAATATATTTAGATGATTCAAACAAAGCAAATACTAAATAGGATAGGATAGGATAGGATAGGATAGGATAGGATAGGATAGGATAGGATAGGATAGGATAGGATAGGATAGGATAGGATAGGATAGGATAGGATAGGATAGGATAGGATAGGATATTTCAACTGGAAGGAGCTACAGTGACCATCTCATCCAACTGCCTCACATGTCAGGACTGACTGAAAGTTGAAACATACCATTAAATACCTCTTTTTAAGGCACTGACATCTATGACCCATCAACCACCTCTCTAGGAAGCCAGTTCTAGTGTTTGACCAGCCTCATAATAAAGAGTTTGTTCCTAATGTCTAGTCTAAACCTTCCCTGGCACAGCTTTGAACCATTCCCATGCTTCCTGTCACTGAACACAAGGAAAAAAAGGTCAGCACCTCCCCTTCCACTTCCTCTTCTCAGAAAGCTAGGAAGAACAGTGAGGTTACTGCTCAGCCTCCTTTCCTCCAAACTAGACAAAGCCAAAGTTCTTAGCTGCTCCTCACAGGACATGCATTCCAGCCCTTTAAATATCACTATTTGTATGATTATATTTTGGTCTCACCTTTAAAGTAGTTTAAAATATTAGCAGACTCGAGATAATCTATAAAAACCCACAAGTTTTTCTAAACCTAGATTTAGCACCTTACTTGCTGCTTCTTGTACTAAGTCTATCAGAAAATACGCCTGTTTACCAAATTCATGTATTATTAGCATATTCTGCTGTTCTTACTTTGGGCCATGGATTACTGATTTTCATATTCCAGTAGATGGGAGGAGTTTAACAAGCAAAATTGCATAAAGGAATGAACAGTAGATCACAGCTGATTGTACATTTGCAAGCTCTGTGACTGGCTTTTTGGTTGGTTGGTTGGTAAACAATTGATAATTTCTTTGTTTTAATGGCATATTTTGTCTTTTGAGAGAATGGTGGCATCTCATATCCACCCTTATCTTTTTAAAGAGTTATCTTTTGAGTTTTGTACTAACTACACATTTTGAGATTTACATGACTATTTTTATATTTAACTACTTAAAAGTAAAATAAGGTTTATAACTTTTTTTTTCCCCTGAGGTGTTTATTTTCTTCTGTGCATTCAGTCTGCTGTATCTCGTATTTCATTATCTGGTGCATTTGTTCTACAACAACCTGCTGCTTTGGGTTCCTGGAAGAAGAAGCAATAAATTTAATTATCTTTATTATTTGGGTAGAATAATAATAGGGCTCTTGTGCCTCCAGCAGATTCATTATCATATATCTTCTTCAACAGGTTCTGTGAAAAACAAAGAAGCCTATTACCGGGCTTACAGAAGAATTCACCCAGGGTATTGCAATGCTTCCAACTGTCATATTGACAGAGAGCTATCGTCTCTGAAAAACCCATTTTTGAGCGACTCCGGAATTAACATGAGGTTAAAGATGGCTAACTGCCCAATGTATGGTGAGGATGTCCAACTGAACTGGCTGCTTGAAAATTTGCGTAATGAGAACAAAACCCTGAAGTTTAATTTGTGCGCACAAATTATAACCTACAGTGGTTGCCCAATGGATCAATTTTGGAAAGACAGTGTGAATGTCACGTTGGGTCCAAGAGAAGGTAAGAGGGTGAAATTGTGTAATATCCTGTTCTTTTTAGGAGATAGTTGGTTTTTAGGATTTGTGGAGACTTCCTAACAGTGTTGGGAAGTGAAATGTGTGCAGTGTTAAATATCGACAGCTGAATTCCCTTTAGGGTGATCACTCAAAAATCAGCATGATACCAATACTACCTATATGGTGACAGGTAAATTGTAGGCTTCCCTTAATTTCTCAAGGTTTAGAGATTCTTACGATAGTTTAAGAAATTGTTTCAATAAAATTTCAATTCTGGACTCTATACTCAATACAAAGATAAAGCTGCAATTGTCTATCAGAAATGCAATGTTTTCTCTGGCCAGAAGATATAAGCCAGTGTAAAATACTTGCTTAGAGCACCTAGAAATACCATATGCTGGGAGGTACAAATGCATAGCAGAACATAAACACCTGTTTCCATGGTTAACATTTTTTTCTGGAAGAAACAAGATCCCTTTAATGAAGCCACATCATTATAGGACAAAATTTCATCTTGATATTAAAATTCTATTTTATGAGGCTTCAATTTGCCTATATTTGAATTATTGCTTTAAGAATTGCAATGGGATGAAAGAGTTCAAATTTTGCTTAATAATTGTCATCATCATCACCATCACCATCATCATCATCATCTAATCTTGCAAATTCACTTATAGATAAATTGAAAACTTTGAAACTGGTTGCTAAAGACAGCAATGTGTCACCCTAAGTCAGGAAAAATTCTGTCTATTTTCAAAGATGCCATGGTAACTTAATATTTAATTAAGCCATTTTAAGTGTGAGTCAAACTTTAGGAGAAAGGAAAGTGGTACTATTAATAAAAAATTCAGAAAAAAAATGAAATAAATTTCTTTTACAGTGAAAAAAATTCCACTATGTATATCATATAATCAGTATGGACCTTATCTCTGTGATCACAACATCATGAAAGTAGTTGCTGTCTCAGACCCAGAGTGTGGAGAAGTCCTGATGGTTAGCAGGGATATTGTGGTCAACAGACCACCTGTTATTGTAAAGGTAAGGAACTTTAATTATGGAATTTGGGATCTTAGGAACAGACCTGGGGACTTTTATTGGCCACTTCCTAAGTACAATGTAAACAACCTTGAAATACTTTACATTTTTCTTTTATTTTATTGCCTTTTTTATTTAATTTAGCAAGATTGGTGTGATTTTTAAAGTAAAACAGTTGATGTAGGTAATGTATAGAGATCATAGAAGCAGGTCAGAAAGAAATGTGTAGTAATAATCCTTTTAAATTTTTTTTCCTTCCATTTATTTACCTCATTGTCAATTTTTGTAAGGATTAAAAACCATGAAATTCGTTTGCTTCTTTTTTGACTAGCTACTGAGCCAACCCAGACTGAAAGTACCATGTACTGCAGAGATCTCCTTCTGTAATCCTCTCCAGGAAGATATGAAGAATTGTGTAATGACATTAGAAGGCTGTGGTTTATTCAAAGAGCCGATGACCATTGAGTAAGTACATCAATTCTTGAAATGGGGATAATATTGGGGGTTGACTAAGGTGTGCAAGTTCAGAACAGGTTTTGAGAGAGACAATAGTTCTGATATTTTTGGTGTTTAGCACATCAACAGGACATTTTGCCTCTTATTACTTTGATACTCCATTAAAAGCCTCACTCCTCTTGAAACTGATGATCACTTAATGCTGGCAAGGAATGCTGCTGCTTCATTTTTCTCAAGATTTAATTTAAGTGGGTGCATCAAACATCTGTCTGCACACTTGTCTTTACAAGAAGTACTAGCTGGGTCCCCCATCCCTTACAATTCTATTGAGTTTATAATAAAATTCCTCTAAATATTCATGAACTGGCACTAACCACATATAGGAACAGTTAGAGAACGGCAGTGAGAAATAGCAGTATGCATTCTAAGCTCGTAACAGGTTAATCACAGGAAACTGGAAACTTCCAGTAACATTCTAGGAAAAGTAGCTGTTCATTAATATGCATTACTTCTCTTCATGACAAGGAGAACTGACAAAAGTATGACTAGTTTTGAGGGCAAGAAGTTAAGAATTGTTCTTACTGAATAGTAATGAGCTGGATTCCACAAAGCTGCCCTGTCGAACTGCTGGAAATGGTAAGCAATAAATACACCTTTGAGGCAGAAGGGTGCTACATTTTTTAAGAATTCAAGTCAGTACCACAAATGATTTTCCAATTCCAATTACAGAATTGACTATGGGAGTCTTCCAAATCTTCTCTTGGGATAGAAGTGTTTACCATGCTTTTCACAAGAGAGAATATGTGTTTTTTTGGAAGAAGACAAAAATAACAGAGTTGTCATAACAGTTTGTTTCTAAAATATGTCATGACAAATCAAACTTAATTTTGTGCATTCATCTTGTAGCGCTTAGGTCTCTGAGCGCTAAGGATTAAGGTCCTAATTCTTTTCTTTGTCTTGCTCCAGTTTGGGAACGCTGGCATCCAACCAACAGGCACGGACCGTTGTGGAGTTCACACCTTACAGGCTGGGCAGCCACCGGCTCCTGGCCAACCTTGGGTGCCACAAGTTTGCCTACTGCAAGGGATGTGCCAAAGCCGAAGTGTGTTGCTCTGCAGGCCAGAATGGTGTCCTGCCCATCAGCCAGAATGGGTCACTCCCAGTGTGTGAGAACAGCTCCGTCCCCGTGAATGGCTCTGGGCCTGCCCCTGTGGCAGACCCGGCATTCAACTCCATGTGTGAATATATATGTATCCCAGTGTGCAACCCAAACTGCAGTGCAGGGGGGCAGCCTGTGTACGATTTCGTGTACCTCCCTGCAGGCCATCCCTTATGCAACTCCATCTGCAACCAAGGCTTCAGTCCAAGCATCAATCCTGGTTTTGAGATGGGATGCGATCCTGGCTTCCGTGTCATATGCGAGACTGTACCTCCTGCTACGTGTGCTCAAATGCCTCCGTCCATGTACAGCTCCATGCCAGCCCCGGCATCCAACCCTGTTTGCACCCCTATGCCTCATGTGGTGTTTGAGACAGGTCCTGCTCCCACACACCCCTCTGGAGGTGGAGGGGGGCCGATGTCCTATTCTGTCTCTGTCCCCGCGAATAATGCGGTGAGTGCGTTGCTGACCCACTTCATGGCTGGCCCCAGTCCCAATGGGGCAACCCAAGCAGTCCCTGTGTCCGCTCCGCCGTCCTACTCCATGTGCTCTCCAGTTGTCCACACCATTGGTAATCCCATGCAACCCCCAACTCCCCTTTCAGTGCCCGCTGCCTCCATCTCACATGTCGTTTGTGGCTCCACACCCTCTCCCACCACCCAACCTCCATGTGGCCCAGTGGCCACCCTGTCCTCCCAACCCCTGAATGCCACGGTAGCCCACGGCATGTGTTCCCCAGTGGCTTCCCCAGCGCCCCGTGCTGCTGACCGCAGCAGCACCCCAACGGTGCTGCAGGTGGGCAGTGCCTCTGCATCCCACTCACTGTGCTCCCCGGCCCCCCGTCCCGTGGGACCCCCGGCATCCCACTCGCTGTGCTCTCCAGCCCCCCGCCCCGTAGGGCCCCCCGCGGCCCACTCCCTGTGCTCGCCCACCGCCGCCTCGCTGGTGGCCGTGGGGGCCCGCCCTGCCAGCTCGCCTGCCGCTCAGCCCTTGGACTCATCAGCTGCTGCCTGCCTCCCGTGCTCCCCATCCCCGCGCCCCCTGGCAGGTGCCACAGCCCGCTCCCTCTGTGCCCCCACCTCGCGCTCCATCTCCCAGCTTGTGGGCACCTCCGGGTCTCGCTCACTGTGTGGTTCTCAGTGGAGCCCTTCCTATGACACCACCACTCGCTTGGGCTCCACATGGACTCCCACCTCCCGGTCATTGTGGAGCCCCGAGGGACGCTTGGGCTACTCCTCAACCCGTGCCACCTACGGCACACTGACACGCCCTCCATACAGCTCCTTGAACCGCTCCTCCTACAGCTTGTCCCGCTCCGGCTACAGTACCCTGCCCCGCTCCACCTCTCCCTCTGCCTATGCCACCCTGACTCGCTCTGGGTCGTGCCCCTCTGGCAGTACCCTGGCGCTGGCAGGGTCCCGCAGGCCCTGGAGTCCCACAAGAAGCACTCTCACCTATTTCAAACGCAAATATCTGTAACAGAGAGTAACCTGGGAAAACCTAAAACTAGTGAAATAAAACCTGCGTGCAGATGCTTTACAAGAGATTAGAAGTAGGGTGATGAAGAGCAGCATGCTGCTCCTGAGCATTTATCTATGGATTTGAGATGTGCCAGAAAGCAGGCTGTGAGCCAACTGCTGAGGGATGCATTCGATGTAATACTTGTATGTCTTGAGATACGGTATGGTGGAAATGACAAATGAATGCGCTCCCTGCGGAGCCGTCGTGACAATAGTGGCACGGTGCAGGTAATCAGCCTTACTTGCTCAGTCAAGCTGTTTTATAAATGATACGCTTTCACTCTCTCTTCTCTTGATTTTTTGCAATGCACATTTCTCAGATCTCCCTGGACTACAGCACTCATAGCAAATCTCTCTCCCTGCATGAAATGTGCTGTCCTTGGGCTGCTGCAGAGGTGACAGCAGATGTGCCTTATGTCTCACCTAACAGACATCGGGCTACTGAACCCCAGCATTGCTGTGGCTCAGGTCAGTTCTGTGTGCCCACTGCTTCCCTAGTTGTGCAACACTGAAAACTGAGGAGGTCGCAGAGCAACTAAATCATTACAAATCAGCTGAAGAGTTTAACTGCATCTTTTTTTTTATCTTTTTTTCTTTTTTAAATAATAATTTTAGTTTAGTTTTACTACTCTTGCTGTATTACAGACTTAGTATCAGGAATCCAAAGGTCAGGTAGAAAGTCTGCAAAACTCGATGAATAATTAATACGATATATTGACTATCGCAACTGACTGTTTTTCATATAGCGTATTTCAAAAATTTTCTCACATACCTTGTATGCATTTAGGTTACTAGGAAAAAGCTCTAATTCCACAGCTGTGCCTTTTTTGATTAAGTATTGCTAGGAAAAGTCTGTCACTAGACCTAAACTTAGAAAAGGAAGTATGATGTTATCCTTTCTTTCCAATGCCCAGCCCTCCCAGCTGAAAGTTTAAGGTGAATAGAATGTACTGTGTCTTCTTCAGATGATGGTACTGTTCCAGTGCTAACCTTATTCAGGTGTTTTAGCCGTTGAAATTTTACATTGTCTTACTGAAACTATCCCTGAATTTTGGATTTGCTTGTAAGAATTTTGGATTTAGTGACAACACCTCCCATCCCTCCATTATTTTCCTCTAGTAGTCCATTAATTTTAGTAGCAAATGTTAGTGGGGTTTTGTGGTAAGGTAAGTTTGCTGGTGCTGCAGAATCTTCAGCCATGTAGCAATAGTATTTCAGTAGTATCACTGTAGTTCACGCCCCTATGTGATGAGATTGAGTAACCTTCAGAGGATTTTGAAAAAATGTGTTGTCAGAAGGTGGCTATGAACATGCCAACACTATCAATTGCATAGTAATTCTGAGTACAGTAGAAGAAAGATTTGCCTGGATATTGTAGTAGAGTGATCATAACTCAGTGACTTGTTCTTTTTTACGCAATTTCAATAGTCTGTGTTAGATATGTGCTGAGAATTTCTTTGCCTGACAATAAAAATAAAAATTTAAAAATCACCTGTCATTCTATTGTTTTGTTTGTGTGGTTTTTTTTTTTTCCAACAATACTTCTTAAAAAGGACTAAATCTCTGCAAGTGAACTGGTTTGTGAAATCTTCCCTCCACTCCATTTCTGTTAAATTTTCTGTTCTTTTCCTCCAGGTTTGGAAACAAGCCTTCGGAATAATATCTGAAGTTAGGGGAGATCTATAGATTTCTTACCTTACTTGAAATACTCAGTTTGATGTTAGAGGAAAAATGAAGCCATCCTCTTTGCTCTTAATAAACTTTTCCACTTGTTGCATGAGTTTTTCCTTTGCTCTGTAAAACTCTCAATCCACAAAAGTGCCAAAATGAACAAACCTTTGGCTGGCAGAGGAAAAGATACTGACAGTATTTACTCAAGAAAAAAATGTGATTTCTTTTTTTTTAAAGTATTAATAGTACATGGTAGCTACATAATTCTCAAATAACATTTCTGATTCCTTTTCCCAGCAGTGGCATGACTTCTCTGATGTTCCCAATTTCTGAGAAAGAGCCCAATTGTATATTTCAGAAACTCCAAAGATTTGTCACTAGGGTAGTTGAGAGTGTGTGCAACCTCACTCGCACTCTTCCTGCCATATATGCTGAATATGCATTGCTTTTGAAAAATGGAGTAAGCTCATTCTAGAGCCATAGGGGAAGATAGAAATCCTTGAAGTTCAAAATTATTCCGATACTGAAGAAATGATATTGAGCCTGTTGTTGGCTCATACAGCATGACATTAACAAAGGGTAGCTTGTAGTCTCCTATCAAAGTCCTTTGTACAGTCTCTTACTCATCGGGGGGGCAGAGGAGGTGGGCAGCATGTGGACAACTAAAGAAAAAGAGCCCCTAAACCAGTAATGACAAAAGCCCACAAACAACCAAATTTAAATGATCTCCTTAAGTGTTTATGAATGGAAGGCTCTAACCTATGTTTTATAATTGTCAGGAGACATGGTTTAAATTTACACAAAATTTCTAGTTTGTTTTGTGGTGGCTTGGTTTTTTTGTGGTTTTTTGCTTTTTTTTTTTTTTTTCCGTAACTGGCAAAGTCAGACCAAAATGGCTGTCTCAAATATACTTTCTTGCAGTAAAACCCACAAGAATTTTTTTTTTTGCCTAATGTATTAAATATATTGAAGATTAACAGTATTCAGTAATGTGGTGTGATACATGAAGTCTATTTTAGAGAATGAAAAGCCAATTCAAGCATGACAGTTATAGTCATCAGAAATTAAACACAGTACTGTCATATTTATATGTTCAGGAATAAATTTCTAATTTTAATCTCAGTTCAGGCAAGGACTTTATTTAAGTGAGGGAAATATATTCACATTTTTCCCTAGGTGATGAAGGTGAAAGAAGGTGTTTGCTCATGCATTGTTATAGTTACCCTTTCTGTGATTTAAAAGTGTAAATGGGACTAGTGGAATTTATTTTCGTGTTCAACTGAAATAAGGTTGTATTTATTTTAAAGATGAGGAAGACTCTAATATGTGGTAATTTTCAGTTCTTATCTCTAACAGTTCATTAGACCTTCACAAATCATTTTTTAAATGAGGAGTTTCTATGATTTATCTGCAAATTAATGGTTTCACTTTTAATGCTTTAGGTTTGTGTTTCTTTGGACATTTACTGACAGCATACCATAAAATGCTTGAGTGAAATGTGATTTATTTTTATATATTCCATTACCTACAAGAAAAATATTGAAAGCTATAACTCAATGAACAAATTTCCTACCAAGCATTAGTTACAGAGGTAAATTAAATTTTATATATTGTATCAGACAGGAAGATTAAATTAGGGAAACACTGCAGTAATTTTATTTAGTGTTAAAATAAAACAAAATATTTTGGAATACATACTATGAATTGTATAAAAATAGAGCAGTTAAATATGCTGACCAGGAAAATGTAAAAACTTTAAAAATGCAAAAGATAACAAGGACTTATTTATTTGTTATGCAGAAATTTTATGTCATCTTTTATATACTTCCATTATATCTGACTTTTCAAAAATTGATTTCTTCATGCTGCATTTGCAGAAATGTTTTTGTAAGGGAAGATCTTTATTTGTAAAAGGAAATCCTCTTCAAATGCTTTGCAGTTATCCCTGCTCTTTCTTTCCTTCAATGCCTTAAATGGGAGGAATTTCTTCCACGCCTTTATACGTTCTTCTTTCTTCTTTGTCTTTGAACTGCAAGGTATGTTACATAATGTGCTTTTATGTGTATTTGTATTGAGTAATTTTCTGACTCTGAGTAACATCAGAATAAAAGTTTAGTACAAGATATTAAGGCAGGGCGGAAAGCAGAAACTATTCCCAACCCAAGGATCAAATACAGCATACCTGAACAGCTGAGCCCTCATTACTATTCTGTTACTTGTTTATAGAAATAATTGTCTGCTACCACATTAATTTGGATTGTAAATTGCGTTTTGTGATATTCTAACTGGCCACACCTGTCTAGCTTTTCAACTAATCATAACTTTTTCTTCTTCTCTCTTGATGGTGTTCAGTAGATTACTTATTTGAGCAACCTGCATCTTTTTGTATGTTCACTAGCCATCACACATTGGAATTGCATGGGTGTTTTCTCCATAAGATATATTTAGTGCAGGCTTTCTATCATTGCTGCAGAGTTTGGATAAGGAGCATTCACTGCTGCCTATGACTTGGTTAGAAAAAAAACCAACAAAATTAAATGTCTAGAAAACCAGGAGTTATGTGTAAAGAAGGGAAAATCTTCATGGTGGAAATAAATGTCACCACTATACACCATTTCCTTCTAGAAAGTCTGTTCTGTGATTCTTGTTTCTCTGATTCCTCTTTCTGAATATCAAACCTCAAATTTCATTAAAACTATGACAATATGTCAAGTTTGATTTAGATTAATTGTAAATAAGAAAATGCTGATCTTTGGGATAAATATTACCAGGAATCCTTGCTGTTCCAATCTATTAAAATATACCAGTAAACCTAATCCATCATTTACAGCAGTTTCTGGGTAGAGAGCTGAGACACTTGCTATTAACCTAGAAATACTCTGTAATTCTGACTGAGCTAAATGTAGCATCTTCATCTCTAATTTTTGCTTATCTGTTAATTTCATTCTGACCTTTTTTTTGCCCTTCATCTCTTTTCCAAACAGGTGGAATAATTAGAATAGCTAGAGACTCCTCAATTGCAAATACAATCAGAATTGCTACAACAGCCTTCATTAGACATTTCAGAGTACCTAACAGGGAATTCTGTCTTCAAAGCAGAAGCATTACAAGACTCTGAGAATACTGAGATTTTTGTAATGATCTTGTTTCTTTCCTTTAGGTGATCTCAGTCAATTTTATAATAGCATGAGTCATTAGGGGTCCCAAATGTACATTAGCTGAATACTAAAGTGCACTCCTCTGCATCACTGACTGAGGCCATTTGCCAAGGACAGTGTCAATGCAGAAGGAATGATAAACAGGATTCATTAAGACCTGATTTATAAAAACTTTGCAGTAAAACTTCATATGCTCTTATAAAATTAGGCATGAAGTTTATTTGAAGACCATGGATCAGACAGAATTAAGATATAGAAGGTTTATCTCATACAAGGCAAAATTTAGACACTACATGCCCAAAACTACAATTCTGAAGTTTTTGTGATGGATACTGCTTAATTCTGCTGATATCCAAACCCTGCAGGAGCTTTGCTGTTTCTTTTTAAAGTTTTGAGGTGCTGAGATTTATGTCCCAAAATGTATCAATTTTTGAGCCAGTGGGATCTGCATTCAGCCCAATGTACTTCTCATTACTCTGAAGCCAAGTCAAGGTCCAGAAGCTAGCTATTTCCAGGCCAAATTCTTTTAAACGGTCTAATCCTTGATGTGCTCAGAATGAATACAATACACACACATACAAAGCTGCAAAGTTTATAAATCGCCCTCATCATTTGTATTTAAGCTACAGTTTAATGTTCATCTTTAACACCAAAAGTGAGCACCGTTCCAATCTAGACCCAAAATCTAGGACACAGTTAAGTGTATTATCAATATCTCGAAGGAATTGATTTCCTTGTGTTTCTGCCATGATATAATCTTTTTTTCCCATCTGTAACAGAAGGGTGCTGTCTTTCTGTTCCCCATTACGGAGGAGACAGTAATTTTCTGTCTGCCTGGGAAGGGCATTTCTGGAGGCAAAGGACATTTTCAGTTCCAGTAAGCAGAGAATCAGATAGGAAACTACATCTTGATATAAATTTCCCAGGCACTTGATGCTGGTTGTACACTAAAAGAAAGGTTTAGCTTTGTTCTGCTGATTCCCAGAGGGATGGACATTGCTATTTCTTTGACTGGTGTCCATAATCCCCATAACATAAAGTTTTTTCCACTTACTCTTTGCAAAACAGGTTTTTTTTGGGGTATCTCTAGAAAGCTGAAGGCAAACTACCTGCTAACATTTCCTGGCTCCTTGTCTGGACTACTAACACACTTGCCATCCAGATAGCATCATATTCTTCATTTATTTTAGAGGGAAATGAATGTATTAATGAGGGAGAAGGCTCCTAAACATTAGTCTTTACAGAGATTATGTAGAAAAGGCATCGTTTACTCAGTTGAATTTTCTGGTTCAACTTCTTTTGTCCTAAATGCATTCATTTTAGTTGCTTTCTTTCAAAGCTTGGCCTGTGTGCTGCTTTTTAGCAAGTGGCTGTCTACAAGATGATTTAATTTGTAAAGATGTAAATTGCTTGAGTTGCTTGTAAATGTCATCTTTATCTTCTGTATCTTGGCCGATAGAGCTCTAGAACGCTGACAGAGGAAAATATTTGCAAAAAACTTGTGCCAGGTGCTGCCTTCAAAGATGAAATAATTTTTATAGTTACGAATATACATACCAAAATGTTTATATTTCCATCTGCATAGGTAAAATAAAGAAGAAAAATGTTAATTGTGTATAAAATTTCCTCACAGCAGCAGTCTGCAGTCTTTCAGTCAGTGCAGTAGAATCTCAGTCATGTACAGATGCCCCCAGCTCCATGGGTCTTGCTGCTGCCATGACTAAAGGATTAACACATGCAGGTATCCTGAATAGAGAGGATCCATATCTGGAGAACAAGCAAATTTGAAATTATTTGGGAATCTCTATTCAAGGTCAAGTGGTGGAAGTATTAGTTTACATTTGTGTTATTTTGGTTATATAGAACAGCTAAGTAGCTTTAACTTATTTTTTCTTTTTTTTTAAATAAAAAACCTTTTGGTAGAACAACTACTAATACTAAGAGTACATTAGCAAATGAATGCTAATAGTAGTAATAGGAGTAAGGTAAAACATCTGAATGTGTGAATGATACTTTTCTGCAACTTTTAAAGCTCATGATTTCTTGACTATGTTTTCATTTAAAAAGTTTAGTTCTACTCAGTTTGGTCTTGTGTTTAAAAATAAGCTACAATACGACTAAGGCACTGATCTTCCTTTCACAAGTATAGGCAAATATATATTGGTATACTGGATTTAAAATCTCTTGTATATAAATCTTAAAAAGTGAAAAGATTATACTTTTGGTTGTGATGTAAATAATTCTTTGACATCTCTATAGTGGAGAATTTCCCAAACAGTTCAACACCTCTTAAAATTGTAAAGAATACTTTAAATTGTGAAATTATTTGGGGTTTTCTTTGTGTGAATCAGCAAACATCTGAAAATAAGAATAAAAACATCAAATCTTTCTGTTGTAATATAAAAGCAGGTAATGAAAAGGATAGTGTACTTTTTTGTTATGATTTAATTTTAAGGCTCTTCAGAGCTAAAAACATAGGAATTTTCAGCAATATGTGTTGGATATAGTGCAAATTGTTTATCATCTTAGGACTCAGGTAGGAGTAAGACAAAATTTGAAAACCTATACTTAACACAGCTAGATGTTTTTGCATCAATAAAAAAAACTCAAAGAGGCAAACTCAATTTGGATTGAAAATTTTAGGATGCTTTTGCTAAGCTTTTATGTGAGCACAAGAGTTTTGTCAGAAACTATTAAAGTGTAAATTGCAGCTGATAAACCCTTATTATTTTGAAAAAGAAAAGGAGCTCTTCCGTAATGAGAGATCTGAGCCCTGCTTCATTATTTGGAGCAATGTTGTGTTTGATTAAAAGATAATAACATTGGGCACACATCTTTTTGGATTTGAGTTGCTGCTACAAATCAGTTTATGAATCTGTTTTAAGTGCACTTAAGTAGAATAATGTTTAAGTAAGCATTATCTTCACCTGTCTCATTGGGACTGAAAAGTGCATTTAAAACAGAGCAACTGTGTAATGATTTGACTGAGTTGTACCTGATATGAAACTAGTACTCACCATATGGCTTAATGAATCCCTAGTTAATAAGCTGTGAATGCTATCCAAAAGATAATAGAGTGAAATATGAGCATTTTAATTCTAAACCATATGTCTCAGATATTAAAAGAAGGAAAACTACTAGGTGTTTTGTGATGATGGATTGGAAGAAAATAATTACTTGGTTTTGTTTAAAAACACTATAGGATAATATATAGATAATTTTTTTATGGCAAAAAATCCGATTAAAGTAATACTAAATGGAAAAAGAGGTAATGAAATGTACTTACTAACGTAATTATTTTAATATTTCTCCAAATAGAAACCATCCTGTGTGTTGATTCAATAGTTTGTTACTTGGGGGACAGGACCAAAATGTATGTTTTTGTCTTAAAAAACATTTTGAGGGATAACACTGAAATATTGAAATATTTAGAGCTTGAATATGAAGGACCTTAAACCTCATCAAAGTTTTGAAGTAAGTTTTTTGGAAGTAAATAATTAGCATCCTGTTGTAGACATATTTCGTGTCTAAAATCAGTATATAATGATGCTAAAATATCCTCTTTTAATTAGGATATTTTGACATCTACTTGCCAATGTCTGGTAGAATATACATACTCTCAAAAGAGTAAAGATTTGCCTTGAATATACTTGATTTACTGTTAAGGAAATCTGCTTGAGCTTTCTGGGAATGCAGAGCTTATACATCAAGTTTTGACTTGTCTAACATCTGTCAGTGTTAAAATCCTTGATTTTAAATTTGCTGGATTAAGGATTTTGCATTAAAATGTGAGTCTTTCTATATTTTGTGTTATTTATATCCAAGATTATTGAACTTAATATCAAATTTTCTTTGACAGATGTTCACTGAGAGTATTTCTTCTTTTCGAGATTATGAGACATTTGAATTTGTATTTTATATATATGAGAGATGATTCTACTTGTCTGACCTCTTGTAATTGCTTTGGTATCTGGTCTTTCGCTTTGGAAATATTATCGTATAGCTGATGACCATGGACTAAAACCCCAAGAAGGGACAGCATAACATTTCAAAGCCTTCCTGTGTGCAAATCTTCCCTCATCCACCCACTCACTTGTAGGGCTGATTGTGCGCTGGGGTCCAGCCTGGTGCAGCCATGCAGCCATGCAGCCCTGCAGCCCTGCAACCCTGCAGTCCTGCAGCCATGCAGCAGAGCTGTGTGCAAGTGGCTGAGAGGGGTGGGGTCCTCCTTATCTTCACCCTGACCTGCTTTGAAGGTGTGTCTCTTGCCCTTGCTCTTGCCTGAGCTGGGTGGCAGGTATCCCTAAGCCTCCTACTTCTTCATTCCTGACCCTGACCACCAGCCCAGCCTCACTTCAGCTCATCCCCATCCTTGTGTCCCTGCCAGCCCATCCTGCAGCTGTGACGCTGCTCAGGCCCTGCTCTGCCCTTCAAGCTCAGGAGCCATGGGAGCAGATCCCATGTTGGTGAGGTCCCTGCCCTGCTGGCAGCACTTTCACACTTGGCTCTCGGCTTCCTCCATCGAGCAGCTTCCTGACAAGCACGCTGACCTCCAGTCAGAATTTTCATTCCTCCCATTTTCTTCTAGGGCTGATTTTGCTAAATATTCCTCTGACAATTTTCTTTAATTTAAGATTTGACATTGTGTGGGACAATGGGACAACCTGCTGATGCATAAAATCACGTTAGATGTCTTTCTTCCTTGACTAATTCCCAGCTTGATGTGGTTCCTACAGATATCGGTGTCTGAAGTCCTGCTGGATTCAGTGGAGCAGGAAGAAACCTGTAGAATTTTACTGGATGAGCACTGTGTGTATGAAGGGCATATGAAATCTGATAAGAATGTTTGATCACCTGAAAATTGTATTCTAAGTATTCTAGTAGTAATTTATTAGCTAAATTTCAGCAAGGCTTCCACAATTTTTATTTTTTTTTCCATTTGCAATTTATCATCTTCTTCATTAGTAATATATCATGTGCATAATAAGTATTTATTACAGTTTCTCTCTGGGCTGAAATTATGCTTGAGAATGAAAATATAAATGATGTATTGACACAGAAGAATACTAATTGCAGACAAAATCCCTGGAAAACTGGGATAACATAGAGCTTTGGCATTGAGATGTTAGCATCTCTGCCTCCAATAAATTTTCAACCTTAACGTGTGCCTGTGAAGAATAAATATCACAGCCTTACTCATAATAAATATTGAGAGAGCAAATATGTCTCAAGAAAAAAAAATATAATAGAACTTTGAAAGAATGAACTTGAGGTAAAATAAGTTGATTTTATTCTTGATGTGATCAAAAAACATTTTCTCTTGAGGAAGTTTTATCTGCTTGAAAGGCAGAACTCATAACTATTCTATATTAATTTGTCTTTTAAATTGTGAATTATTTGCTACTTCTATTGTTTTGGCTGTATCAATAGTGATTATTACTTTTAATTATTTAGTAAACATAATTATTAATTACTGTCATCCTGCATTTTAGGCCCCCAATATACAGTATAAATAATGTACAGAAATCAGCAAGAAAAAGGGCAGACCCTTTCCAGATGGACATATTGCTTCAGTGCTGAATTTTTAATGATCAGATTCCCCAAATGTTACCAAACACACCAAAAAATATCATAAATTCACACACAATGAAGAAAAGAGATTGCCTGTCTCAAAATTATCCCATCCAACTCACCATGCCAAAGGACTCTGAAACTATCTAGAAGGGAGTATGGATAAGAAGAACAAATTATGGAGGGCTGTAGGTGACTCAGGCTGAGATACAGTAGGATTTTACAGTATAGATTTTAAGGTGGAGGGAGCATTTGATTCTAAGCACCACATCTATATTTTACCCAGTAACTGATAAAGTGTCTAAGAAAAGCAAAACCAGAAGATAATTATGGAGTGCAGACAGGAAAACAGGGATTCTCTCTTCCTAGGCTAGTAGCTTAAACATTTGGCTACTAAGATATTCTCATTGCTTCTCTATAGCTCAGAAATCTTATGACCCATACATTTCTCTCAGAGCGATTCAACTGAGATTCAATTGAGATTCTCAGAGATTCAAAGTGAAAGATATGTTAGATATGTTGCACAAAACAGCCTAGGATGAAGTGGTATAGCATTCTGCTAGTTAAGAGTATTTCCCTCTCCTGTGAGGATAAGCTGTTCAACAGTTTGTGGAATACAAGAGCTAACGTCATCTCCTCCTCCATAAAAGAAAACAGTAGCTGCACTTTTTAGGAATATCAATGCTATCAGTGCCAAGTGTGCTAAAGAATGTTTAGCAATGTGAATCTTGACCTGGCTTTGGTACAAATCAGCTGGTCACACTGCTCACAGAGTATGAGTGGGATGTGCAAGAGGTAAAGTATGGCCAGTTTGAAGAAACAAACCAGGCACATACAGAACTACAGTGCCTTCAAGCAAAAGTCTTCAGAACTCTGCATGTAGGTAACTGCATTTGTCAGTATCTCACTTTATGGACTTTAACCCACTGTGAAATTCACCTTTATTTAATGAAAAAATAACAAATGCTAAGGTGAATTCCAATGATGCAAGATACCTGTCTTTTTTCTTACTTATGCAGGAAAAAGAAGCTAGATTGTGAAATAACATAGTTAATTTGATTTTTTTCAGAGATTTCTTGCTTCTTTTTGGAGCCATAGATATATATGCTAACATTCCATTTTGATGTTTCTTCATGCCATGAAGTCTATGTGATATGCTTTTATGCTTCATATTTCATTGGTTTTCTTTAAGCAGGTTATTTTCATTTTGCTTTAAGTAGCATTGCATTCATTTTAGCTAATAACTCTTTGGAGTGCACAGAATTGACTGAATGATGATGACATAATTTCATGTCAGTTTAGGTCTGCATAAGGTGGCACGCCTGAAATCCTTGACAGTGTTTTCTTGACCCTAACATTGTCCCTTGTGCTGTAAAAATGAAAAAACCCCAACACCACCAGGCAGCTGAAGATAGTTCTTTGAAAAAACACCCAGCTGGAAGAAGGAGGTTTAAATGTAGTTGCTTTTTTTTTTTTTTTTCCTTTTTCTTTTGGATTTTTTTTCCCCAGATTAATTATCTCAGATGACTTCCCCGAGGTAGTTCCTTGCAAGGCCTTAAGACTTCATGTGCCTGCAGTTATAGGTGGAGAAATAATCACCCAGGAATGAGGGGGTGGTAAGATGACTCTTTGATGATTGAGCTGGCTTATGTCATATTAAACTGATTATGAAACTGTAGTGTAAAGCTGCTACATTTAAACACAATAGTCAGAGTCTTTATAATTTATAGAAATTCTCTGTAAGTTCTATAAATTTTAAAGACTTATAATTCTATAAAGAATTATAGAATTCTCTGTAATTTCTACAGTAGTAATGAGTAAAAGCAGGAAAAGTAGGGGAAAGCAGTTAGATGAACATAGTTCCTACTAAAATGTTCCCGCTATTACTTATTTCTGAATGGATTTTGGTAAATAGACATATATACATGAGGAGATGCAACAAAATGAAACTCAGGAGGGCAACTAATTGTCCTCTTTTGATTTCTCTGACTTCAACAGAGCTTCTCATTCAAACTCATTTAGAGCTTTAAATTTTTACTGGCAGGATACCTTTGGAGTTAGTTACAGTCCCTCTTCATGAAGATCATTTTATTGGTAGTGCCTGCTCTGTGCTTTGGAGAGTCTACAGGGTGTGTTTACCACCATAACATCTATTTGAACATTCCTCTGAGTCTAATTATTTTTACCCAAATAGTACAGGAGATTTCTTTACAAAAATAAGAAATATAAAGCCATACTCCCCCTCAAGGAGTTACAAATAAGAGGTTTCATTGCAAATAGGAGTATGCAAACTTATATAACCATTTTCCTGCATAACATGTACAAAACCATCAAAAAATGTGCTTCAGAAAGGCTTCGTTTTTCTGTGCTCAGGCAATAGTCAGAATAATCTGAATGTTTTAGCTAATAAAATGCATAGAACAAGTGAGAGCAGGAAGTATTTGCAAGTGTTTATTTGAATAAGTGAGTCTGAGTCACTTGGATAACATTTGCAACCATTTTCCTTAAACAAGTACAGAAAGAAGGAAAAAAAACCAACAATGTAAGCAAGTTTTAATCCCCACCATTTTTAAGAAGGTCTAGTTTATGAATGCCCCTGTCATTAAGAATTTAGTCCAGATGTCTGTGTGTCCATTTTTGAATCTTTCCAATGTCCTTTCTCTGCTAATAAAAATTGCTGTCGTCCAGTACAGGAAAAATGGAATGTAATTAAAATAAATGAAAAATACACATAAGAGTAAGATAAAAATTACTCAAAATGAACTATTGTACTGACATATATTTATGCAATTTTGAATTAAAAAAAAACAAAAAAACAAGGAATACAGTGATTGATGCTTTACATTCTTCCTTTTCCAGGTAGACCTGAACTGGAGCATCAAGAAATATGAGCTGCCTTCCAAGAGATAGGCTAACCTCCCTACTTCTGAAAAACCTTCACTGAGTACAGTAAATATCGACCATTTTTTGCACCCACTAACTTTCCCCTTGGCTCTTAAAAGTATGTCTACATGGAAATGAAAGTGGTATGTTAAAGTTGAGAAGTTGCTGCTCAGAATCCAATATACCAAGAGTATGTGCTTCAATAGTACATGTAGATGGGTGGAGCTGATTTTCCAGGTCATCTTGCACAAAAGAAATGTTGTTCAGGTGTTCCAAGATGACTTTGAAAAGTAAAGCAAAACCGCATAATGGAGATTTGAGAGTTTAGCTTTAAGAGCACATCTCTGCCCTGTAATTCTAGTGCAAATGCACACACTATGAACATAGGTGTGTGTATCACACGGTGATCTTGTACTACTGAGCATTGTGTTCATTCCTGAGCAGTGCATTCCTGAAGGCCTCTGCCCAAGTCAGCTGGGCTGTTCTTTTTCTGTACTTGGTTTCGCTGCCCCTTTTACATCAGAGTAAAATACAAGGTGAAGGAAATGTATCTTTCCATGAATGCTTTCTAGGTTCTTCCCCTGACTGCAACTGCAGAAGTGATTGCTTGTGGTTGCTTGAATAGGCATGATTTTTCCTTATCAATTCCTCATATAGCAGACTATGTCATGCTGCGTCCTCTCAGTGTGCTGTGGAAAAATGATACAAACTTATTTATTCACCGACTGGAAACACTGCATATGCTGTGCACTGAACTCACACTACAGTGAGAAAAGATAATTTCAGTCAAGCTAAGGCCCTATCAATCACAATAATTCCTGAGTCACACAAACCTGTATGATTTTTGTCAAGAATAATTCCTTACTCTACCAGAATTTTAGGAGAAAGAACCTGAAATAACCTAAGTATTTCATATATACACCATTTTACTGCAAACATGAAAAAACCCACATAGCTTACATTTTTTTACCACTTAAACCTATACAATTAGGTCAAAAAACTATGAAGGTCAAGATCAGATATCTAAGTCACTGGGAACTCCCTGTCAACACATGAACAATCCATGCAGAAAATCCCCTTTATGCTTCACCAGAAAGGCACAGCTGGAGCTAATATAGCTTTCCCAGGCAAATTTATAAGCATCAGGAATTACAGGGTGTAGCATCACCCTAAATATTTCCATTTTGTGGACATGACATACATTAAGAGTCTTCTGTTTTGGAATGTAAATACCACTGACACTGGCAGCTGAGTTGACTCATCAAACAGGAGATCATCTGCAATTGCAGAGAAACTGAACCTACTGCATGTCCTGCTTTGAGCATAGTGTCATGCCAAGAGAAGGTGAGGGTGGAAGCATCGTGGAAGGAAAAAAGGTGATAAACAAGTTGTTTCCTCATTTTTTGCCTCTCCATGTATATATGCAAAATCTATTTCCTATCCTCTCAAAACAGTTCCTACATTTATCATGTTCATCCCTGATTTTCTAGGTATTTCAGCCTAAGACCAAAGTAGATTTTAAGGCACATTTACACTGAGCAGTTTGCACAGATGTGAAATTATATGAAAATACATTTTGCAATCAATGGAGTAAAGTGGATTTGATACACTCCAAAATTGTGTCATTTGCTGTAGATTACTTCTTCCAGTAAAAACATATTTTTTTCTCCATTAAATCAGTGACAGAGCAAAAAAGGCACAGAGACAACAAATGGCTATTAATCCCAATGCACCCACTGAAACAGGGTTTGGCATGATGATTGTTAAGCTACAAAATGAAGGAGAGCATCTCCTCTAGCTGGCTGCAGCCAAGGTGCTTAGCAGAGCATGGAGAGAAGGTGAAAGAAAAGCGATGAAACATAAAGCACCAGGGAAGAATTGAGACAGGATGACATGACAGCAGGTAATGACTGGGAAGGGGAAGGAAAGCAACGAAACAAATGATGTGTTTAAAGCATAAAATGAAGACAAGCAATGCTTCACATTCCCTGCTGACGGGCAATCCGTGTTTCATTAGGATACCTGGTATTTAACAGAGGGAGAGGGACTGGGGAGTGTGCAGTGTGGGACTGAGTTGGCAGGGAGGCTGCTAACAAGGTCGCCTGAGGGAGTAGGGACCCAGCTGGGAGCTCTGGAATTGGCTTCTCTCTTTTGGTCTGTGAGAAATAAGGTTTACTTACCACACAGTGCACAACTGCACAAGAAATATGTATGTGTTTGCTTTGTGGCGCTACAAATTGCTTTCATTTCAAGAATATATGCTAATTTTGAAAAGCAACTGCACCTAGTAAACTCACAGGACTTGATCTTTCAGCTTACCCAATAATGAGAAAACGTAGATCTGATTTTTACATAAGCCAGGCTGTTGGTCAAGATCAAAAAGGCTTCTTATGTTCTGTAACTGACAGACCCCTCCAAATGTCAGCATATAAATATCCAGCTTTTACTAAGGAAACTTTTAATTATGGAAGCTTTAACTACGGAAACTTCCCTCCTCTAATTCTGCTCCTAAAATTTCCTTTTCCTCTGATGAAGGAACAGATTAAATTTGCTTCTGCAGCCCTTTTCTTCTGTGCACTTTATCTTCTCATGCTGACAAATGCTGCTATGTGAACAGAGAGGAAAAACTGGTTGATCTGGGACAATGGGTAGGTAAGGCATCATGACAGATGTTTGCCTGCCATCTGAAACAAATTTATATGTCTAGCTGTTCAACAAGGTGGGAGTACATTCCTCTTGACACTAGGAAGGAACTTTTTGCTGCATATTGGCTTATGTAAAAGTGGGTTAGGTGATAATACATCACCCTTTCCTCTATAATGTCTGTATACTTTATATGCCACAGGTTAGTAGTGGAGTTTGTCTTTTTAGCCACAGCTGCCACACCATTCTCAGCCAAAAATTGCATGATTGGCCAAATGTAGGACAAATGTACAAACAAATTGTTGCAGATGGGGAAAATAATAAAAAAAAATCAGAAAAGTACTAAAAGCTTTGGAATTTTATTCTAAAAACATTTAGTTAGGACTAAAAGAAATCCCACAAGAAGGTCTTTAGGGTCCGTTGTGGCTGTCCAGTTCTGACAGAGGATCTGCAGTGTTGTTTAGGACATTTCAGGTTTCAATTCCTATAGCTCTTGCCAGCTGGCAGCTTCTGTAAGGCACTGCTCATCAGCTAGAGAAAGCCTGAATTCCATGCTTCCATTCTCCAATACACTTGCAGTATTACCCATGCATCCCTTGTAATAAGGAGGTCAGATGAGTTATTCTGCATCTGTTAAGATATCCCCCCCTTGCTGGGGGTACTCAGAGCAGCCTTAATCAACAGATTTCTAGCCCTGTGCAGCTTTAAACCAGTAAAATACTGTGGGATAAACAAGAACATCTGCTCTGATAGTTATTCAAGGCTTAGTTGAGTTTTTCAAAGTAGGATAGTCCCAGTGTTCACTGTGTTGGGATTTCTGCACATTTGGTGTGAATGGAATGCCTTGGTGAAGTATAGCTAAGAATGGAATTGAGATAGCTGATTTAATCTGTGTTTTTTTAACAATGACAGTGATTTAACCATGGTGTTTTTATAATACTGTGGTTTGTTGGAGTCTTACTTGATTCTGCAGCTTGGAATTTCTGACTATTGATTATATAATGTAGTAGTAGGCAAGAGCTTTTTATTTGTACTAAATAATACTACTGCTTAAGTTGATATGGTATTTGATACAGAATCCAGAAATTGTAATATTAGATCCTCTTATATTCTGTCTTTTCTAGATACTTCAGAGGGGGAGGAAGCTAAGTCACACCTAACAGAATAATTGGAAGTCAAAGCTAACTGGACTTTCAATCCTTGTAAAATGCTCAAATGATTTTTTATTTTCGAGACACACAACCTTCAAAAGTATGTTGCTTTAATAGTAAAGTATTAAAGGGGAGGCCTTTTACACTTGTCTAAAAATCTTATATTCTCTTCGTATACCATTTTGTTTCTGAATTTTTAGGTATATATATATATATATATTATAGTGCATATGACTCATAGGATACTGTGAGTTACTTAACTTTTTCCCTTAGAGATTAATTCTAACATTCAGTTACAACAGATGGCCACGTTTGCAGTGTCCCTGCTGGTGCTGGGGTGTACTTCCTGAGGTGAAGGACTGAGAACAGAGATAAACCTTTTCCTCAGGAAGTCTTGGATGATGCTTTTGGAGGCTGGGATTTGCGCACAGTGTAGGCCAAATAAATTTCTTGTCGACTTTTACAAGGTACCACACTTGGCCATCCAGTATAGAGAAAGTAACACTACAGAAATACCTTGAGGAATAGACATAGCCCAAATAAACCTTTTTGAATTTGTATGCTATATTTCATATCTCAAATGAGAGCTTTTAAACAACATGGAGGCATAGTGGTTTTCTTTTTATACTTTTGTCTTTTTTTTTCCCTCAGAAGAAATCTCACAGTAATCAGTTCACCCCACCTTGACTGTGCTGCACATGTCTTGTGACTCCCACCTTCCTCCCCACACTTACTTTTAAATATATAAGGTAATATATATTACCAAATGATAATATATATGACCAAACTGTCAGAGTTTTGGAGGGAGGGGAGGTTCGAATTGCCCTGAATGGTTTGTAATGTCCTTCTTTTGCAGTCTCTGCCTCTGCAACCTCTCCCAAAACCCTTAGGGATTTTGAAGCCTGTGTGCAAACTGGGCTCAGAGATGCTACAGCTGTAACCATGGAACATCTGAATGGTGCAGAGGAAAAGGGACTGGGGGTTCTGGTCAGTTTATCACACATTGCTTTTGCTCCTTCTCCCTCCTAGGGGAGGACTTCTCACGCTCCTTTCCTGCTCCAGCATGGGGTCATTCCCATGAGACAATTACCTCCATGAACTGCTCCAGTGTGGGTCCCTTTCATGGGGTGCAGTCCTTCAGGAACAGTGTGGATTCTCCATGGGGTCACAAGCCCTGCCACCAAACCTGCTCCAGCATGCCTCCCTCTCTCCAAGAAGCCAATATCCTACCAGAAGGCTTCTCCAGTCTAGGCTTCCCATGGGGCTATAGCCTCCTCCTGACATCCACCTGCTCCAATGTGAGGTCATCCATGAGCTACAGGTGGATCTCTGCATCCCCATTGTCCTTCATGTGCTGCAGGGGCAGAGCAGCCTCACCATGGTCTCCATGGGCTGGAGGGGTGTCTCTGCTCTGGCACCTGGAGCAGCTTCCTCCTCCTCCTTCTTCACTGACCTTAGTGTCTGCAGGGCTGTCCCTCTCACATAACCTAATTCTTCTCTGGCCCCAATTATTGCTGAACTGCATCTTTTTTCCCCTTCTTATGTTTGTTGTCCCAGAGACACTACCACTGATGTTGGCTGGCCTTGCCAATTGGTGGGCCCATCTTGGAGCTGGCTGGCATGGGTTCCATTGGGCATGGGGGAGGCTTCTGTCAGTTCCCCACAGAAGGCACCTGTTTAACCCTCCCCACCCCCACTACTGAAACTTTGCCACTCGAACTCAATGTATCTGTGAAGATGGGGTAGCTCTGGCCTTGCTCTGGGAATGTCTCCTGGAAAAGCTGCATTTATTTCTCTTCATACAACTCGGCTGAACTGCTGGCTGCTTGCAGTCCATGGGTATAATGTCTGTCAGACACTCAGTTCCACACAGGCATTATCCACCCTCTTTCTGACAGTGAGTTTCTGCTTTGAGCAGCAGGGCTCTGTCTCAGGTCCATGTTGGCTGGTGTGCTCTACGACACCCCTCACAGTGCCTGTCTGGTGGTCCTTGCCAAGCAGCGGCACTCTCCTGGCTCGTGGAGGTCATTTTTGTCCCAGTCAATAATTTGTGGCAATAAAAGCTCATGGTTTTTACTGTGTCATTATCATTCATTGTCAACATGTTCCAGTTGTGAGACCAAGAGGTTTTTCTTCCACTTCCTCATATGGATCTTCTCAGACAAAATCTGCATTGTAAGTTTAGCTCACACAAACATATACATACATTTGCCAGCAGCCTTTCACACCTCAGTTGCAAGTACATTCGAAAGCAGATTGCAGCCATCATTATTATAATATGTTAATACAGGGATATTGTTTCAAATGTGGCACCCGTCTAGTGATATAAAGACTGCAGCGCCTCATACATGCATAGAAAAGTCTTCAGCCACTTGCAATGTTCTCAGGACCTGTTATGGTTTCTCTCTCCTGTTTTCTGTCTTCTTTAGTATGGTGTTTGAATTGGTTCCCCAATGAAATGAAAAGACACTGGAAAAAAAGCTTTATAAAGGGAAAAAAAGTAGTTACTAGAGCTGTTGTTCTTGCTGTGCTTTGAAGTAGTACATTTTCTGTCAGCTATTTAGAAGAAAAATATTAAGATAAGCCTCAGTATATTAGTCATCATGTTTGGACAGTGGTGGCAAAACTTTCACACATATTCAACTTTTCAGGACCCAGAGCTCATCAGTGTACAAAAAAAAGTTAAAATTCTGAGAGCAACAAAATATCTATTCTGCAAACTGTGAGCAAACATAATGTATTGACACTGGCCTTGGCAAATGACCACATTGTATTAATAGACCTCACCACATAATTCAGGCTGCACTGCTTCAGTGCTTAGTCTCTTGACAATGACTTTATGAGTCAAAGTGAATCAGTTTTGTAGTGAATCCAAGTGCTGTCATTATCAGAGCAGTAACTCCTCTCAAGTTTGAGTGCTTCCTCACTTGTTTTCTCCATTTTTGTGCCACAATGTCCTGAATTTTACTTTAACTTCTCATATTGCTTCCTTCTCCATGTTGCTCTTACTATACAGTTCACTATGTTCCTTCAAGCTTTCTGTTTTCAAGAAAGGATAAGAACTGCCTACTCCTTTCACTTGATTCATCATTAATTGCACTTATGTTTTTTTTTTGTTTTACATTATTTTTAAGATCACCTTTAACTCATACGCATAAGTACATCAATTCTATGTATAAATTACTCATCTTTTTAATGTATACTGCTATGGTTTTGCTGAAAGACTGAGAAGTAAATGAGATGAAGACTTGAGATGAAAACCATGGAATACTTAGGGTAAGCCAGTGCAGAAAATTTTACCTTGTGCAACAATATGACTAGATTCAGATTCTTTTTACCTGGCAGGAAGTAGAAAAACATTGTCTTTTTGTGCAGTTTTGGATGATCTCTGGCATTTCTTTTATTGCTGCCTTCATTGTTTCCTTAGTTTTTTTCAAATGTGCTGGCACAGGTAGGTGGCAGTAGAGACACACACATTTAGTGACATAGCTGGAAGAGCACGTAACCACTATTTGAGTAGTAAAGTTGTCTATTTAGGCATCATGAAATGACTTTTGATGAACCAATGTCCACCAGAAAATGTCACACCACACTGCAGATGCCAAACACTGTTAGTAATTGGTTGGCACTAAAGATTTTTGCAAATCTCAGGTATTGTTATAGACCTGGAATCACTTTAACAAACGTCCTACATCCCTGGAGTCTGTCTTAGCTATTTCTTCCTTGGAAAAGGTAGAAATTCATTGTGAATCTTTGGATTTCAAATCCAGATCCAATATTTTTTTGATTTTTTTTTTTTTTTTTGGTAGTAGTAGCAAGGCCTGAGCTTTTTGCTCAGGAACGTGAATAACAGAAGTATGTAGTTTTTCATTCTAAAACACTGGACACATTTAAACTCTGTGGTGTGGAGTTGTTAATCATAGCTATAAATGAGCTTATTTTTAAAAATCAAGATAAAAGTAGGTCTTTTTTTTAACCGTTATGAAAACAGAAGTTTATAAAATGTCCCAATTTTAGAACCTTACTCATGCTTCTCAGATACAAATTTATTGTGAGGTAGATTGCAAGAAGACACACGTATCTCCTGTTAAAAAAATCAGCATGATGTCTGAATTCAGAATTCAATGTCTACACACAAGTAAATGCATACTACATGGGTATGTTCACTGTAATTACAATACAGATGCAGAACCACAGTATTTTTTATTTATTCTGTCTTTCTTTTATTTTTAGTACTTATTTGAAAGCAATTAAATATTTGTATAGAATAAAATGGTTACTTAAACAGTGGCTAGTTTTCTAAAATAAAGTTTCACCAAGAAAAAAAAAAAAAAAAGAGGATGTGGCAGTAAAAAAAAATAGCAACAAAAGCAAATGTATAACCATCTGCCAGCCTAGTTTGCCAAAGTGCCAGCTGTTACTTCTAGTAGACTCTGTTCTAGTGCTTTGGCATCTGGATGGTCCTTTATAATGAGGCAAAACTTTGACAGTTACTGAATTTTGTGGATATATGTATGCTTGGTTTAACAATGATTATATTTTCAGAAATCAAGCTTCAGCAGAAGCCGTCTCATGCAAAGCAGGTAGGTCCAAGCCTTAAAAAAAATAAAATAACAATAGAAAGTAAAAGTATTTTTACACTATAATTCACTAGAGAAGAGATTTATGCAATTTTTGTCTCTCTGTAATAATTGTCTATGTCTATTTATATGTAAAGTGTTCTATTTATATGTAAACTGTTCATTAAAGAACTGTGCTAAATAAAGTACAGGCAGGCAGTAAACAGAAGTAAAGAATATTTGTTATCTTATATGATTTATAGGAAAAATAATTAGAAAAAAAATTAGGAAACAATTAAAGTATTCTGCCTGTGCTGAATAAGAATAGTCATAGAAAAATAAGTCATAAAAAAGCATAAATAGTTTCATGCAAACTAATTTTAAGAGCTAATCAAGAGACAATATTATACGCATAATTATTTACTCTAATAAAGAGAGAAAAGTCTATGTTCCATGAGTTCCTTGCAGATCAAGGAACAATTCACAGTTATTTTAGTTAATACATGTTCTTAGAGGATATTCATGCCATGATTAAAGACAATGTTACACCATTTTGTATATATATTTGCTTATATATATGTATATAAAGGTATATTATAGAAGATAAGTTATAGAAAAATAGTGCTGAGATTTAATATATTGTAAGGTCATCCAAATTTTTGGAGCTTAAATTTCTGCAAGCTCATGTGGAGCTCCAAATTGTTGACTATATATATTCGAGCAATTTTAAGGAAAAAATTTTAAGGGAGAATTGTGAAAATTTGTTTCTTGGTTGTCAAGTTGATAATCTTAAGTCAAAGGCATTAGCTACTTGAAAATCTAGATTTTTTTTTAGATTTTTTTTTTCATAAATATGATTGCACCAATTATTCTTACCAATAAATGTACTTCTGCTGAAAATTTGAGCTGAAAAACAAATAATAGAAAAGTTCTCATGTACTCTTTGAAAGAAATACTGTAACTTTAAAATTTTCCAGAACTCGCCACAGTGGACCAAAGCCACCTCAGTGGAAAGATGTAGAACAATATTATTTTGTGTAGTTTTTAACAGTTGAAATTTCCAAAATACACCGTACTTTGTGCAAGCCAGGCATGCAGGTGCTCATGAAGCCTGAGAAGAGAGTTAGAAATTTCCCTACTGCCAAAAGGATGAGGAATCAAAGCCTAGGTTGTAGCTGAAAATACTTAAAAATGCTCTCTGAAAATAGCACTGCAGACTCTAAAAGCCTTTCTTATGTTCTTTCCATTTTCATTTTGCAAGGATTTCTATGACAAATAAAAAGAAGTTGTAATATTTCTTCTTCATGAAGAATGACTTTAAATGGACAGTCAATGTTGTGCATTAAATAAAAGCCAGGAGCAATGTATGGGAGCAGAGGCACCTGTTGTTAAAACTGGGTGTGAGTCTGTCTGGGTACATGTGTTGTGAGATGTTTTTTATCTTTTTTCAGTTTTGTTGCTCATCAGGTCCTGGTTATAAACATACGGCACAGAATGTGCTTCCCTACCAAAAACCAAACAAAAACCAAACAAAATAAAACCACCTAAAAAACCCTCCCCTCTTTCTTATTTGGCTTCTTTTTTGTCCTACTTATCAACATTGAAAAGTACGTATTTAGCTTTGTTAATTATGCTCTAAGTAGAAATTAAATGCTTTAACTCATGTAGAAGGTGCCATGATATTATAAATTAGTTGTTACATATGAAAATGAAGAACCTGGATTCATTTTAAGGTAGTCTAAGTGACTATTAATGGAGAATTGGAGGACTGGAGGAAATAGTAAGAATAAGGGAATCAATGGAGGCTGTGAGGAATTTCACTACTTGGTGGCTGCAGATATTCAAGCAAGTGTAGGGCAGCTAAGGTGAAGGACAGCTGTTATGAAATTTGTAATTAAAACATCTGCAATATGTGTTAAGACAATTAAAGGGCAACAGTGGCATGCCAGCTTTTAAAACAAAATTATAACTAATTCCATCAGCTGGTCATTTAGCAGCTAACCTGGTCATTTAGCAAATAAGGATGACTTGTACTGTTAGTCAGCAGGACATCATAAAACTTTAAAGAATTTTTTTTAACTATATGTTCTGTGTGTGGGTAAATATACCTTTTCAAAACAGTACATCAAGGAGTAATTCTGATACCAAAAGGACTACTAATAGTAGAAGCAATGTACCAAAAGACAATACTATTATGTTTGTATAGCCAAGGTTATATTTTATGTTGGCTATATCCAGAGAATGCCTCGCAGCCCTTTTCATGGCAATATGTCAGTTCTTTTACATTCAGTGTGTGATGTAGGGAACAAACTGGTTAAACAGCAATTGACTGGCAAACAGCCTTTAAGTGCATCTGTACAGTACTTTAGCTTAGAAGCACACCTTGTCCTTTAAGGTTCAAATGTTAGCACAACAGTATTTCTCTCCTAAGTAGCCCAAAGGAAATTCGGTAAGGGGTAAATTGCTTCAGTTACACTGAGTTCTGCTAATCCTTCTTCTTCACTCCTTTGCTCTGGTTTATGCATAATCCCTTCCCTCTCCTGTTTCTAAGGTAGCTCATCAACCTTTTTTGCAAAGAAATCTATTTCTTCCAAAAGTTAGCAGGGCCCCATGATAGCAGTGAACAGGTTTGTTACTTGTTTATCTGTTTGCTTTTCGACCTTCTTGTTGCTATTCAGATAAGAAAACAAGCACGTACATTGACTGAACTGCACTGCACAGCATTTTAAAATGTTCCCTTAGAGATCACAGTTGCAGTGCACACTCTTCTCTTTCACCCCTGCCCTCTCTTGCCGTATGTTAACACCTGCAGAAATAAAAAAATAAAGGGAGAGAAATTGAACTAATACAATGAAATTCAACATTTCACATGAAATTTGGAAAGTGTAGCAGATGGACTTCTACTGACATAAAGGCATCTGCTTAGGTAACATTTTGTTCTTTTAAAGGCTTTCATGCTCTTGTCCAAAACTATCTAATTTCTTCTCAGAATATATACTTTCCCAGGTCTAGTATTACCTTCTCCTCTTCAATTATTTAGTAAGTGCAAAAATTAAAGTCAGTTGTGTGGACATTTTTTTCTTACAGATAGCTTAAAAAAACTCTATTTTCTCATTATCTCAATCCTAAAATTCTGAGAAATAAGTGCAGGGGTGAAAAGTCTAAAATGTTTTTAAGGCTGTTTCTGCCAAAGGGAATTTAATGATGATGTCTTAATCCCCCAAAGCAACATCTCCAAAACTGACCTATATGACCAAAAGTATAGTTTTACATTTAAAAAATGTTACAAGGAATTCTCCTCTTGACAGTCAAGACAGACACAGGTCTGTCTTGACTGTCAAAAAAAAAAGATAATTATTTCCAAGCACATTAGGTTATTCAGTAATGAGCATTGAGTAGAAGGATTAATTCTAATTGTAGAGGAAAGGTAGGTGTTGAAATCAATCATAATTACTGTAGTTAATCGGCAAGTTAAACACAGGACAAAGGTATGTTATGGTCTGCAACAATAGATATTTATTGCTTATACACAGCAAAACATTCAATTTAGTCTTTATTGTTGGAATTAATGAGTCTTTTCATCGATAATGAATTTAGTCCAGTAATTAACACCAGACTATGTATAGGAATATAAAAGGCTTCTTGATTTCAAATTTGGCTGTGAAAAGTAGGGAGTTTTTGTACACCAGGAGAAGTGTTGGAATGAACTTAGCATGGGGAAGGTAGACAAGGGGTTTTTCCCTAAGCATTTTTAATTAAATTGCACTGTTCTCTTCTTAATACCCAAATCCATCATCAAAAGTTCATTCTAACTGTAAGTATATTAAATTAAGCATATTTCCCTTGCTATCCCTAAAGACAACAGAAAAGATAGGACCCAAAGAAAAAATGCCACAAAATACGGTAATAGTTTCTCCATTTAAAAAGCCAAGTTAATTTCTCTATCCAGTTTATCTGTCTCTGGGATGAAGCAGTACCTAGTGTGCTTTCTGTAAGTGTTGCTCTTTGACCCTCATGAGCCTCTTCTGTGTCACCACAGACCCCTTGGAGCCATCCTAGCACCTGGCAGAGCAGGATATCTGTGGCCAACAACTGCTCTGATTTCCTCAACAGATGTTTTTCTCTCCAGCAAAGGCATGTTGTGACATAATCTCATTTTGCTACTCTTTTCCCATTTCTTACCACTTAGCTTATTTCCTCTGTCATTTCTTCTTTATGTGCTCTTTATCCTCAATTCTCTATCTGCAGATTTCTAACCCTTGATCTGTGCCACCTATAATCTTTCTGTTCCCTCCTTTCACATCTCAGCCACCAATTCCTCTTTCTCATATCTGCAAAAATGATGCCCCTCTTTTTTTTTTTTCTATTAATACCTTTATTATCAGTCTTTTCATCTTCTCAGACCTCTCAACTACTTCTTAGCTGAAAATGGGACAGATGTAGCTCATCATGAGCCATTCAAAAGGGATACAGTGACTGCTGAACCTGCTCTTAATAATTTGTCATGCTCCTTATTCCCTCTTCTTTCTCCCTCTCTTTCTTTGTCCCAACGAATCTCTGGGATTTCTAAAGAAATAAAAGCAGAAATCACACTCTTACACCTTTCTTGTCTGCGTTGACCAGAAGGATTTTAATCTGTAAAGTACCTATCAACCAGTAACATCAGATGGAAAAAGGACATGAAATACAGATCTAGAGGAGCTTCCACTGTCTGCCTTCCTGGAGAAAATAAGCATTTTGACCTTGGTTAGTGACTTCACCTGAATATGTGTCTTCTTGGATGAACTTCTGTTGCTGTGGCCAGTTCCTGAGTCTCATTGAGTTGCCTCAGGCAGGGGTAGTGCCTGAAGACTAACGCTCTCTGCGCTGCTTTTGGCTTAAACCATTGCACTCTCCAACCAGCAGATATTGGTTTCTGTCTGCCCTCTAATTACCTAGCTGTGTCTACAGAGCTTCATTTTGTATTTCCTCAGTGGTCAGGTTTTGTTTTCCTAGACTTTCCTTCTTCTTAGAAGGAATAATAACCATGTAAATACTTTTTTTTTAAATGGAGTGATGCGATTTTCACCTGTTTTTGTTTTTCATTGGGTTTTTTGTGTTTCTGATTAGATAGGTTCAGCCATAAAATGTTGGGATTATTCCAAGCAGAATTGTCCATACATCACTGTGGGGTAAGAAAATCTCACAGAAATATAGCACTGCTGTCATTGTAAGAATTTGTGCTGCAAATCAAGAACAACTGTGAAAGCCCCAGTGCAGCATGTCCCAGTAAAGCAAATTGAGCCAGAGGAGCATGCTTCCACACATGAAACAATGGTGTCAGGACAATAAAAACAGGTGAAAATGTGATTCTTCTGTGAGGCTGCTTTCATAAAGCAGCTGCTAAAAAAACTGATTAAGCACTAGGATATGAGTCGTACCTACCACCAACTCAGTAAGAGGTTTTTCCAGTTGTGAAGGTCCTAAGCTGACACCTGATGTTGATTTAAAGAGACAGGTGATTATCCACAAAGTGAAAAATAATGTGGCATTACTCCCTGAGGTATAAACTGCAATAGCAATCAGAAAAGAGATAGAAAGCTGCTGTAATAATGGAGGGAGTGCAGTGCTGACTCTGGTGGAGATGAAATGAAGTTGACAGGAGTTTCATTTCTGAGTAGGCTGCACTGATGTGGCTTGGGTAGTTCTCAGTCCCCACATCAGTTGTCAGTACCACCAGTCATACCTGACCCCCTCTCTGTTCTCCATCCTCTCCTCTGCTGCAAGCCTCAGTTTACAATTAATATTTTAAATTATCCTGCTAGTGCTTACTACGTCCTATGTCAAAAAAACAAACAAACAAATGAGCTACAAGACCCATCACTATTTCATGGCTTGTGTTTTCTCCCCTAGCTTGAGAAGAATGACTGGTTTTATTGCAGGCTACCATTTACCTTTCTGTGTTTCTGTTCTCTCTCTCTCTCCGTCTCTCTCCTCTTCCTCTTCCTCTTCTCTTTCTTTCTGTACCTTTCAGTGCCAATGGATTCTAAATTATGAACAATATTCTTGCTTCAAGGAAGCCAGCTACTGCATATCTTCTGGGCTGGCAGGGAGTAAACTTATATTAGGAAATGAATGTGAAGGAAAGAAAAGGTGAAGAAGAAATACTGTTAGAAAAAGTGGAAGATGCAAAAAGGGGGCATACTAAAATTATTTCTGTCTTTGCTCTCCTCCTTATTGCTTCTTTGTTACAAATATGTTGTTAGGACACAACAGAAATTTTTGGAATGGATATTCAATACAGTTATAATTAATTATAGACCTTTGTGTCCCTATTTTCATAAAAAATATCGCTCAAGAGTTCCATGAGATTCTATCAGTTGTAGTAACCTCATATTTTTTCATTGCCACAGGCATCAGTCTTTTGCCAGAAAAAAAATGGCTGTTGTTTAACACATCAAAGGAAATTTAAATATACAAAGATTATTATTGTTGCCTTTAATTCAGGATCTTTGTGAATTACCATGATTGAAGATTTTTTGCACAGATCCATATACGGTGGAGATCTCTTATAGTTTAGGTTTGAGCTCTAGAGTGTATGTAAAAAAAGGAGTAATATTCTGCTTATTTCACATGTCATCCATCTAAACATGGCATACTGCACGAAAAAGAAGCAGTTTTCTTATCATCCTGGACACAAATGCACATTTTCTTATAATTGTATTATGTGAGATGCATATTATTATTTCATCAGGTTAAGGGAAGTATAAAGTAAACTTGATCTTAAAAAGGAGGGCCATAAGCATGTGGGATTCTGAAGATACCTGCCTCAAAATTTCATGTGTACAATTTATGTTTTCCCTTTTTATTTTGAGTCATTTAACCTGCAAATTTCATCCAATTATACACCTGTTGCATATTCACTACTGTCAGTCATAAGGAGTGTTACATAAAGGCTAATGATAATAGTTTTGGCTTCCTGTAGTTCTCCTGCACCCTTGAAAGTCTTTATTCAGATTTTCCCTTGGCATTCTTAGTGTATGGGATACATTGAGACACTATGCAATGAAGGGTTATTGTTATTAGCAGATACAACTTTTGTTGCCTTGGTTTTGGGTATTTGCTAGGAAAACTTTTTAACCAGTATTGACAAGGAGTGAATTTGACCTGTTTCATAGTCTTCTCACCTGTTATAGACAGAATTCTCATTAAGTCTGATATTTTTATTCCTGAAATATCTTGGTGTTGCTGGAAGCATATCAATTGATAACAGAACACCTTTTAAATAAATTCAGTATTGAATAAACACCTGTTCATGAAAACTGTAGCTCTCTCTGTGCAGTGAGGTAGCAGATGCTCTTAATGAGTATGATACAGACTGACAGGCAAGTTAGATACTAATGAACTATACTACTGATGAGTCGGGATGCTCTGGAAGGTTACGTGACAAAAAAGCTCTGTATTTCTCTCTGAATTAAAAAAATCCTTCATGCATGGAGGACTGAAAAATCATTTTTAGTTGAAAACCGTCATAAGATCCAAAGTATTATTTGATATTTGAATCAAACTGAATTCTCCAGGGATTCTGGCTTTTCCTGTGCCTTTTATTTTCAGATGTGTACTCTTGCAGAAAAGGATTTCTGGTCAAGGGAGAGGAAATTTCAGAAGCACAGGTAGGAATTGGAGTTTGTGCTGATAATACTGAGCTGTCAAGATAAACTGAGAGACACTGTTAGTCTTTTGAAAAGGCTGACATGAGATGTCTAGACAGACAAGTTTGTACAAATACCAAAAGTGAACACAGTCAATCTTCCTTTTTTTTTTTTTTTTCCTGTGGGCTGAGAAGTAGCTTGAAAGTCATAGGCAGGTTGAGTAAAATTAAATTTTTCTGCCAAAGAATTTGGCCTCGGTGCTTTGCTGCATTGACACAAAAATGTGTGGTGCAACCACTAAGAAAGAATGGAATAGAATAGAGTAGAATAATTTCAGTTGGGAGAAACCTACAAGGATCATCTAGTTCAGCTGCTAGTGGGACCTCTAAGAGATGAATCAGAAGAAATCTCAGAGCAATGTATCCCTGGCATGAATTATACTGCCACTGAGAGACAGCTCCACTTGCTCCTAGCCCAACACATTTTCTGTTCTGTTCTCTTGCTCCCTCAGCAGCCTGTGATGGCAGCCACCACCTGCTGTGCTTCCAGGTTTTTGCCCTTAATAAAAGTGAGTTAAGTCTGGTGACTAACATGGTTTGCTACTTCAAATGTGTCTAAAGCCTGTCCTGAAAATATTTTAAATGCCCAAAATTCTGCTTCTATGCATCAAGCTTAAGAATGGATTAATCTTAAGAAAGAAGGTAAAGCAATGAAATGTTGTCTTAGTGGGAGCTACTAACAGCTGCAAACATGAGATTGTTGGATTGAAAGTGAAGGTTCTCACCTGCGTGAGTAATAGCATACAAACCTGTAAACCAAGCATAGGAATAAATGTTGATGTTTTCCAAGAGAGATTTGCACTGAGCCTATCCTTTTCAGAATATTCAGCTATTATTTGGGAAATAATACGGGAAGTAAGGTGAAAAGATGTCCTAACGATGTAAAGTATTTGAAGTGAGGGTAAGACTGTGAGAACCAGTGGAAGGTCTGCCTGAGTTAGCTGGGGATAAAATGGCAGAAGAAAGTCAATGTAGATGAGTATGAAATGATGAAAAGAGAACTGCTTTCCCAAAACTTAACTTCAACTGAGCAGCGATACAATTTAACCAGCTTTTTGGGAATCTGATCTTAGAATTGTAATAAATAGTTTTTGAAAAACTTTGTGTCCAGTAGCAGTTGGAAGCAGATAGGATATTAAAAATTATTAGGAAAAGAATCATGATAAAAACACCCTTATGTTTTAATTTCAAACCACCAAAATCTATTAAACTCTGTGTCATTCTTGTATTTTTATCTCCTGAAAAGTATTGCACCTTCAAAGTGTTCAGGAAAGGGCAGTAATAATGATCAGAGGAATGAAATAGCTTCAACTGAGTGAAGAACTACTTTTTGTCCTGTAATTATACCCTTCCCAAGGCTTTTCCTATGGGTTCCGGTTGGGGTCAGGATGCTGGGCTGTGAAGACCTTTGATGTGGCCTGGTACGGCAGTGCTTTGGTTCTGCTGTGTCTGTTGTGGAGGGAGGAGTATGATACCAGGGCAAACCAGCCGAGTTAAACTCCACTGAAACACAATATTCCCTACTGCTTTCCTTTGAAGAAGTGCTGCTTTCCTTTTACAAGGGAAGTGTAAGAGTGAGTGAAGCTGTAAAGGAATTCAGATTAAGGACTGCCTCATCTTGAGAAGTTCAAACACACTTTCCATCTCTAAGGGGATTTCCTCCCTAAAAGGCTGGAATTAAATCTATTCTCCAAATAAATATTTAATCTGGTTTTTGAGTTGCGTTTGGCTACGTCTTCTTTAGCAAGCAGCACAGCAGCACAGGAGCAGATCTTTAGAGTGAGTCAAAAGGAACTCAGCTCATGTGCCAGGGATGGCTCCAGGGGTGAACCACGTGCTAAGGGAGTCAGTGGAGGGTTTCACTTCACAGCCATAACCCTGATACAGCACTACATGATAATATAAGTGTGCTCTATGAGAATCTAGTCCTTAGCCCTGTGTGTAATCAGACTAGATATTAAAAGGAGACTGACAAACCTTGAGTTCATTTTCTCTGATGCAATAATTACCCTTATACAATTTTTTTTTTTGTTTTTGCAGTACAGCAAAATTTGAATGGAAGAGCAGAGCAGAATCATCTGTAAAAAAGGATAGTCACCAGAGGATGATAATATGAATGTGGGTTTGAGTGCCTTTGTGCTGAGAATAGTGTTGCTCAGCAGAATCCTTGTGAGGTATTGCACTATTTCCATCAAACTCTTCTCTCAACTGCTTTGAGGTACAATCCCATCTCTTCTGTCAAAAAAGATATTTTAGGCAAAAATGACTAGGTGTTTATGAATCTTAAAGTGGTATATGAAGCCTCTAATGTTCATCCTAAAAGAGAGAAGAAATGCAAGTCACTTCAGTTTGTTCAATATCTTTAAAAATTGAATGCCTGGTTAATCTCCTTGAAGGTGCATAACCTTTTCTAAAATTACAGATGAACTTAATAGTTACACAGATCATAAGAACCCAAATTGGGAATTTTGCCTTACAGTTGTAATATAGAGCTTTTTCCTGTCTTTAACAAAAAGGAAAAAAATAAGAAGGACTGAAAATAACATTCTCTCAAGGGCTTTCTGTCATATTTGACAACTTAAGATCTTCCAAATCCTTGCATTATGCTTCAGATTACTCTTTCAGTTTATCAAACAATTAATTATTAGAAAGAGATTTTCCTAAAGAACGTGTAAGCAGTAACTTGCTTATCTTCACTTGTATCTGGCCTGCCTCATCTGGGACTTCAATGCTGACAGAAGCTGCATGTGTGGCAATGGCCATTTCACTTTTCAGTAGCCAGAATGTTACCATTTGATACTGTCTTCACTGACTTGGGTGTTGCAGCAAGGTGTTAAACCTAAAACTCATTTTCACCCCAGTGATAAAGTAATTCCTTCTTCTGCTATTATTTTTGCAGTGCTTATGCTGTAGTCTAAACATTCATTTGGGGTTAAGCCCCTATAGACTCTATTGCCTTTAGGTACTAAAAAAATTCCTTTGAACAGTAACCCTTATCACATTTACGGACATTGATGCTGTCTGAATTGTAGATATTTCCTGACAAGGACTGTGAAAGCAAGAGTTTTAGTCAAGAACACAAGGAATTTTTCAGCTTTTCATGTTTGGGGTTCTTTGGTTGTTTGGTTGGTTTGGTTTGGTCAGGGTTTTTATTTATTTTATTTTTAACTCACAGCAATTTTCAGACTGTTTTTCAGAACATGGTTCATTAACTAGCTCCTTTAAAATATATCTCAAGAGTACTACAAATATCTTTTGGCTTAGCCATGTTGTTGCCAGGAAGTAGGATGGTTAACTGCAGCCAGGTTCTTAACATAGCCACAGGAGTAACAAGGGTTTGTTGCACAGCAAAATATTCATTGCATTAAAAGGGGAATGACTCTAAAATTTTCTGAAGGCTTCCTACTCTAAGCAGCCATCTATCCTGTGTTATTACCTATTTTTTATCTGCTACTAATTTTTCTCCTGGGAGAGGAAGTTGTCTGGCTGACAAAATAATGCAATCTTCAGCTTTGATTTCAGTGGGGAAATATTTCCCATTGATATGTGCATGAAATAACTCAAAGAATTTGCTTTTAATTGCTTTATAATAATAGTTTTGAATGACCTGTAATTGAAAATACATTTCTTTCAGGTTTCTCCTTAATTAAAAGCAACATTAGCTTTTTCCTCACAGTATAACCAAGTGAAAGAAGGAAAAATGCTGGATTCTGCACATGGGACAGTGTAATTCTGGTAATATAAGTATGTAAGTATACTTATATGGATATAAGTATATTGATATGGATATAAGTATAGACTGAGGGACAAGAGGCATGCATGTAGCCCAGCAGAAATTTATCTGGAGATTTTGCTTGGTGGGAAGTTCATTATGGACTCCGAGTGTTCCCTGGGAGGCAAAAGGGCCAACTGTACCTTGGGGTGCTTTAAGTACACTAAAGAGAATGGGTCAAAAGAAGTGGTTGTCCTGCTAAACCACAGCACTGCTGAGGCCTCAACTGGAGTATTCTGTATCGTTTTGGGCTCCACAATATAAGCAGGATATAAAAATATAGTGTGATGACCCCAGGTGGGCAGCAATGGTGAAAGGAGTGGAGGACGTGACTTGGTATGGGTGGGTATGGGTGGGTGAGGATGCTGGGTTTGTTCGGTTTGGGGGGGATGAAGGGGTGACCTTATTGTTGACAATCTCCTCATGATGGGGACAGAGGTGGGGGGCTGATCTCTACTGTCTGGTGTCTGGTCACATGACGGAATGGCCTAAATTTGCAGTTGGAAGTTCAGATTAGATACTAGATAAAAAATATTTACTGAGTGGATGGTCAAACACTTGAACAAATTTCTCTGGAGAGTGGTTATGGCCCCAAGCCTGCCAGTGTTCAAGAAGCAATTGGGAAATGCTCTTAGACATATGTTTTAACTTTTATGTTACCGTTTTTGAAGTTAGAAGTTGGACATGATTATCCTTGTGGGTCTCTTCCAGCTCAGGATATTCTGTGGTTCTGTGATCCTGGTACACATCCTTTAGGTAAACCTATCCTTTAAACCCATCAGAAGGGAATTCAGCTCTTCTGTGTAATTTTTTTTACACTTTTGCTTAATTATATAGTTAAAATAGATATTCATACTAATTACTGCATTCCCCCTTCTTTACAGAGTTTTGGAAAATGGTAAGTAAACATACACATAAAAATCTATGATAAGGAAAATGAGAATAAAACAATACAAAATGTACTTTTTCAACTTTGATTTGTGTTTATGTATACAATAAATACTTCTGTGTGTATTACTACTTATAGCACTTTCACAGAAGCCTTATTTACAGTGAGGCTTGTTCTAATAATTAACACAAGTTCTAAACACACTGAAGAACAATTCAAGTTTGAAATATAAAATCCTATATGAATGTTGAGATAAATACTTTCTAATTTATAACATATTTTACAATTTAGATCTTACTAATTTTAAAAACTTTCGTATAATAAATAACTACTTTAAAATCTGATTGTTGTGAAAAATAAATTCTATTATACATATAGGTATAGACACATATCTCTAAAATTTGCATATTTCCATTGAAAACTCTCTGATATTAAGCAGCTGGGAAACTGGATCCTTGAAGTCCCTTTAAATTAGTCTACAATAATTGAAAATGTACCCAATTAGACTAATCTAAAGCAGGTCATGCTCTATTTCAAAAACAGCTGTTTGCATAACAAAAGACAAATAAATATAAATCCTCAAAGTTCAGTGGATAAGATATATTAGTACTTTATGGATAAAACTGGCCTTTACATTACAAGTCAGCATGTGAAGTCCTTTGAAGTAAAAAAATTAAATCCTTGTAGTCTCAAAGTCAAACTACTCACAAAGAAAAGGTACTTACGTGAAAGATTTTTAATCAGATATGAAAGGACAGAGAAGGAAGACTGACAAGTCAACTCTTTTCAAACTTGCTTGAATTTAGGCTGTTGGTACCTTTAGCTGTGTCCAGATTCTCTTTTAAGTGAATCTCCAAAGGCAAGAGGAAAGATGGCTTTATTGTGTATAATTCATACTGGTTTGGATAAAACTGGGTATATTTTAACTGCTATAGATAAATTTTCTTAATTTTTTTTAATTTTCTTTAATTCTAGGCTGCCTGTTTGCTCTTTTGTCAGTTTTCCCCTCCACACTTGTATGACTGGTCTTGGATGAGGGAAGATAAAAATCCTACTACCTTTGTGTGTCACCTCTTTCCTCTTTCTCACTTATTGACACTTTATCTTGCTTCTGAAGATGAGATATTATTGCAGTCATTGTGATTTTTCTTTCTAGACAGGCTGCTTACTCCCACTGGGCATTTTTTAAATTATGTCTTTAAGAAAAGTCTTTCTTTTCACTAATGTCAGACAGAAGAGACAGTAAAGGACAGTTCAAAACACGGAATGCTCAGGTCCTTGGTTTCAGCTAAAAAGGAAAGGCAGAGTTTTCTCTGTTAATTTTAACCTGATTTATCTTCATTGCTTGTCTAGCTATTTAACTACTCCATTCACATTTCATTTAATTATGTTTTTAAGGGCAGCAATCTTTAGCCACAGCAGCATTGTGGTACTTCAGCAGTTACCCACTACGGAAGATGCACACTTTACTTTCAATAGCAGAGTTTGCTTAAATAGTCATTTAAACTTGCAAACAGCAGAGAAATCTGATCCTAACAAAGACCTTAAAATATCTTTATTACCACAGTGACATTGCTATGAAAGCAAGGTCTGCATTTTATCTCCCTTCTCATAGTCTTCTTTCCATATTACTTGGATGTATATTTAAAAAAAACCCTTTTATAGTTAAAACTGTGACCTATTACCAATCGCATATCTAGCAATACTCTTTTTGAAAGTCATTTCCATACATATAATTCTAAATCAGGAGAAGATGTTTTATAGAAAGCCTAAAAACACACTTCATTTTTGCATTACTTGTGTATATTAGATGAATATTATGGTATGAACATACTAAAACTGACAGTGGGATAAATGCTGTTGAACTCATGGAAGACTTATAACTTGACTTTATGAGTATGAAGGATTTCTTTATTGATATAAAAGTACTTTGTTAGATGCTCGAGAACTGAACTGCATTCACGAAGAGAACTCTGGAAGAGAACTCTTATTTTATTGCTTCTTGCTACAAAGTAATTTTTAACAATGGATTTTTCTCATGTCGCTTGCAGTTGTGGTATTCTTTCAGAATATAAAAGCATATATTAATTAAAGGAATAAATTGTATATAAAATTTTGGATCTTTTGAGTTATCCCTCCCATGTAAAGTTCATGGTAGTTAAAATCTGGGAGCTACTGAAACAAAATGAGAGTTCCAATCAACTTCTCTTTTCTTACGGTAGGGGAGAAGAGTGAGTGTTGTTAACCTACTGGTCATCTGGAAACCATGCCATCTTACGTCTTTTTAATCCTTTTTGATTCTGACTTCCTGAGCAAATCCAAAATACTAAAGAAGAAAGGAAGGAATTTGAAGTATCTGTTGGTAAAGTTGTTCTAATTAAATACTGGTTCAGGAAAAGTGTCCAGTGAAATTAAGGTGATATTGCACTGTTTTTCAGGAAGAGCTGACTCTGTTTTACAGACCTTGCCACACAGAGCCAAATGACACTATTCACTAGCTCTGTCTTTTCAGGGAAAACACACAGCTGAACCTATTCAGCTTCACATCAGTGCTTACAAACACGTGTAGTTAAGTAGAAGAGCTCCTCAGAGGAGGCTATTGAAGTCCTGCCTCTATCTGATTTATATGTAAGTGTAGGTATTAATGTTATATAGCAAGTAGAGTGGCACAAAGGGTTTTGGTATTACTCTAGAGGCTTTCAGATCGTTACTTGAGGAAAAAATTAATAGTAAACAGTAAAGAAAAATCAGTGTTTTCAGCCTATCATGACACACCTGTTATAGCATACTAACTATTTAATTTGGAATTCTGTACGTAAAGTCAATTTCTCAGTTTCAGAGTATCAGTTTCTAGAGACTAATTTAGTTATTAATGTTACTAATAGCTAGATAATTAGATATCTGGAAGAAACCTGAATACATTAGACAAAACCTTTTTTTCTATATCTGTATCGGAAAATAAAAAGAAAAGCTTTCATCATGATGTTCTGTGTCACAGCATTTCAGTTTGTCCTATACACACAAACTTTCGGGATGTTATAATGAAATCTGGATGCTCTATATCAATATCACCAGTTGTTTTAAAGTATTTCTGTCTGATGTAATTTTAAAAATCACATTTTAGACATTTTTAATCTAAGCATTTGTTGATTGTTTCACATGTCACTCAGATGTTTAGAAAGAATACTAAATAAAAGTGAATTCTCTATATTTCAGTGGTTCTTTGCCCATCAGATGGACTTTAAATTCCTTGTGTCTCATTATGAGTGAAACATATATACATGCTTGTTTCCTACAGCATTGGAAAATTCTGTTTACCTCTAATTCAAACATGTATGAGACTGAACAACTGTCATGATCCTGTTAGATATTAGATTTCTACTTTTTTTTCTTCATTTGTTTTTGGTTTTTGTTCTAGATTGATGCTGGTGTTACTAGATACAGCAGTAAGGGTTTTTTTACAGAACTTCAGTATCACAGAGCTGATAATTTTTTTCTTTGGCTGGACATCTGGTGGCCATTAACAACCAAGCATTCTGATGTGTTATTCATCTGTGCTGATATTGCACAAAGGATTATGCCATCTGTTCAATTTTTATTCACTGAATAAAATTATTATATTTCAATGGGAATCTTTTACTACTTTGAGTTAAATGTGAAGGACATAGAAGAATGTGAAGTTCAGCATTCAGTGCTCACAAAACATACTGAATACCACAATTCTCAATCTCAAGAAGTCTAATTATTCAGGGAAGGTTTGCTTGAATTTTTTTGGAGCTGCACATGTGTTTGCAGACATTGGGTAATGTGTTGAGCAAGTCTCTGTCAGAAACTATAGCTGAAATTTTTGCCACTGATTTTTAAGACCTTCCATTTTTAGAATAGAAGGGATCCCATACTCTGGCCCTACCATTGCAAATTTATGAGGTGGTGCTGGTAATTTCTCATTAATCTGAGATCATGATTACAAACACTCTGAAGATAATGAAGGAACAATTGCTAAACACTGCCAAACTTAAAGGAAACAGGGTTTCAGGGCTAACCTCTCCTTAGCACCCGGATGCCAAATGGAACAAGAGGAGGATTTAAAAAATATGATTCCAGCGTAATGGTAATCTAGCCTACATAGCTCAAGATATGTCATCATGAATTTCAAGCATCCAGTGAAATTTAGTGTTATATCCAAAATATTGCTGAAATTTCCCAAGTAGTTAATAGACATGAATGCCTTTGAAAGCTTCCAGAGGGCAAGCATGCCCAACTAATTTTAAGTTTCTAAATTAAGGGTTAGTCACACAGGAGGTAATGCTCCTTTCTGATCAGTGCTAATCAGGAAAAGCTAAAAATGGTTTAAAATGTACGAAGTCTAAAGGTTTAATGGATAAAAAGTCGAAAGGAGATGAGATGCATACAAGTTTGTGCACAAAAATGAGTGGTCCCTGCTCCACTTAAGGCTTGTGGCTATTCTGATGTGCTCAGCATCAGAAAGACTAACGTCTTGGGAGAATTTAGGTCATGTTACCCTGTGTTACGAGGGAAAAATATTTTGCATGTTTGGAATAACGTAGATTGCATGTGATACAATTGAACAAACTTCATTTGCCACTGAGTTCTCTACATATGTGTGGAATCATCAGATAGATGAAGACATTTCTTAGGTATTTAAAAAAAAACAAACACTCCTGCCCCCTCCAAACTCTCAAATAACTGTAATCGCAAGACCCTAGAATTTCTGCATTAAATTCTCATTTCAATTAAATATATCTTAATGATTTACTTTGGGCTTGTCTTTAGCTTTAATATGACATGTAAGGACAATATGTATCAGTACAGAATTTCACTTGAGTTTTGGGGATGTTCTTCCTGCAAGCTTACAGAAATTCCTTACAACACTATTAAACACTGTTTCCTGTGGAGAGATGACTGAAAGCTTTAGAGCCTATGGCAGTTAGGATCTGTGTTACCAACTTAAAAAACCTCTAATTTTCTTTTAAATATCACAGAATCATCAAGGTAGGAAGATACCTCCAAAGTCATCTTGTCCAGCTGTCAACCTAACACCATCCTAATCACCCCTAAACCCATCCCCACGTATATGTAAAATAATAATTCCAAATATTTTGTGCCATCTTTTAAGTCACCTATGCAATAAAAATGAAATTTTGAGATCAAAATGGCTTTAGATGTAAATTTAAAAGTTGTCTTCTATCTCTGGTTATATTCTTTGCTGCTCCTATTCATAGGAAAAGAAGAGTTCAAAGAGGGAAAAGAGATGTTATAGATCCTCTAGTCCAAACTCGCCTTACTTCAAAGCTAAGTTAGGGTGCTCAAGGCCATAGCCACATAATAAGTGATTCCACTGTTACATTTCTTTGATGTTTCTGTGTACAAAATAGAACTCAAATTTACTAAGAATTTTGAAAAACCTGTTTGATATTTTAAGAGTATGAAGAAGGTGTGTTGGCTTCCTAAGATCTTTATTTTATTTTCACTCTAACTGATTTCAGAATCCCACAAAATAAACAAAATAGTTTTTGATTTATGAAAACAGAACCATATTGTTATGACAAAAAACAACAAACGATTCTTTTGACATCAACTTTCTAAAACAAATGATCGAGCACATAACAAAGTCCATAAGAAGTATAGTTCACCAAGGCAGCCAAAATTTGGTTAACTTTTGTTAACTTAGTAAAAAGTGCAAGAGGAATGTATCTTTCTTTCAGGATAAAACAAATAATTTAAAATTTCTTAGAACTGGAACACAGCTATGTCAGTACAGACCTAAAATCGTGGAACTCTTTAACTAAAGAATGAGATAGAGAAGACGCTATGAGGAATTTAGGTACAAAGTCTCCCTCTCTACCAACAGATGCATTTTATTTCTCTGAAGTGATTTTCACACAGCTTTTTATGTGCAGAGCTACCTTTAATGTATTTTTGCCCTACATGCAATCTCTTGATCAGCTTCTAGCACAGAACAGTTTTCCAAGCTTTGTGTCTGGCATCCAAAAATCCTCCATTTCCATACTGCCACACTGTCCTTCAAACACTCCTGCTAGTATATTAATAGAGCTCCTTAGATGTTTTCTTTCACTTCCTGGAACCTATGCTAAATCAGATATGTATCCATTTCTGGAGGAAAAACAAAGTTTCTCTGATCTTTTTTTACCTTTGAAATTTTAAATGCTACTTCAAAATCATATTATTACTACTTGGCCTAAGAATCAGTAGAATTTAAAGAGTTGCCTTGCAAATATTGCAGAATACGTTTGAAAGGCTGGACCGCTCCCACTTTTCTTTCATTGTATTAACAAGGAGCAGGGGCACAGCTCTATTCACTCCACAGAACTGCATGGGACAAAATATTTTAAATTTTCTTTCATTGTATTAACAAGGAGCAGGGGCACAGCTCTATTCACTCCACAGAACTGCATGGGACAAAAATATTTTAAATTTAGCCAATTCTTTAAATTTCAAAGTATTTTGAATTCTAAATGTGGTTTTAGATTTAATTTTCTCTTCCCAGGAACCTATAGAGAGAACTATCTATTTGTTCCACTTGAGAATGCAGGAATCTTACAAGGTATTCAAAGCTGGATCATTGCATAAATAGTACCCAGTTTTGCTCTCTCTGGAGCAAAACAAACTAAAACAAAATTTCACTTGAAATAATAGCTAATTACCTTTCAAGTGAAATGAAACATTAAGTACAGAGTAAGGTATCATAGAAACATTTTTATTTGAGATGATGATACTAGCATATAACAGGTTTTGATACGTGAAATAAAGATGGTATTCTTAAATAAAGGTGGCACAAGATATTTCTTTTAAAAAATCATACATATCTTTGAGAACAATAGATGTGATTTTTAATATTGCATTTTTGCTGGAAGGGATTATTCAGTGTGTGGCACATGAAGTTTTGTTCCCAGAAGTTGGCTTTATACTACTGTATGCATTGTAACATAAATGTGGTCATTCTGGAGATAAAGTGTCCAGAATCTTCCCCCAGTAACAATGACTTTAATGGGCAACAGTGGCACTGGTGTGTTCTTAGGTCACAGATTGGCCCATGATTTTCTGATTATTTGTGTTAAAATACTGCATCTTCTTTCATCTGAACAGTTACACTGAACTGTAACCTCTGTGAACAAACTACATCTACCTTTGGTTAACATTTTTTTTTAAGCCATTGGTTTACATTTCTTTTTTTCAATTTATAGATAATATTAAGCTTTCTAATCTGTCCTGGACTCAGAAGACTGAGTATGTTTTCTCAGCTCCTCTATTCCTGCAAGGATTTAGACTCCAAACAGGTAAAAAAGTTAGTGTGTGCTTCACCTGGAAAATTTGAACTTTAATAAAAAATATGCCTTGCAGATTTCACTAGCTTTAACCTGGAATTCATCCAAGATCTTTTGAGTTTGCATATGGTGAGTTTGGATGATAAAAGGACAGGCCACATGAGATTGTGCATCTCATTGCAAGGCAACACAGATTCAACACAGAAACAGCAGTTTCAAAATAGTTAATTTCTATTTAGATGGCAAAATACCTTACTGAAAAGTTATTTTAATTATTTTATTTATAATAAAAAAATTAATAGTATATTTAGAAGTAGATTATATTTACTATACTTTCATTGGCTACAATGCTCTGCACCTTCAATTTCTGGGCTGAGAGTGTCTTAAATATAAATTTATGCTCCACCTCTTCAGAAATCAACATTGCTCTTCCTTTAAAGGTTGTTGAGACTTGTTGGTGACAGATACAAATAAATACAGGATAATGGCATAGGTCAGAGCAATTGTAGTTTCATCCATAGAGAGATTCACAACATCTGTATTAAATTTTCAATCCATAAGCACACTCCCAAGAGGCACTGTCTCCACTGAAGGTTTTATATTAGCTTGTCAACACAACTCCTCACTCCAAGACTCTCAAATCTGGTAAACACCACCTAAAAGGGTGCAAAACTTTCAAAGGGGAGTTGAACTGCTGCAGAGATTCAGGAGCAGACTGTAACTCATTCCTCATATGAAGGCCAACTACCATGCTTTCATGGAATAACTCTGATTTAATCCTACTTCTGATTCCTGAAGAACCCTCTCTCTTTCCTGTGCTCATTTTCACAGGTACAGTGAGGCTTCAGAAAGTAGAAAACAGAATAGGGAGTTCTGTTTTCCATGTGATTGCATCTATTTTTAATTTAATGGTTTATGGCACCAGAAAGGCTAGATTTTATAGCAGCTATATTTCCTTAAATCTTTCATGACTTAAGCTAGCATTTTTTGGGTTCTTGTTTTAAAAAGTTGCTTATCACTGCCAGCCTTTGATCTACTAAAGAAATCAAATTTGTTCTGCTTCCATAACAGTACATTATGAATACCACATGGTGTCTCTGGCATTTGCTATTTTGTAAATTAGTTTAGAAATACCTGTGGTGTTTCTTAGCAAAATGGTTGTCAATAAAAGAATTAGCAGTGATGACATTTGGTATTTATAGAACCCTCAGCTGTTCAATAAGATAAGATTATAGTGAAAAGAAACCCCTGTGGATTAAATGCAATGTTTAGCTGATGTGCTATATGCTAAAATGTCCCATTATTTCATAATATGTATTCTGTTAGTATGTTCTGTTTTGCAAATCTATGACCAGCTGCCAAAGCATTTCATTTGCTAAATGAACCATAATAGAGAGTAGATGACATGCATGTGTTGGTAATCATTTATATAGTTTGAAGTGAGATATGTTACCTTCCGAATGACCACATAATTACGTGACTTTTCCTCATCACTTCTAATCTTTCCGAAAACTGCTGAAAAATTTCAGCACTTTCGGAAATAGCCTGGTTACTTCCAGCATGTGGGACATCAATTAGTGTTCTTCCAGTGAGGAGGGGTGGAATGAGCATGCGATTCTCTGGTAACTCTGCTTAGAGCATTGAATTTGCTACCCTGGAGGCTGCACTCAGAAGCAGATAACTCTAAATCTGTGAGGCATAAAGAGGAAGTTCTCTGGCCCTCAGCAGAAGCAGGGGATTATCTGCCCTTCCAAACCACTTAAGCATAGCCTGCTTTGGTCTTCCCAGGTACATGAAAGTCAGGGCTGAGCAGGAGCTGGAGACAGGAACCCAATAAAGTAATGGTCAGACATGCAGTGTTAATCCCAGAGAAAGAATCAATAGGAAAATAATCAATATTGAATAGCAAAGATGACAGGGCATCTGTGTAACTCCAAACACTAAGATCTAGAAATACTTTACCATCTCAATCTATGTCAATGCAAGCATTTTCTAGTTTTCTGTTGTCAGTGTAAGAGGCAGTCAGTTTAGCTCATTGATGAACTTTGCTCAGATTTGAAATATACCATTGCAGTCTACCTTCTTCATTCTTAATAAATTCTCAGGTATTGCATTGACTTCATGAAAAGTTTATATAGACAACATTAAAGTAACACAGAGTTGTTTTCTTTTCTCTCTTGATTGATGGAAAACTCTCAGTTTTAATAAATTTGTAACATGCAAAAATTTTGGACAAAGTTTAATATCTGCTGTTGATCATATTTCTAGCTAATAAAACAGGAAAGTATCTCCCAGGTTGGTATTTGTTGGTTATATGACCACCTCTAATATATTGAGTTGTATATGAATCGTTTAAAGTCTATATCTGAATTTTTCTGATACTTTCTATGGATATCTGTTTTCAGTTCACTACAGCTTTGTTACAGTTTAATCAATTCAAGCAGACATTTTCAAAAAGACATTTCTAAAATATGCAGAAGATTTCAAGAAATAGTTCAGATTAAAATAATTGACATTTTTGAGGAGAAGGTTAGGAGAGAAGTGTTCCTATATCCAAGTGCAAAAAAAAAAAATTAACTTTAAAAGTTTACATTTACATTTAAAGAGTTTTTTCCACTCAAAATTAAATAGTGTTTTATTAGCAATAATGTGACTTACCCAGCTTTAGTAACATTATAAAAAATACAGAATTTATTTGCTACAGAGATCTTTTTATAACTTATCTAAATTACAAGAAAATATAATCTTGTAAGTCTTGATAGGGCTGTAGAAGACTTGCATGGTATTTCCAGGCCTTTTTGTTCCTGCCTTTTTCTTCTAGCTCTTTCTCTAACCTGTTAACCTCTGAGCTGGGGAGGAAAAGAGCTGAAAAGTCTTGGTGAGAGTCTGTCTTCATTAATCATTACATCTGCTAGTAGTTAGTGAGCTTGAAGAATAAGAGGATGGATGTGATAGGAAATGTGATAAAGGAGTAATGGACAGGTTTGGGAGTAAAAGGGAGAAAAAAAATTGCTCAGAAAAGAGTCAGGAAGTAAGTGAGCATAATTGGTGAAACTGGTATGAAACAGTACAAGGCTGAGAGCTGACCAGACCTGAAGCCGAGAAGGCTCGGAGCCTTGGGTGGGCTTGTAAGAGGAGGTAAGCAAATGTGCTGTGTGAGGGCAAGCACTAGAGACAGAGCAGGGACTAAGGGCAGTGCAGAAGGCAGTGGGGTAGCACTGTTGCATCGAAGCATTGTTGATCCCTACAGAAAATTCACCTTCAAAATGCAGAACTTAATGCACAACTGATTATATCTACACTTTGCTGCTCCTAGCATTGAATGATAGAAGAAAAATAGGAAGCGTGCAGAATAGGATTTCAGGCTACAGTTGCAGATGTTTTAAAAACATATGCATTTAAGAAATCTATCCACATCAGTTCTGACAATTCTTAACTAAGGTATTTATTTTGAACACTACATTCTTTTTTACCTTTTTTTAGCTATTACTCTTAGTGTTAGTGTAAAATATTGATTCGTATTTTGTCCATTTAGAACCACAGGCTGAGATTTAGGTCTCTTGCTGTTCCTATGACAACACACCCAGCTCAGTGTTTCTGTCATTTTCTCAACTAATCAGCAGGTCCTTTTTCTTCCTTTTGTGGTTTACCTTTTACACAGTAAAATCAGTTGGCATGTACAGATAGCTAGCAGAAGCTGTTCAGTTCTTAAACATAGAACTCATTGCATCAACAAGAAATATTAAATTATCTAACTGTAAATTAAACGCCATGGATGTACGAGGATTTTGGTATCAAACCGTTCTTGTACAGAAAGTATGTTACCCCAGTCACTTCTCACCAGTGGGGAAGTAGGTTGTATTGACTCAATGTTTATCAGGTTTACTTGATACTTCTCTAAAAAACATAAAGTAATGTTACCCAGTGGCCAGCTGGTATTTCAGAGTTGAAATCTTGGCTGAGTGTTCCTATTTTGATTTGAGAAATTAGGAGTAACACCTGTTATGATAAAACAATCATTAATTAGATAACATCAGGATGACATTATCTCTTAGCAACAGAGAAGTACAAAAAAATCTCTTAGATCAATAAAGTTTCTGTAACTAATTTTTTCAGGGAAGAGATAGAGATAATTCACCTGTAATATTTTTACAGGATAAAAAGAAGAATTTAGCTTTAAAAAAGCACTATACTGCAAAATCTGACATTATACCTTCCTGCCATGAAATTTTGAAATTTCTTTCAGTTTCTGGGTTCAGGGTCTATTTCTATAGTGGAATAAGCAGTGTAACATACTTAATAGATGCCGTCCTTTCTATTGCAATAGAAATTAAAATGGAAAATGTAAATATTGCCACTTAGACTTTTATTTTTTTCAGAATTCAGGCCAGCAGAAAGAAATTGTTGTCTATTCAGAAAACTACATATTTAGCCAAGAGGACTTTTTTTTCTATGGAAGATCCACATGAAGCAAATATTGCCTCTGACCTTTTAATATATTTATATCTCATATTAGCTCCATTGAGTTGCAAGTGAACGTCATTTAGTGCATGCAAAACTCTTTGTACTGTGAAGACCTCATTTTAAAGAGCTTTACCTTCTTCCTTTTTCAGGAACAATGCAGATTTTCCACAAAAACTAGTGAGACTGAAAGCGCATTTGTAGCTTAGTCTCCCAAAGACAAAATTCTGCTAAAATGCTGTGTAAATAATACTTTCTGATGAACACTAAATGGATCTGATCCTGGGTATTTCAATCCTGAAAGCCCTTTTCAGTGACAGATAATTTTTTGAATCTCGTGAGTTGCTTCAGGTCTATGAATCTTTTTTTTCCTACCTCCTGTCAGCACCTTGCAACATTCAGCCTTTTCCCCATCCTCTTGCTGTTATCAAACCTTTATAGTCTTTTTCCCCATTTGCACATTTGGTCAACTCCTCTTCCAGCAGAGAATATATGAAAGCTCTAAAAAATAATAAACCCATAAAAACCTCAGGAATTAAGATGTTCTACCTTTACCCTTTTTCTTCTTTTTCCTTTTTTTCTTTAGAAGGCATATTACAAATTTGTTTTCCTAGCTAGCTCATGACATAGCTCTGGTGTCTCGTAACTAGTTTTTATTTGATCATCCAGGTTTTATTTTCATCTCTGCTGCTGAATTCTTTGTTACCTGGGTAAGGGAGAAAAGAAAAAATAAGGAGATATTTTCCATCTCCCCAGCTGGCAGCATTTTAAT
>VXBQ01007193.1:223708-250108 GCA_013400175.1 Phainopepla nitens | reverse complement strand
TTTTTTTTTTTTTTTTGAGTAGCCAACTATAAAGCCATAAGGTAAAGGACTATAGAGTTTATCTTTTCTTATTTTTGGTTGTTCACCTGAGCCAATCATCCAGTCTTCTTTTACAGTTAGTGTATCAAAACCACATCTCTAAGGTGTGTTTCATCACATTTCATTTGCTTCTGTACTCCATGATGCTATCAATCACACTAAGCAAGTACCTTACTCTTTCTTCTATGACTGTAGGAAAAACACGTGATTAATTCAGGTGTGTGTATTTTTCCCTCTGGGAACTCAGTTCATCGCTTAAAATACTTTAAAGGTGCTCACCAAGAAGAACAGCTAAGCATGTGTTGCTTCATAAGCTCTTTACTGAAACATAAAATTTATAGGCCTTAAAGAATGCAGTGTTACACCACTTCTTTAAGAAGTGCCTAAAGGGCAGGCAGAACATTTTGCCTAACTTGCCTTTTTCTCTCTCTCTCTCAAATCTATGGGTTTATTTTGGTCATAACTACAAATATGAAGCTTGCTGTAAAATAATACCGTTTTTAAAACTTTACACTAAAAATTCTTTGCAAGAATAGTGATAGATTTGCTGCTAACAAGCAAATGAGCATTGCAGGAAGAAACAAAGGTAGTGTAGTATCTTGCAGGTTTTTTTCCTGCTTCCCTGCTCCCTGTTCAGTACATTAATCTACATTACTATTTAGCGCCCTGTGGTGTTGAATATTGTAGGTTGATGGAACATAATGTTGAAAAATTGTCAGAGAATGTAGAGCTAAATGATTCTATGACCTTTCAGTGACATGACACCGCAAGATGGTGAGAAATTTGCATGAAAGCTGAAAGGCTTTTTAAAAGTTACTCAAATGTATTTATGTGACATAGTTTTATATTTAAATCCACCATTTCCTTTAAAGAATTCTTTGCTGTCTTTCATGTTAAAAAAAACCCCAAAACACAGAAGTCTACAACAATAAAACCCCTAACCAACCTTTGTTAGGAGGTCTGAATAACAAGAAATCCATTTGAAAACTATTTCAGACTCAAAAATCTACATTTTTTTAAATCCTTGTTTAATTACAGTTTGCATTATATTAGACCAAGGATTTATTTTCATATCTTAAAAGACAGAGGACTTTTGTTTGTTTTTATTAAAAAGCTAGTACACCACTTGTCATTTGAATGAACAAAATAATGAATTGCAAATGGAGAGAACTTAGTGAAGCATTTAGCGAAACATTTATACATGCCACAGAGATTCTCCCTGAAAAGGTTATTTTAGTGTAAATGTGACATTTTGAACTGAGTGAGTAGTGAAAACTAAATCAATCATAAGTCATTTATCGCTCAGTAATGAAATTTAATGTTTGTCTTCATTCTCATTCTTATTTAAAAAGGTCTTGTCCCTGTAATTAAATGCTTTGAGTCAGACCATCCTACTTTTTCCAGAAAATAATTGTTTTTCTTGATTACTTCTGACCTAGATAGGGATCAGTTCTTCTGTAATAAAAATATGTTTTAAAAAAATTAATAACCCAGCTTCAGTCCTTGATATATCACAGTATTTTTTATTTAATTCCATAGCACTTGGGTCATTTACTAAATCTTTTGCACTAGGTTTATACTTTGCAGCTGTTTTAGGTAACCAGACAAAAAATCTGTGGTCTCCAGCTCCACAGTCCTAGTCTAAACTTTTCTTCTGCTCAGGATTTTTCTTTAGAGTGTTGGTTAAATCAGAACAAAAAGTGAATAGTACCTTCTGTGTACTAGTAGAATAGACTATATGTTCACTTATGAAGTTTTCTGTTTCTACGTTGTTTGAAGTTTCCCGACTTGTATTCATTTCGCTTATGCATCTATATTACCTGCACAAATGTCTTACAGTTATCTTCAATAATATTTAAGGCATCTTGTATGGTTTTTTTTCAGAAATCAATCTACAACTTTGTACGGAAATCCTTTCCCATTGTCCCCCACAAAAAAGGAAAAAAATATTAAAAAATAAAGAAAAAGAAAAATCAAAAAACATACCACCACATGATCAGGAATTTCAAGGTTGTGTGCACCTACTGGATCAATAAGACAAATTACATCTATATAAACAAAATAAATCTTAACTGCAGTTTTGTTGATCAGAAACTGTTCTCTGCTAACTCACTTTGGAAATTTGCATGCATCTTTGTATCTACGCATGTTCTTGATTAAACATATTATTAAATATGATATCTTCTTCAGGGCATGCATTTTGCAAAGGTTTGTCTCACAGATCCTTCTGAATGGAGCAGCATTTTTAATGTTTCAGCAAAATGCCTTTTCATGAAAGGTAATGGTGGTGTGGAGAAAAAGCCCAGAATATGATTCAGGTGGGGTGAGGGACAGCAGCAGTGTGTTTGTTACTGCAGCTATAGGAGGGAACACAGAGCAGCAGCAATGTGTCACATTGCTGATATGAATTGTCCCCACTGGGGTCAGAGTTTATACACGCCTTAGGTTGTACAGTCAATTCTGTACTAATTCTGTGTCAGACAAGCAGGACATGATAAATAACAATAGGATTGAAATCCTCCTGGCAAGGAGTACATAGTACAGCCTGATAGGAATAATCAACTTCTTTCTTAAGAAAGTTGTGCTTTCATGTTGGCAAGATCATTAGCTGCAAATGTTTCTTAACTAGTGAGATCTGTAAAGACCCATGAGACCTTCACTCTCTTGCTTCCACAAAGGAAATGTGTATCAGAGAATCGCAGAATGGTTTGAGCTGGAGGGGGCCTTAAATGCAGAAGTACTGCATTACTAATCTTTCCCCCAGTAAACAAGATCACTGCATAGTTTTGGCTGGTGCCAGGAATGTAAATGTACCCTGTGGTTAAGCTTATTTTCCTAAGGTAAGAATGTGCCTTCCGTGAAGGCATCGCTCATCAACAAAGGGGAATGCATTTCTATTTGTTCAAGTGGAAGTCATACCTAACAATAACAGAGGTTTTAGAAAGGTAAAACCCAAAAATATAGGAGAATCCTATGCATTTTTCTCATATAATACACCAGATTTCACATTAATGTTTGAGTGTTCAAATAACTGCTCAGAATGGAAATAAGTTATTGACTGTTGGGTTATTCTGGGATGGAAAATTTGTTATTGTTAATGGTAATTCTCTTACTAGGAAGAAAGTTTACTTATTCAAAGATTTTATAGGACAGTAAACCCAGCTTCTTTTCATTTCAGTTGAAGTGCCAGTCTAAAACTTTTGACTGACTCACTAATAGCAGGCTGAGGTCCCTTCTGCTACAATTGCAAGGCATACTTCTTGAATCTGCCTTTTGCAACACAAGAACATCCCTCACCTCCACTGCACATGCATTTTCCTTCTGATCTATGAACTACAAACAGCATTATAGGAAGGTGGCTAGATGCTCCAAAATCTGTATGTAGACTGCTTTAGTAGAGTGGTCAATAATCCCTAAATCAGACTTGGGTTCCTTACCCAGCTTGACACATGACATTTCCTATATCTTTGTCCTTTTCAGAAGCTGCTCAATAGTGTGTTGTGTTATACCATGCCCATGTGGCAATTCTCTCTGTGCATTCTTGTAGAATTTCCTTTGGCATCATTAATATTAAAATCCCAAGGAATGTTTAAAAAATGTAAAAATTTTAGAATTATAGTTCAAACAATATAGTTCAGAAAATCAACCACTAGGAATAGGCTTTCAAATATTAAAGACAAAGCTTCTTCCAAACTGATAATGCTTAGTAAAGTTGATTCTTATGTACAGACTATCAGAGCTCACATGGATGAGGGAGAGGCCGTTGCAGCACACAGGAGCACACGCAAACTGCTATGACAGCCTAACAACAAGTGTCCTACTGTCCTTCTGTTCTTTTGAGCATATATGTACCTACATTTACAAGACATGAACTATCTCTTAAATTACAGAGTACATAGTACTCCCCAAGAAGCCAGGTCTGCAAATAAAATAACGGCTTCAGCATAAAAGTACAAGACCATTTCACCTCTACGTGGAAGGATTTCCAATTCAATTATTAGGTGAGGGGTTTTTTTAATATATATTTCTTGTTTTTACATCTTATTCAGGCATTTACTGAACATAAAAAGGGAAGGGAAATTCCTGCATGAGAGGAACACACAAAAGAGGCAAAATGAAATAAGACTATCAAGTAATGGTGTCAAGGACATAGTAAAACACAAGGAAGAGATAAAAATTTACATTTGTGTCAAAGCACTGGGAAGTAATACAGTGTTGTTACTCAGCTACTGAGTAGTTTGAGAATACCCAAACTTAGAAACACAGTGATTCCATACGTCTTTAATCTTCTTTAGAAATTACATTTATTTACAAATTTAAGTAGCTTATCTACTTCAATTAGTCTCTCTCAGACAGGTATTCTTTACTATTATATATTTATATTAGAGATTATGTAATATTTCCTAGTCTAATTTGGCTTTGAATGCCAACAAATAGATATAAATGATAATAATTAGAAAACCTTTGGATTTGTTTAAGAGCTATTCATAGCTAAGTGGGCTTTTTTGTTTGTTTTGTTTTTAAACACAGTTTTTGCTGATCATTTAAAAAATATATAGACTTAAGAAATCCCCTCTAACAATTTATCTGGCATTTTATAGTTCCATAAAACACTCCAGGGTGCCCATTACTGTATGATATCAGCATGCATTCTAAATTCAGTGTAGGTGAACTGTGTTAATATTATGCTTCAGCATCACACCCTGGAGTGTCTTATTGCTTAAATGATGGAAAGGTCAAGCATTTACAGCATACCATCATGTTTCATAGAACAGTTTTACTCTGCCATTCTCCGTTACCTCATCCTTTCAGGAAAAGTGTCTGCAAGATAAAATAACAAACATCATTCAATTAAAATAGCTTTCCCAAAGTGCTAACCTGCAGCATAATCTTGCAGTTCTCTTTGGATAAGGTCACATCCTTCACATACAGTGCTAACACATACACATACTGTTACATAAATTATGTATCAGTAGACAATCCAGCAAAACTTATAATCAACAGTTAACTAGATATATTTTTTTAAATAAAATAAAAGTATGGAATATGGCAGAGGCTGGCATGTTTACTGTAAATATATTAACCTTAAGAAAGAACAGAGCTGCATTGGGTGGGAAACAGAGTTTTAGGTCAGCATCAGTGTCTCATTACACCTCTCAGCAATTTTAGGACAGAGGCTATCAGCCTGAGAACCTTTCTGAGTAATAGTGCACTCTACATAGGAGCAGAGTATAAGAATCTGCAATCATACATGCAGCATGATTATTCCATCAGTAACTCTATATTTGTGATATCCAGAACTGTTAATCTAGAAACATCATAGAAGCATTTAGGTTGGAAAAGACCCTTAAGATGATCAAAGTCCAACCTTTGACTCAACACTGACAAGTCCACCACTAAACCATGTGTCGCTGAGTGCCACATCTACATATCCTTTAAACAGTTTGACATGGTGTCTCAATCACTTCCCTGGGCAGTCTATCCCAATGCTTGGAAACCCTTTCGGTGAAGAAATTTTTTCCTACTATCCAATCTAAATCTCCCCAGTGCAACTTGAGGCCATTTCCTTGCTTGTTACTGAGGAGAAGAGACCAACCCACACCTTGCTACAACTTCCTTCAGATAGAGAGTGATAAACATATTTTGCCATGTTGAAAAATGGACCTTGATGATCCAGTCTGTCCAGATCCCTCTGCAGAGCCTTCCTACCCTCCAGCAGATCAAAAGTCCCAGCCAGCTTGGTGTCTTCTGCAAACTTACTCAGGATGCACTCTATCCCCTCATTCAGGTCATCAGTAAAGCTATTAAACAGGATTGGCCCTAATACTGAGACCTGAGGAAGACCACTTGTCACCATCCACCAGCTGGTCCATTCACCGTCATTCTTTGGAATCAATCATTCTGTCATATTTTTCCCCAGTGAACAATGTATCTGTTCAAGCCATGAACAGCCAATTTCTCCAGGAAAATTCCGTGGAAAACAGTGTCAAAGGCTTTACTAAAGTCCAGGTAGACAACATCCAGAGCCTTTCCCTCCTTCACTAAGGTGGTCACCTTGTCACAGAAGGAGGACAGGCTGGTCAGGTAGGACCTGCCTTTCCTAGATGCATGCTGGTTATTCCTGTGCCCCCGGCTGTATTGTGCATGTCATGTAGTGGCACTCAAGATGACATGCTCTGTGACCTTCTCAGACCTTCTGACTGAGCTCAGACTGACAGGCCTGTAGTTTCTTCATGGAAGTTGAAGGCTCCTGGAGGGTCTCTCTATTTCTCTCAGGTTTCCTTGGTTCATGAAACTCTCTATATGCATGCTGGAGCACTCTTCTACAGATTGTGCCAGCACTAAAGCCAGCATCCTGGAGGAGGATTTTTGGTACTGCTTGCTCTACTTAACCTGCTTTTGATTAATTCAACTTGTCTGTTACAGCAGCTCTATACACCACGAAGACTGAGATTGCTCAAAACAGCATACCTCCTAAATACAACTTCATCATTTATGTGGACTCATCACCCTTTAACTAGTAATAAAGAAATCTACCACAAAAAAATAAATGTAAATTCAAAAAGTAGCAACCTAAATGCTCTGGTTCTCTCAGCACCTCTGTTCTCATCCCAGAAAAAAAGAATTTTCTTTATTTATGGAGAGGGGACACTGCTTCTGCAGGCACCTGGCATTAATCATTTTCTGGTATTGAAGGTTTTCTAGAAACCACTGGACCCTTTTCATCAGCCTACTTTTCCTGAAGTTATAAGATTGATCATGTCAAGATGTCTTGCACCTCTATAGAATTCCTGGAAGGTTGCTAAAGAAGCCTGTAGATACAAACTGCTTCCTACATGTTCCTGAAAATGACTTTGCTTCTCCAAGTAACATCCTTTCAGCATTAGATCCCCAGTTTGGCTTATAAGATACTTCTGAAGTCTGAATACCATTCACAGAAAGCAATCTTATATAAACCATAAAAAACCTCAAAAATTCAAAACCCCAAAAGCAGAAAAAACAGAAGCACAAACAAACTTCCTCCATCAACATGGATTTTAAAATTTTAAAATTATATATATTTTATACAAAACTGTGTTTAATGTCTCATTTAAGTGCTAACATTATTAATTATTTTTGGTTTTTATGTCCTCTATTAGGTATTTCAGTGAAAAGTAATTACACTATGCGTATATATATAAGAAAAAAAATAAAGAGGAAAAACCTTTTTATTTGATATACCATTCTGATTCTTCTTTTAACTCCAAATTGGGAGTGTTCAGGGATGCTTGGAATGGACAGACCACAAATACTGCTTCAGGCTTTCAAAGACAATAAGTTATCATTACCATTTGGAAACGAATTCATCAGTAAAATAGTATTTCTTTTTCCCATCTAAAGGAAAATACTTCTTTTGTCTTATACTTAGAGATAAAAAGACATTTTACTATTTCTCCTAGTTTTCATGTCTATCAGAAGGTTAGGCAGGCTACTACTACCCTGAAACCTGCAGAAACCAGAGCTTCCCTTCTTTTGGCCAGATGCACTTCTCAATGCAAGGTTTCAAACAGAAACAAACTGGAATGAAGGTGCTGCAAGCATTGCTCACAAAATAAATTAATCTTATAAACATTTTTTAATAAAGTAAAAATGTATGTGTAGACAGCCATATACCACTATAGTGTTGGGGTTTTTTTTCTAATTTTAATATAGACAACATAAGAAAAGTGAATTGCAGAAGTGAATCCAGACTACTCCCTTCTTCCAACACCTCACAGATATTTCCTTCCCTCCACAGTTAAAGCTGAGGGCTTCATGCTTCAAACATCTAGCTCTCGCTTTGATTTACCCTATTTAAAAAAGAAAATGTATAAGTAATTGAAAATATGCATTTAATCTTTCAAGTACTTTTTCAAAATTCCTCTTACTTTATCCATTACTTAAGTCCTTCTTTTGCAAATACGTCTTGTGCAGTGATATCAGTGATCCATGACTACACTGCAAAATAGACTTCTAATGAATAAAAAAAGATCTTCATATGCTGGAATTTATGCACTTCTAATTAAACTTTTTAAAATTTTTATAACATTCAAGAATGAGGCCATATTTTAATCAAAGAAGTGCATGCTGAAATTTGTACCAGCTAGAAGCATTCTTAAATATATCAATCACATTGCCTTTGATGCTGTCTTCAAATATATTGCTGTCTTCAAAAAAGCCATATGACCAATCCTGAATTGCATAAAGCCATGGAAGATACAGATTTAAGACTTATATTGAAATCATCTGTACTTCCTTTGATGGGTTGACCTTACCTGGAAACCAGGTGTGCCCCAAGCTGCTCTATTACATCCCCTTCTCAGCTGGACATGGAAGGCAAATTAAGATGAAAAAAAACAAACCTTGGTTTAGGATAAGGAAATTTACTAAAACTGAAAGATGGCATGTTGAGAAGATAACGGCAATCAGGAGAGCCCAGAGTCAAAGACGCATCTTCACAGAAGATTATTGCTCTGTTTATTATTAATATAGTACTACATTTATAGGGTAATACACAGAGTTCACACGACATGTAGCATATTATGATTGGTTACAGACTATTGTTCATATGGCATTTTAGCTGAGGATTGGTAGGGTACTAGTGGGGTGCCTTCGATCACACCTTTCTTGGACTATAGACATCTATTCTCAGCATATTCTACAGTGGTTCTGTTGTGATCAGCATATTCTACGGTTCTCAGCATTGTCTACTGTATTCAGTATTCTATGATCTAGCACATCCTGCAGTTAATCAGTACACTGTGCTTCATGTTCTCTTCATCTTCTTACTTCTCTCAGCATAGAAACAATACCCCTTTGCTATCTGACACGTACGCAGGGTTGTGTATTAGGGTCTCCAAAATCACTGAATTCCCTGCTTCCTCGAAAATACTTTCTACAATGGTATATGCACAAGCAAAAAAAAAGAGATGAAAGGTTTTACTCTCCACTTCCCATCAGCAAGCAGGGTCCCTTGCATGCATAGCAATTGCTCTGGAAGGCAAGTGTTGTAGATAGTGAATACCCTCACTTCCTTCTCCTTTCCTTAGCCTTTATATCTGAGCTGATGCCATATGGTATGGAATACCCCTTCAGTTAATTTGGGTCAGCTGGCCTGGTTGTCACCTACTTCTGTGAAATACAACATTAGAATGACTTATTTAACATATTTATAAAACTCACAGAAAGGACAGAATGCACTTAAGGCCATGCCTAGAGAAACCTAGGCAGGCTAGAGAAATGGACTAACAGGAATCCCATGAACTTCACGATCAAATGCCAGGTGCTGCCCCTGGGAAGCAGGGGAAGGAAGCGCCGGTGCAAAGGCACAGGGCGATGCCTGCCTGCCTGCCTGCCTGGGAGCATGCCTGAGGGGAGGGACCTGGGGACCTTGGCAGACACAAACTGGGTGTGAGCCAGCAGTGAGATGGCCAGTAGCACTTGGAAACCGTCCATCACTGCAAAGCTAGGACGTCAAGGAAAAGGATTATCCCCATCACTTCAGCACTTTTGAGAGCACATCTGGATACTATGCCCAGCTGACAAGAACTGACAAACTGGACTGGGTTCAGCACTGGGCTTCCCAGCACCTTATAGCTGAAGTGCTTGCCATGTGAGGACTGACTGAGGGTCTAGGACATGATCAGCTTGGCTTACCAGAAGCTGTGAGCAGCTTTTAATATCTAGGAGGACTTATTGGGAGGATGAAGTCAGACTTTTTATGAAGGGGGATAAGTTGCACGGTCATATAAACAGTAAGGAGATATGCAAAAATGAATAATAAAATTTCTTACAGGCTTCACATAGTTTTAAGACAGTAAAACTTAAAAAAAAAAATTCTGAAATATTATCTTGCACTTTTGCATGCCCTCACTGATATTTTTTTCTCAAGAAAGTTGGTATTCTCCCCAAATTATTAACAATTTTTCACAGAAAAAACCAGTGGTACTAGAAAGCAGAAGGAAGACAATGCATAAAAATATTCTTCAATAATTCAAGAAGCAGAAGTAGGCAGTTACGCTCTTCACTTTTCATCATGCAATCAGTTGTACTCTTCAGTTTTTCTTACTTCCAAATTTCTGTGTTAACTTTAGGCCTGCTCTTCTAGATGCTGATATTGCTTTCCTCCTCAATTTATCTGTCTCGTCCTTTACTCTCAGAAAGTCTTTTATTCCACCATATCAAATCAACTGATGGTTACTGATGCGACAACCAGTTTTCGCCCTCTATTTCACAGATAAAATCGAGACAGTCAGAAAGGAATTACTGTGAGGCAAGGACAGAAAAGACATTTTGCTTTCTTGATTTGATACCAAAGCCCTCTGCACTTTTTTCGTAAAGATCAAGTAGTTCATTTTAGAAATAGATTTTTTTATTTCATAGATGTACTTTTCAAAGGCCGTCAGCTGGCACTGCATTGTTTCATGAAGGTTAGGACTTCAAACCACTGTTTATTAGTGTTATTTTCTCTTGTAGCTCTTTAAAAATATGAATTTAAATGTTATGTTAATATCTTAATTTAAAAAGTGTTTTTAAAGTAGCTCAGAAGTTTTCATACTTCCTAGCAGGAAGATGGTCTTGTTTTATATCCATATAGCCGTGAGCCTATGGCTCTATGAAGAACAGAAAAGCACAGAAAGGTAAAGTGATTATAACAAAGTACTTCTGGAAAGTAGATTTCATCATTTTGGTTATAAAATTTACAAAAACATTGAGTATTCAACCCACTTTTTAAAGTAGGAACAGAAGTCAACAAAAGCTAGCTATTTCAGCAGGATAGGCTTCAGAATTGATGAGACATTAACATGTATAGTTTCAAATTCTCAGTCCAAAATAATTGATTTTTTTTCATTAGTACAAGTCTTCTTTTAATTTAAATACATTTTCTCTGAAGTGATGTCGTTTTTAACTAAAATAAAAATACAGTGAATTTACAAGTTCCTTAAAAGCTCCCTGCAGATTTCAGGTTTCTGAGGAGCCTTTGTGAATACACCAAAATTTAGTTTACAGCAATCATAAGAAATGTTGAGAAACATTATACGTTCTCTACAAGCATGTCAAGAAAATTTTTTGTCACAGTCACTGCCATCACTCAACATGCAGCAGTAATACTTACTTAAAATGACAGTGCTCGGGAATTTACATGAGTTCTCAGCTTTGCTAATGACAGATAAAACCCGGGAGTATTTCATGCACATACTGAATAATGTTACAAAGACAAACTAATGAAGAGGCAGATGAAAATAAAAGAATCCTTTTTAATCCAGCTGAATTTGATGCAGAACTAATGGACAAAACAGGCACGATAATTTTTTTTTTTTTCTATTCATTCATTAAGCTGTGACACTGAACAATAAAATATTTGACTAAGGCAGGCCAAAGTACAGGTTTCATTTGAAGTAAAATGGCATGCAAAAAATAGCAGTGCTAGAAAATATTTGTTCCCTTTGTTCTCACATGTTCCCGCTCTTGTAATCTCCTGATGTCTTCTGATAAATGTTTCAGTACATTTATCATTCTACATCACACATCATCCCAAGAAGCACTGAAACTCTCCTATAAGTGCCATGGGCTCAGTAACAGCCCTGGTGAGCAGCGTTCCTCTCAAATGAGGGACAGCACAACAGGAGTGGTCTAACCTGGTGTAGCCACCACATAGGGAGAAGCATTTTCACCAGACTACAAAGTCTGTGAGTCCACAAACACTCACATAAGCTGTAAAAATCAATTATACTTGACAAAAACATCCAAAATTATCTCTGGAAAGTTCGAAATAGGCCTTGAAAGTACAGGCATGCATGTGTAAAATCAGGAAAAAGAGCGAAGAAGAAATTACAAGATGTCTATGTCTAATCTTTTCTAAAAATTTATTAAAAACATAGTTTGCAACTTCAGATGAATTTTAAAGGTTTCTATATTAAAAAAAAAAGTATTTGTATCATGTGTTTGCGCTCAGGTGCCAGTGGCAGCACTGGGGGCGTCTACCAAGGAGGGCCCTGTGTGGAACAGCTGGGGCTAAATCCCCAGCAGGGATGTCCCTGCGGCCCCTCGTGGGGCAGGTGTCTGTGCTGTGGCCTGTGGAGAACCCCAGGCTGGAGCAGGTGGCTGTTCCTTGAAAGATGTATCCTGAGGAAAGACCCAAACAATTATTCTGTGTGTAGCTAATAACATGCTTCTACATCAATATTTCTCTTAATGAGCCAAATAGCATATTCCTGAGTATTTTTTATAAAACATTCTGGGGGAGATTGTAAAGATGACCATTGTACTCCAATAAAGTTTTATTAAGACATTTTACTCAGGCTCTCATGTGAAAAGATAAAAACTTGAACCTCTAAGGATTACCCTCTTCTATCCCCCAAAGGCTTAGCTATCTACCTCAGTACATTCAGTATTCAGAAAACCATGACAGACAGTTATCTTTTATCCCAGTAACAAAAGAAAATCCCTCTCCCTCCAGAGATGGAAAGAATTTCAAAACATTTCTCTTCAACCTTTCATTTTGAAGCACTGCCTTTAATTATTCTGTTACAGAACAGCTTTGGCTACTTTGCTGTTTTCCACAGTCATGGCATTTTGATTCAAATTTATCATACCTCCTAGATTTCAATAGCAACATCAAAGAAAAGCAAGTATATTTTACATTTGCATATGGGACAGTGAGATTTCAGAGGACAGTTGGCTATACTCACCAGTAAACAGATTATACTCATTTGTAAATGAGATTTCTATTTGAGTACGAAGCTGAAACTCACAGTTTATTCAGGAAAAGTAGGTTAGCTACAGCAACTCTTACTGAACTCTAAATTTTAAATGAAGGCCTCGCAAAATGTTCGTAATGCACAGTATTTTTTTTTCCTTGGGTTTGCATGTTTGTTTTGCTACAATGTACATAGAAATAAGAAAATATAAGAACATGCCATAAAAAGCAGACATACATCATTTACCTTCTCAATTAATTATAAAAGCATCTAAGACTCTTATTTGTTTTCCTTTAAAAGAAACAAATAGAAAATATTTTCTTCCCTACAAGTTCCATTAAGGTGTTAAAAAAGTTAACAAGGATCAGAAGATACGCTGGCTTATCAACTACTCTTTAATCAAATAGTTCCTAAGTCTGAAAATATCTGAAGGGAAAAGAGTTGAAATACTAGTGTATCACAGAGCAAAAATTTAGAGGGGTTTGTTTCTATCTGTGGCATGAAAATATAGCTCCTGAATGCATAGGTGTTACAAATTTGAAGGCACGATAATAACAGCTGCATCCAAAAAGAACAAGTCCCCAGAGGTACCGATCCTTCACAGATTGTACAGGCACTTGGCCATCAAAGGGGAAAGAGTGCTGCATGACACCTGATTATGCACTCTTCTTTTCCCAAGTTCTAGAAAAGAAATGCAGTCATTTCAGTTCAGTACAAGTGAGATCAGGAACACCATATGAAGACTAGTGAATAAATAAGATAACATACCTAATTATGATAGTGATGAAATCACTTTAATTAAGATGGCATTGAAGAGATAAAGTAGGCATGTAGTCACATCTGACTGGTGTGTATTCATACCACTTAAAGCCTAAACAGCTAATGAAAAAATATAAGCACAGACTTTGCAGCATACGGCCCAATACCTCATTTAGTGTGATTTTCTGTTCTTAAATGAATGATTCCCAATGCAATTTATTTTCAAATAATTTGAAGACTTCAAGCAATATTAGACAGAAATACCCAATAAGACAAAACTGAATAGCCAGAAAAAGCTATGACAGTTTATTTTCACTTTTTATAGTTTTGCAGAAGTACAAACAAATCCTACATGAGTTCTTATCTCACTGGTTGCTGTTTGGAAAGTCCCATATATTTTACATCACATAATAAAATGGTGATAAAATCCCTTTATCCTCTATGATCCAATTCATCTGGGTTGTTTGGGTTTTTTTTTATAATATTGTACAGAATGGCTATTGTTCTTCCACACGTAGAAGCCAAGTTTAATGATCCTCAGCAGAAATAAAATGAAGACTAAGTGCAGGCCACAGTATTTATGTTTTCTCCCACACTTCTTCACATTTCTTGTCTGAGTTCAGGGCAAAGAAAATCAATCAGGTCTGTCAGCTCACTGCTCTCTGATATGACGTTCAGTAACTGCTTAATAGTGACTTTCTGTCTTGAGTCCTGACTACCTTCTTAGTTAAGCATTGTGCACTCCTGAAGCAGAAGCAGATTAAGCACAATATATTTGACATTTTCTTCTGTATTAGGTTTACATGGCAAGGTTTTGGCAGTGAAGAGGGCTGCAGGGGTGACTTCTGTGAGAGGAGGACAGCTAAAGCTGAGCTAATCAGCAATGGTGGTAACACTTCTTTTTCCCAAGAAAAATATTTTCAAGAAAGAGTAAAAAATTCTGTACAGCTGCTACAAAATAAGAGTGAGAAAAACATGACAGAAACAACTGAGTAGACTCTGAGGTGGGTGGAGAAAGAGGAGAAGAAAGTTCACTCAGTGGAGTAGGGATTCCTCTGCAGCTCTCAGAGAACATGGCCATGTTGAGTTGTCTCTCTGCAGCCCACGAAGACCCATGTCAGAGCAGATATCTGCCCTGTATTCTCTCTGAGGGACACCAGATGGAGCAGGGAAACAGTGTGAGGAAGAAAGAGTGAAGGGGACAAAGCATTTTAAGAACTGACCATAACCACCTGTCCTTTCCTGTGTTGCCTGGGGAGGGGGAGAAGGTAGGATAATTAGGAGTGAAGTTCAGTCTGAGAAAAAGGAGGATGGGAAGATGTGTTTCTGGTTGTTTTTGTTTCTCACGACTCTATTATTAACTGGCAATAAATTAAATTTCCCCAAGATTAATGTTTTTAAACCAAAACTGTAATCTCTCTGTCCTTATGAGAATCCATGAACTTTTTCACTGTATTCTGTCCACCTGTTGAGGAGGGGACATTTAAAGAGCAGGTTGGTGGGCATCTGGCAGGCAACCAAGATTAACCCACTACAGCTTTCTTTGAACCAAGGCATAGAAATATATATAACTGATGACAGTACATAAGCTTTCGTTACCACTGTAATGCCACTAAGTATAAACAGTAAACAACCACAAAAACAAATAAGGACTTGTGGGATAGTTGTGCAAACAAAGTACAGGAAAGCATACACATACTAAAATCTGCACGATCAGAATGAGGGATGAGTGAAAAGATATGTCGTAAAACATTCTGTAGAGCGTTGTCTGGGGCAGCCAGAATGATCCTGCAGAACAGAGGGGGAAAGTGACTGACAAATGACTCCAGAATGAGTACCGCTTCAAAAAGACTAAGATGAGCTATGTCAGAAGCAGATAGATTCTCCCTATTTTTCTCTGTAGGAAACTGAGGAACATAAACCAATGAAACTGGGAAGGTGAGGAGCAAAGTAGTAGCCCACAGCAGTTCCCTCATTGAGGGCTCTCAAGCCTCATTGCTTTTATCTCCACAGCTAAACCCACCAACGACCACAGCCATCAGAGTTAACTTTATGGCAACAACTCCCTGAAGAAGTGTACTCTTATGCCATTGTAGAAAAAATCTTACAGGTCTAATTCTGTTATACATGGAATGGCAGTAATGGACACTGCATAGGAACAAATTATTAACAGTATATATTACTGATTATTGACAGTCTATTTTTGTTCTGAAGTTTGAAACTCTCCTGAATTTTCAGTCTTCTAAGCAGTCTAAATACAGTGATCCTTGATATACAAAGGCACATATTCAGTTGCAAAAACTGCACAAATCACAGATTACTTGTTTTTGAAAATTAAACAGAAAGTTGGTGTGTTCAATATTGCATTATACACCTCAAAGAGCCAAACATTTTGGATCACATAGAATCAATAATTCTTCAGAGAAGATACTCTAAAGTAGAATAACAAGGTTACCATTTCCTGTACCTTCAAAAACCCCCAAAACCAAACCAACAACAACAACAACTAAAAAAATAAAAAACAATGCTCAGAAAATCCCAAAACAACAACAAAACACACCCCGTTGGTAGTTGCAGCAATAGCAGCAACCAGTTACTCGTCTCCAGGTTTTGGCACAGGACCAAGCTGCTGCTGTGAAGTGTATAGTGTTGGGAAAATATCCATGTTTCTGTCTTGTAGCTCTCTAATTAACTGCTTGTGTTTTGGTGATGTAGCTCCTTGGTTCTCAAGACAGGCTGGCATGCATATGATGAAGTGAAATTTTTCTAGAGTGTCAAATATGGTTACAAAGGATCTGAAAAGCAAAGCAGATGTGTAATACTATCCTGTAATACAGCAAACATGCTACTAGGAATGCAATATATCCTTTCTCTTAACATTAAACATGCAGTGTATACTCTAGTTTTTCTGACAAGCAAATCTTATTGAAGCTTTAGAACATTTCATATAACGGAAAAAATCATACTCTATTGAAATTCATTTAGTTGAGAGCACGAGGAGGTCTCTTCTGCAGGGAACAGGATGTGCCACTCATATTACTGAATACTTCAATCCAAACTCAATTTTTCAATTGCAGCCCCTCTTTACAATTACTCAGGGTTTAACACCATTTAGGATCTTTATTAGAGCTGTACCAAAGATCCTGCTGCAGTAGATAAATGGTCTCCTTGTCAGAGATGTAGTTACTAATGAAAAAAACTCCTCTACTTTATCCTTTTGAGCACTACCTCACTCTCAGGTAGGAATTTTAAATAACTGTCTTCCAACCGAGATATTAAAGTTAGATGAAGGACAGGTAACATGTCAGTACTTGCTGAACAGAGTCTAAAAGTCAGTGTGCTGGTTTTGGCTGGATAAATTTCATTCACAGTGGCTGGTGTGGGGCTATGTTTTGTGCTGAACACAGGGTGGATAATACAGAGATGTTTTTGTTATTGCTGAACAGGGCTCACACAGAGCCAAGGCCTTTTCTGCTTTTCCTACTGCCCTGCTGGTGAGGGAGCTGAGGGTGCTTGGGAGATTGGGAGGAGACACAGCCGGGACTGGTGACCCAAACTGACCAAAAGGACATTCTGTATCATAGATTATACTCAGTATATAAAGTGTGGGGAAGCAGCAGGAAAGGCAGAACAGTTGGAATGATAGTGTTTGTCTTCCCAAGTCCCTGTTACACGTGATGGGGCCCTGCTGTCCTGGAGATGGCTGAACACTGCCTGCCCATGGGACACAGTGAATTAACTCCTTGGTTTACTTTGCTTGTGTGCATGGCTTTTGTATTCCCTCTGAAACTGTTTTTACCCTCACCCAGGAGTTCTCTAGCTTTTACCCTTCTAATTCTCTCCCAGTTCTATTGGTGGGGGAGTGAGCAAGAGGCTGCTTGGCGCTTGGCTACACTGCAGGCTGGGGTTAAACCACAACAAGTCAGGGTTTCATTTGCAGAAGATCAAGCTAGCCCTTAAATTTAAGGTAAAAATATCTTCTATTGTCAAACATGACCAAGATATCTGGGTACAGAAATGCCAGAGTGGTTTTATTTAAGAGAAATAAAGAATCTATATTTTTGTGGTCGTGATATAATCACAGATAATGCCATATTATTGAAGTAATTAGTCAGTATTTATGGGAATCCTAGCTAAATCCAAAAAGCAACATAATGCTGAAATATTTAGGGTATAATTTTATGCAAGATATCAGTACTTCTATTCAGCAAATCTCTATACATTCTTGTAATAGCAAAGACTAAGCAGTACTGATATAACTTGTTCCTATATGCTGCAGTTCTTATGCTTCTTCCTCATCTGTCATCTACCAATCAGAGATGTCATTAGGAAGTGCAGTGACCTTATCTTACACCATGAAAAGAAGTATCCTTAAGTTCCTTAAGTTACATGCCTTCCCCCTCAAAAAAAACTCCACAAACCCCACCCCTCCAACCTCAAAAACGCAGAAAATATGTAAAAAACCACCCCAAGCCCTGATAAGTTTAACAAAACTACCACAGTATACTAGGATAAGCTTTTGTCTGACGCTGATTAGCCCACCAGTTTTCCAAGTGGCTTTACTGATCCCAGGGTGCCTAATATTTCTTTTACAGCACAATCTGATGTCTCAGCTGGCAGTCTTTGTAAGTTAAGCACAAACTAGTTACTAGCTGATGAGCACAAAGATGATGATGGTGGTGCTAGAAAGGAAGAGTGAAACACTAAGTAAAACTGAACGAACACTGCAAGTTCAAAGAAAACTAGGTAGGGTACCTAGCATGAAACTGCCTGAAGTCTGACAGATGCAGAAGTTTGCCCTTAACTTGGAAGGGTAATCACTGTCTCCTGGTTAGAGTATGAAGCATACAAAAAAAGTCTTTTCAGCCATAAAAGTTAGGACAAAGAAATAAAATAGTACTCTACTTCTGTATGGTTTTGTCCTCATTACTAAAAATAAAGGGGAATTGAACCTTAAAATAATCTAACATTAAAAAGTCCAAATCTCTGAAACACCAATAAACTCCATTAGAAGTATTCTAAAGTTGAAATTTCACACCACACCCTACCAGCTCCCAAGTATTTGAAATGAAATGTCACTGCCACAGACAAGACTGGAACATATTTTTTTGAGGATACTTATATCCTGTTTCGCCTTATAGTTTTCTTTTCTCAGGCTACTCATTACTCTTTTCTTTAGCACTGCTGGGGAGAATATAGGAAAAATTGCATTTCTTATATAATTTTATTATTATGTTTAACATACAATAAATAAAATTACTGTACTTTGCTGCACTGGAACTGAAAGTTCCATTAATTCTCAAGAAGAATGCTCTTATGCCTTGCCTTCCAAAATGAAATGCATGTTTTAGAATTTATTTGGCTTGTTGATTAGTTGAATACAACTTTAGTACAAGTATCAGGCATAGTTAGACTACACACATCTTCACTGTATCTACTGGTTGACAGTTCAATATATTCCTTCATGTACTGCATTCTCTGCAGGAGTTAGTGATCAAGTGCGTATTCAAATACTGTCAGAGTTACAACAAAACAGTTCATTTAAAGAAATGCTTTGCTGTCATTTCAGACTCATGTCCTCCACCGCACATTTGCCTTGTATGTGCCCCTTTATAATTTATATTTCTTTGTTCATACATTAAGGCCCTGTGTAAAGTTTCAGAGATACTAAATCCTCCTACTTTATCTCTTAACAGAGGTGTGAAGTATTTATGTGAGATGCCATCTGCTTCTTTTCTCCAATATCTCCAGAATACTGGGATTCAGAGCAATACTAGATAAACTTATGATTTTAGCTTGTATTAAATAATATTATTTTGTTTTTGAAGTTTTAGAATAGCCATGGGTGAATGACATAGATAACTGCTATAACTAAAAATATAAAGACAACTAAGTTTATGCTGAAATTTCATTCAGCTTGTAGCAACATCAAACAGCATCAGAACACTCATAAAATAGAATTTATATCCTAAAAATACCAAATGTCTGCTAAGACAAAAGAAAGTAAACAGAGTTGGCCTGACAAGTCAGAAAACTAAGAGTCAGAAAAATAACAGATCAGATTTTACCACCAAAATCCAGTAACCAAGAAGTGTGATCTTATGGTAAAGGATAACTAATTCCAAATGTATCAAGTTCAGCTAACCAGCTTACTGATCCAAAATTGGTAATTTATTAAAAAAAAAAAAATAGAAATGAAAGTACTGAGAATTGTTATGAGGAAGACCATCTGAGAGAATCCAGATCTGAATTTGGAGGACAGCACAGCAGCAAATTTTTGCCAGCTCTAACAGCATAATTGCAGGTAACAAGCAGAAAGCCACTTGTGATCCACACATGAAACATATTAATACTGGAGAGCCATAGAGAAAGCAAGCCCAGCAACTGAAATAGTTACAATAAAGTTTATGCTGAGCTTGAAGAATTCTGAAATACTTTGGATTCAGAACACACAGCCCAGTCTCTTATAGAAAATGCTTGAGAGGGGTCTTTAGAGGATAAAAAAGTAATCGCTGGCAGAATGGATCCTTGATGAGGTGAGGGGATTCTGTCCATTGACATACTAACGAAAAACCCCATAATGTAATACAAATTAAGACAACACTCTAGATCACTATCATTTTCTTGTGGGACAGATTCTAGTTGCCCATGGGTGTACATCCAAAGCATTAAATGAACTGAATTAGAAAACAAGAGAGGAATATATATTTTTTAATGACAGAAAACAACGTAAATAGACTCAAGTATTTCCCTTCTAGTTCAGAGATGATAGGCTGCAAAAGACATCTAAGTATTCAGAAACCCTGACCAAAAGATGCTCCAAAAGGATAGGAAAAAAAAATCAAGCACATGAGTGGTTTATTAAATTGCCTCTAAAGATGTGATTTTTTAAACTGTTGTTTAGGCAAGAAGAAATTTATATAGGTAGTCTTAAGATATATTAAATCTCGCTAATTTCAAGCTAAGAACTAAGCTGTAAACTTCTGAACTAGTGGAGTTCAGTCATTAAATGATTCACTGGTACCTACTAAAGCACAAGTTATTCAAGAGCATTTTTTTTTTATTTCCTATTTACCCATTATATACAAATTACTTATATTAATCCAGAAACAGAATTGTTTTCATTTTTCTTCAAGCCTATGACACACGTGAAAAGGGTTTCCATTCTGGATGATTGGGAGCATGCAGTATTGTCTATAAGCCATAACAAAACCAGGTGTTTGGTTTGTTGTTTTTTTGCTGGGGATTTTTTGTTTGCTTTTGTTGTTGTGCTGTTTGTTTGTTGTTTGCTTGCTTGCTTGGTTTTTGTGGTTTTTTTTGTTTTGGTTTGGTTTGGTTTTTTGAGTAGTGAGTGCTGGTGTCCTCATCATGAATATGTATAAAGTACTGCTGCACTCCATATTTAGGTTGTATTATAAGACAAAAGAGAAAACAGATGGAGAAAGATAGAAACCAAACACAGAAAAATTGGAGTTTGCAATGTGTATTAAAAATCTGAGTTCAAAGGTTCTGCACACTGGTGAATTTTCAGTAGTAGCTTGCACAGACCTTTGAACACTTTATTGTCCTAACTTTGCTTGTCCTTTTGGACCAGCCTATCAGCACCATTATTTCCAGCATATTCCTCAAAATTGCTTGTAAACAAAAATTTCTTGATAACAAATATTCCTCACATTACTTGTAAATAAAATATACCATTCCTGAGACTGGAAACTCTCTTATTAGCTCTGTGACTGTCATTTGACTCTTGACAGAAGCATTGAGTCCCTTAAACAGCCCTCTAGAAACCACAGCTTAACTTACTCTAACAAAAACTATGAAACTTTTACCAATTCACTACTTAAGCATCATTTCTTATAAAACTACGTATTACCTCTTCTGGTCCAAAATATTCTATACAGTGGTATTATCACTCCCTTTCCAATACTAAACAAGTATTACTTATCTGCTTGACTAATATTTAAATATGAGGCAAGCAGGAACTGTAAAATACTCAGCTAAGCATAGGAGCTAAGATAAATGCAAGGTTCACAACCAAAAAGGGTTGAGGTGCATAAACAGAAGTTTCACAGCTTCTATTTCTGTAACGAGAGTAACTCTTCATCACTAAGTTTTACATGAATATACAAAGTGCCAAAATAATGAAACTGTTTATTCAAGTAAAAAGCATGTATAACTCACAAATGGTTGCTACATGCTATTTCCCATAGAAGATGGATTTTTCCCTATAGTCTTAACTAAAAGAAGTAATTAATTATAAAATAAATTCTCATTTTTATGGAGGCAGAAAGTCACCAAGACTGGAGTTTTTGCCTAGCTTTTCAAAATCAGTTGGATGACAAGAAACAACTTAAAATTTTCTTCTTTTTTACCATGGCTGTTGCAATTTCACTGAAGAGTATGGAAGTGTAACCTTTATTCTTGAAGTGAATTTAAAAGGAAAGCATGAAAGAGTAAATGGAGAGTTCACATTATATAGAAAACTGAATTTTTGAAAGCGGTTCTTGACATAAATCTCTTTTAACCCTGCAATAAATATTGATATTGAAAAGATAATTCAGGGGTCGTTTTTAATATCACAGCTGCTTAAAACTGTTAACGGTTAGAAATCATTAAAAGTTTAAATGCATAAGTTGTAGATATGAGAAATAGGAAGCCAGTAGAAGAATAGAATAAAAGTTCTTTCTGTAGCTAAACCCACCAAAAAAAAAAAAGTAAAAAAAGAGGCAATATTGTTTTTCAACTGCAGTTATTTATTGAGAAAAATTATATCACTCCCAGCGTTCAAATGGTTAAGTGTGGTTTCAGAGGTACAGACAGAAACCACATCAACATCTCTGACTGCCATGTAATAAGATGTAGTTTCTCTGAACATCCTTTCTGACACCTACTAAGAGCCCTGCAGGTAATCTAAGGAAAATTCTAGATAATCATTTTTGTTGAATGATTAAAATGAAATGGGGTAAAATGAAATCTGAGCTTTAATGCCATCTTCTCTGAAGTGGAAAATATATCAACGAAAAATTTGAGTAAAGCTAAACACAGAGAAGGGTGAAATACTACTGGGCATTCAGTTTGAGAGAGGCTTTGATTAATAAAGATTCATCTTTCAGTTCTCAAAGGGCAGCAAGTCTGAAGAATAGAACTATTCAAACTGTAATAGAAGGTCTCAAGCAATCACAAGGAGTGTTAAAATGGCATAAATATTTTCAAGTCTATTATGGATCGGGAAAGAAAGAAATAAAAAGTACCATAGTATTTTTGCTCTATCCGTAAAATTCCTTTCTGTACATATAAATTTAAACAGCTTGCTAGTGCTCCAGTGACCACTAGATGTCAACAAAGTCTAACAATATGATGCCTGAGTTTAGCTTTTAAATGAGGTGCAAAGCAATAGACTTGAAGCTATCTTTGTTACACACATTTGTATTGATGTATGCTCACATAAATGTATACTACTTGGCTCCACACAAAATGCAATCCAATCCAGTCCAAAATCCAATCTACTTAATGTAGTGGTAGAATGCTAATAATCCACACACATCAACGCTCCCAGGTTCACGCAGGCACATGTAGCTAATCACATTGCAAATATAATTTTTGAGGTTTCATCTAAGCTTCCAACAGGTGTCAAAATAAGCTGATCTTCCTTGCCTGGATAACTAGTGAACCATACTCTGTGCTCACATTCAACTGGGAAAAGGCTTGAATAATTCTTTCTCTTCCTACTTTAAGATCTGTGCAATTTTATGCTATAGAAGTCATTGAGAAGAGATTTGCTATGACCTACATAGTGTATGCAAATGGACACTTTCAGTTTCCATGCGTTCTTTCTTGGGCACCTTCCTTCTTTATGACACATTTGTGTGTCTCCAAGAGACAGAGCTGAAGCTTATTTTTACTTCTGTGCTAATCAGGGAAATTGGGAGGAAGAGAAATAAAATTTTCCCCATAAGAAAAAAAAAAAAAAAAAAGCTGAGCACTCCTTCATTCTGACAGGAAAGGGGAGGCTCAAAGTTACACTGCTGAGAACTAGAAAATTAATGACCCTTTTTCTCTTTGAAGTTCATTGGCCTAAATATCAAGATGAGCAAACACTCTGATGACAGTCTTTCATTCACAGCTGCACCAATTTAAATCATAACAAACCACTCCAGATTTACCTGATGTTAATAGATGCCACAAGTGTTTATCAACTAAAATAAAGAGGGCACAGACTATCCAGTACCTGTCCTATCTCCCTCCACTTTTTGGTGACTTCTTTTTCAGTCCTGAACAAAATTATTCCATCTTATAACAGATTGAATTAAAGACTGGCAGATTTTCCTATCTGGAACTCTTAAGTATTTTTATAGCCACTTTTAACTATACAGTTACTAAATAAAAAACCTAGAAGAATTTTGTAATATTTCTAAAACTGGCATTATGATTCTGGTAGTCAACCAAGTATTCATACCACAGCTGTTTCAAAGAAAAGCTGAGTAGAAACTCTGGGATACAAATTGTCTAAATGCTATCAATTCTGTTCAAGAATTTCATGGTATATTATGCTTTCTTTTAATTGTGAAAATATTAACATATCCATGCTTTATATTTACTACCAAAGAGCTCAGTCCTCAATTTTTAAAGACAACTCGGAAGGATAGGCTGTGTAAACCAAAGTGCATATGCAACTTTCAAACAATAAATGAAAATGTGGGTCATTGATTTCTTTCCTTCTGGACTTTGAAATAGTGAGATATGATATCTATCAGATGAACTTCAGATGAGTACACTTCAGAGGAAACTCCTCTCTTGCTTTCCTGAGTTGTTTCAGCAACTATTCTGATTAATAAGATTTCTTTGTAGCAGCAACACATGAAAGTGTAGAGGAATCCTCCCAACTCTAGGACAGATATCAGGAAAAAACATCCCATACCTAAAAGAGACAAAACAAAAATAATTACTTCAAATCTATTGAGCGATTGGTTTGTTTTCTTCTTCCTTAATAATTGTTGGTGAAGTTTAAAACCAGATAAGTCTCATCCATCTGTTATAGCTTTTAAACCTCTCAGTTTTCTCCATAGAGCCCAACAGTATTCAGTTATCTGTCCAAAATTATTTTTGCTATGATCATAAGACAGCCACATTGACTCTGTTCTCCTATACTTCTCCGAGCTCACACTAAGTGATCTTTGCTCTTTGGTCCATTTCATCTGTGGTAAAGTAAAAAACAAATAACACTCTTTCTACTCCCCCCTTAAGACAGAATGATTTGCAGTGGCATACTACTGATATTCAGAGGACACTTCCTTGTACAATTGTTTCAAATTAATGCAAAGCATCAGATTTTGAAAGCTTGGATTAAAATGTCAGAGGCAAAAAAACCCTACCATTTGAAACCTCCTCAGTTATGAACACAACCAATTAATTTAGTAACAAGTGTACTTTAAGCAGCTCAAACCACTTTGTGGAGCTTTGGGTTTTCTCCAGTTAAAACTGAAGATGTAATTTCATGAAAGTTGTACCTCAAGATTACAAGTACCAAAATATACTAAAAAGAAAAAAAAGTAAAAGTTACACTAGCATGAAGTAAAATGAAGGAATTTGGAATTTCTCATTGCAATGCATTTACTTTAGCAACCTTGAGGGTGAAGGGTTCAATAAACAATATATAAGCAGCTTCTCAGAATATACATTGATTCTAAAAGAGATAATACTGATAATTATAGCACAAGAGTCTTCCTTCCCTAAAAAAAAATTGGAAAATGTGACAGAGAGGAAGTAAATAAAAAAAACAAAACAAACAAACAAACAAAAAAAACACCAAGAAAAACAAACAAATGTCCCCAAAAGCCTCTTAAAGGTGAACAGTAGGAAGAATCAACCTATTTAAGCACCTCAAAGATGATGACAGGGACTGGAAGAAGAGAAAAGAAAGCAGTCATGGAAAGCAAGGGTTATTGCAGCAGCTGGTATTTTCTAAGGAAACAGAACATTTATCCCTTTCATGACAATCCTATGAATATAGAGGGTCAGCATCAGCATCTTCTACCTGCTGGTATTTGTACTCCTACAGCAGAAGAAAACTTTTGTTCTTGCCAAATTGAAGGGCAAACCTGTCAGTAATGTAGATTCTGCTTCAGAGGCAGCTGTGACATCCAAAAAGAGGGCCATCTTGTTGGCTTGAAATTCAGTAGATCTTAACTCTTCCATTGTAACACAGTTGGTCAGAGCTCTGGAAGGCTGTGAAAGGAAGATCCATTGATATACAAACATACATATTTGTAAATATATGTATATATGTATATATATATATACACATACTTGTAGATATATTTTTCCAGTAACCCATCTCTTAAGAGAAAAGACCTTACATAGTGTTGATAAACTTACACCCCAAGCTATAATTTCCATCTTCAAACAGTCACAGACAAAATCACTGTTTTGTTACATATGTTTACACATAGGGAAAAAAAGCAGAGTGGATTAAAAATTCCCTGCTACATCCATAAGAAAGGCTAAGCTCTGTAAATTCTGTCTGCTGTTTGATTGTCTCTCTCTCTAAATCACTAGACTGTATGTGATTTTGCACTTGCTGTATATAATTTCTGAATGACCAAGACTGGCAGATCAGCTTTCATTTTTTATATGTGCTAACAATTTTATGCTTGCATGTGTGCATATCAGTCAACCCATAAAGTAATTGGGACAAAGATGTTATTATTTTAATTATGTTGTAAAAGGCTAATTTTATAGTCATGTAAAATTGCTGGATTTCTCAAACAGCCATACAACATTGTGTAATCCCCAGCAATTAGTTTCATCAGGCATTAAATCTTTCATCAGCAAAATGGTACACAGTACCAGGAATGCAGCATTGGAGAACAACAGGATGATGTAT